>CM067371.1:54147255-54307196 GCA_034401795.1 Chaetoderma sp. LZ-2023a | reverse complement strand
CGCATGACACGTGTGTTCCCTTCCGCCAGATTCACTTTCGAATTCTGGCAATATCAAAAGTATTAGGGAGGTAAGTATACTCTTGAAGTGAAATAAACGAAATCTAGGATTTCTTTTTTCACGAGAGAGTTGATACTTACCTCCCTAGATACGGACCCGGCCTCTCCACCCCACAGAGGCTCGGTCTTCAGGCTCTTAATAGTTGCATGTGTGTCAGCCAATAATCTAGTCAGAGGAAGTGCTAGTCTGCGCATGCGCGGTGGTGGGGCTGGCATCCGCCAGACTACGCTCTGACTCCCTGCCCAGTAGGGGCACCTAACTGTTTTAATCTGAGTGTTTATTGAGTGAAAGCCAATATTTAGCAATATCAAAAGTATTAGGGAGGTAAGTATCAACTCTCTCGTGAAAAAAGAAATCCTAGATTTCGTTTATTAAGCAGGCAAATAGTTCTAAGATCTAAATTTTCTTGGCAAACCTTGAATAGTAAATGGTTAATCTGCAGTCAGAAGTTACAATTTATTACAGAACTTGTCACTCAGCAACTATACAATCTTATCAGGCCTGTGCCTCGATGATTGTAAAGTCTATGGTGCCATGAGGGAGAGCAGCAGGCTGATCTCAACAAGTAGTGAAAAAACGTTACTTTGTTGAAATTCGAACATCTATTAAAAGCTACATGTGCTTTCTTTGAAAATATCTAATTTTGTAAAATAATTGAATTGAATTTGTTTTGTTTTCAAATTAAAAAACCACCGTTTAACCCTTTAACCCTCGAATTTGTTCAAGAAAATTTAAATTTTCTGATAAAAAATGACCATTTGAAGATTAAGAGAAAACTATTTTTGATGATTTGCCACTGGAATAGCTTCGCTGGCTTGATTATCGAGCCAGTCATTCCAGTCATAAATCTTCAAAAATAGTCTTCTCAAGTTGGTCTGCAAATGGACATTTCTCAAGACCACTGGAGAAGCCGTTTTTGGCTGATATGAGTGCTAAAACTAACTGTTCATTTAGAGAACCTGGCATCTGAAAACCGTTTCTGTTTTTGGGGAACAACAGCTTTAATTTGTAAACACATTCTTATGGGAATGTTAGTAATGTTCAACCATGTCCAATAATTTGCTCATAGTCTATGTGCTTTTCTGTGCAGGATGGCGGATGAGAAAACACTATATTCACATAAAGCCAATTCACCAAAGCAATGTGCACCAACTACTCTCATGGGTAAGTCTTACTCTAATGTTCCTGCATTTACAGTACAGCTCATAAATAACATAAAATGTTTACAAAACCGAAACAGCAACCTGTTACCTGTAGTTAGTAAGTATTGTACTGTTGAATATTTTGAACATAATTGGATTGGAAGACATTAATTGATTAGGTTCAAAATATTCAACTGTATGTTTTATTTTATTCAGTAAGACATGACATATGTGTGCTGTCCACTTTTCACTTCAAGAGTATACTTACCTCCCTAATACTTTTGATATTGCTAAATATTGGCTTTCACTCAATAAACACTCAGATTAAAACAGTTAGGTGCCCCTACTGGGCAGGGAGTCAGAGCGTAGTCTGGCGGATGCCAGCCCCACCACCGCGCATGCGCAGACTAGCACTTCCTCTTTGCTAGATTATTGGCAGAGAGATCACACATGTTTTTTTGTGCAAAAGCTTTTCCTTGCTCTTAAACTGTTTTAACATAACTTGGTTGTGTTATTTTGGAGTGATAGTCACTGATTAGGATGGCAGGAAGGATCACTTCGCCAAAGGGGGACCTAGGACCTTTGAATCAGGTGACTTCTAGTAAAATTAGCGAGTTTTTTCTCCCGGTGTATTGTGTTTCCGGGACTCGCGTTTACCGTGATAAGCGCCTTGGTTAGTTGGTTTATGTCAACTCGGTGCTACCTAAGGCTAATTTCTCTTTCTGTTTATGTCCACAGGTCTGTATGACGTTAGGTGGTGGCATCACAGCAGCAGAGAGTTAGTTTTCTCTCCACCATGGTTCCATTTCCTACTAACACTGTTAGGTTATCTAACCAAATGAAAAATTATGTCCAGTGAGTTGGAGGCCTCGTATAAAGGTCTTCTCACTTTGCCCTCTTGATCCAATTCCTTCCCCATGAGGTGGAGAGAGTTAAGAGGCGTGCAGATGGTGGAGTTCTCCGGTTCGTCACGTTGGATGGTTTGTCTATACAAAGCGTCAGGTATCTAGTTATTGATAATGTGGTGATGTTAATTATAGTAAGCAAAGGGAGATAATTAACATTTTTGCCAGAAAAGAGTTATCTATGTGTATCTGATGGTTGTGTAGTCGACGTATCCATTCAGCATACAATTCGTCCTTGCACTTGGATGTTTGTTGGGATCGAATTTTTCCTGTCACGGGATTAATGACGTCATAATCAGCCTGGCTATGTATTTATCAGCAATTCAAGTTGCAATGCTGGTTTCTGATGTATATTGATCTTTATGATCGTTTTCCTTCTCTTTGAGTTGGTTTGAGTGTCTAAGCTTAACTAGTTTGCTCATACTCCTCGTCCTTTGCCCTGTTTCAGGGACCGGGTTGCGCGTCCTGTGGACGATTTCTGCATGATAAGTTCTTGCCTCATCTTTGCTATCAATGTAGCCCTTGTGGTCCCTCGGGTAATTGTGAGATATGTAAGCACTGGGGGGGCGAGTTAATGTCCGAATTCTTGTGCTTGCAGGCGACGGACAAGGTGGTAGAGGAGGAGAAGAAGAAGAAGCGGAAACGAGAGGTTGTAAGTAGGAAGGGTAAGGGGAAGGCCTCGTCCGCGGTGGATATGGAGGCCTTCCGGACCGAGATGTTGGGAGAGATGAAGAGGACAATAAAGGATTTGGTTCCAGAGTTGCTTCGTGGCATGCTTCCTGGACCAAATCCTTTACTGTCCTCATCATCGGCTTCGGAGCAGGTAATCCCCGCCTCTGGATCGGTTTTCCTTAGACCGCTTCCGTTGTTCGACGATTCAGAGGTGGCCCCATTAGAGGGGGCGTTCCACGACCCTGGCAGCAGGCTTATTGCCGCACCGATAGGGGACCGTGGACGGCTGTCGCTGGAACCCGCGGGCTGCTTATCAGTCCAGGGGTATCCGCACGCCGCGGTGGCCAGTACCTCCTATGGCACCGTTCCTGGTCAGCCCGGGTTAGCTCTCTTTGCTGACCCGGGGTCTAATCTTTCTGACCAGGGTGATGAGGATTACCTGCTAGGGTCGCCGTCTGACGACGTGGACATGGATGAAGACGTTTGTGCACCCCTCGCGGGGAATACAGGCGGCTTCTTCCACGGTTTTACTCACCCTGGAGTAGAGTCCGCGGCTCAGGTGGTGGCCCAGGGCGCTGCTGATGGCCAGCGGTACCGCATACCTCGGCTTGCCGAGGGTGTTGCTGGTGCTGGCCGGGCCCGTGGTGGGGCGGTATGTGCCCCGCGCTCTGCCACGGCGCCTGCTCCTGGTCAAACCAGTGATATTGTCATGCCGGTGCTGTCAGGCCCGCATGTTTTCCCTGGCTTGCCAGGTGTATCAGCGTACCCGCCGTCAAGCTCTGCTGCTTGCGCTCAGGAGGAAGACGAAGGCCCCCGTCTTGTAGAGCGCTCGCAGTTAGCCACGGAGGAGGATTGGTCTGACGCTTGCCAGTGGTTGGTGAGCGTTAGGCCTGATCTGCCCGTGGAGCAGTCGGCTAGCCAGCGTGACCACAGGCCGTGGTTAGCTGGGAAACCGACTGCTAACGCTATGCCTTCTCTGCCGCTGGCGGAGCATGTCGTTGACATGTTCGAGGCGGCGGAGTCGTCCATTAAGTCGAGTGGACGTCTCGCGAAGGCCCCTCGCGAGGTGGCCAGGCGTTGTCGCATCGTGCCCCTGGATTACCAGCGGTACGGTGTGGTACCCAAGCCCAGCGTGGATGACCGCGCGGCTTTGGGTGAGGATGCGCGGCCAGGCTCCCGTTCTGACACGGGGGTCTTGTGCTCGAACGCGTTGCGTTCGGCGAATACCGCGTTGCGTGATGCGGAGGAGAGTGGGAGGGCTTCGATTGCCGCTCTGTCCCACGTCTCCCAGCTGTTACAGGGGGTAGTAACGGCATCCGCATCGCGCCAGCCAAGTCCGGTCACGGTCCAGCGAGCCATCCAGGATGGTATTAACCTGGCGCTGGACTGTATGACTCGGGCGGTGACCAGGAGTGTCCGGGCAAGACGCACGTTTGCCCTGGACAATCTGTGCCCGTCTCAGGACCTGTACAATAGGCTACTGCGTACGCCTATGACGGGTCCTGGTCTTTTTGGAGGTGAGGGATGTCGACACCTCCAGGAGACGGTCACCCTGGTGAATAACCAGAGGGCGCTGCGCGAGCAGTTTGAGGTGCTGCGTCGTGCTAACGTTCGCGCCGCGCCCCCTGTGTATCGTCCCCTGCAGGCTCGAGGTGGTGCTGGCCAAGTCAGAGGCCAGCCACCGTCGCAGCGTCGGCCTCGGCCGCGTGCGATTCGGCCAGCAGCGAGGGGGGCGCAGGTTCCTCAGGCGCCGTCAGCCAGGCAGCCGCCCGCGCACCGAGGTGCGCGTGGGGCGGGGCGGGGCGCGCGAGGATCTGGGCGTGGTTATCGGTCCTGATGGGACGGTTACCGCGGTAAGAACCACTCCGGTGTTTATGGCGACGGGGACAGTGCCGCTCTTGCATGCCTCGTGTCCACCTCTGTCCCTAGGTGGACCGGTGGGAGGCCGGCTAGCCGACCACATGCAAGAGTGGGAACGGTTAACTCAGGACCGTTTAGTCTTGCGATGGCTTTCCGTCGGGTATCATCCAGAGTGGATGACAGGCCCGCCGTCGCGACTGTCTCTAGTGCCAGTCTGGACTCCCATTCCGAGAGATCCAGAGCAAAGGTTGTGTATCGAGGAGGAGATAGATTCCCTCGTACAAAAGGGAGCTATTCAGCCGGCACAAAGGTGTCCGGGCTTCTATTCAACCCTGTTCTTAGTAACAAAACGCACCGGAGGGTGGAGACCGATTCTCAACCTCAAGCCATTGAACAAGTTCATCGAGACGCCCAGTTTCAAGATGGAAACGGTGCGCTCGGTGTTGGCGGGGTTGGAGAGGGGGATGTGGACGGCGTCGATAGATTTGAAGGACGCTTATTTCCACATCCCCATCCACGGGAGTTTCTGTCGCTTCCTGAGATTTGCATTCCAGGGCAGACAGTGGGAATTCAGGGTGTTGCCCTTCGGAATTTCCACGGCTCCTCGGGTTTTCACCCGTGTGGTTCTTGCGATCACAGCATACCTCTGCAGGAGAAGCATAGCAGTCCACACGTACATAGACGACTGGCTGTTAAAGGCACACGACAAGGAAGCTTTATCGGCCAATCTGGTGATTGTTTTGAAAACTCTCTCGGATTTGGGCTGGATGATAAATTTTCCGAAATCAGAGCTGACTCCATCCCAGAGGTTTGTTTACCTGGGAATGTTCTTCGATCTGGAGACGGGATATGTTTATCCTACTCAGGAGAGAGTGCAGAAACTCATCTCGTTAATTCAGTCAGTGTGCGACAGTCGTCATGTCCTGGCACGGGTTTACTTGAGAATGCTGGGGTTGATGGTTTCTTTGGAACCAGTCATTCCTCAGGCCGCCTTACGCAGGCGGCCGATCCAGTTGTTTCTCATGACACAATGGACCCAGAGTACAGGTTCGCTGGACTCGAACGTGTCAGTGTTGGCGCCTCTGATTCACCACCTGCAATGGTGGTTGCTCACAGAGAATCTCTTGGTGGGGGTTATGCTGACCCCTCCCCACCCTCAGGTGACTGTGTATACAGATGCATCGATGGAGGGCTGGGGGGCTTGCCTGGAAGAGTCCACGATATCAGGGCTTTGGAATCTGGAACAGTCAAAGGAACATATAAATCTACTGGAGCTAAGAGCAGTAGTCCTGGGCCTGGAACATTTCTTACAGAAAGTTCAGGGCAAGATTGTTCTTATTCGTTCAGACAACTCAACAGTTGTGACTTACATAAACCGCCAGGGCGGAACGAAGTCGCCCAGTCTCTGTATGATGACATGGAGACTGCTTTGTTGGTGTCTGGATCACCAGATTACCTTGAAAGCAGTTCATATTCCGGGAAGGTTAAACCTGCTAGCAGACTCATTGAGCCGAAGGATGAGTGTTTTACCCACGGAATGGCAACTAAATCAATGTGTGGCGGATCGTCTGTTCGACCATTGGGGGAAACCCAACATCGATTTGTTCGCAACGAAGAAGAATGCGAAGATGACGACGTACGTCTCTCCGATTCCGGATCCAAGCGCTTTCGCAACAGATGCGTTAGCTATCAGCTGGGGGAGAATGTATGCATACGCATTCCCTCCAGCAATCCTGATTCCAAAAATTCTTCAGAAAATCAGACAAGAGGAATGCCAAGTGCTTCTGATCGCCCCGGATTGGCCAAGCCGATCATGGTATACGGATCTGCTGGACCTTCTGGTCTGCAATCCGGTTCCTCTGCCTCTGATGGACGATATTATCTTCCAGGGCAAGGTCCTTCACAACAATCCGTCAATGTTCAGATTGACTGCGTGGATGTTGTCAAGGAATCTAGAATTAAGGAGGGCTTTTCTGAGCAAGCAGCCATGTTTATGGCCAAAGCCAGGAGGGGGTCAACCTCCAGAGCATATAATTATAAAATCAACAGATTTGCAGAATGGTGCTCAAAAAGATGTATTGATCCAATGGATTCATCTATTCAAGTAGTAGCTGATTTCCTCTGTCACCTCTATGATGCCTATAGCCTCAAGCCTAACTCTATTGCTGGTTATAAGTCAGCATTAATGTCTGTTATTCCTTGCTTGGCTAAGAGGGGAAGTGATGAAGTAAATACATTAAATGTATTAATTAAAGGCATGGGCAATCTAAGACCAAGGAATCCACCGGTGATTCCGTCTTGGAGTTTATCGCTAGTGCTTCAAGTACTAGGTGATAAGCCGTTTGAACCACTTAGTTCCATTTCTATGAAACTATTAACACTGAAGACTGTGTTTTTAATTGCTGCGGCCTCGGCTAGGCGTAGGAGTGAAATTCATGCCTTATCAGCCGAGGATGACCGTTTTGTGGTTTCAGGGGAAGGCCTTAAGCTGCTACCTAGGATTAATTTCTTGGCTAAAAATCAGTCGTTGAAATATCCAGGTCAACCTATTATTTTGCCTGCTTTAACTAGATATGATCCTAATTCTAAAGCATGGTGTCCTGTCCGGGCGCTTTGCCGGTACAAGCAACGTACGGCGGAGTGGCGCACCGATCAGTCAGCGTTATGGTTGTCTTATATTGAACCCCATGGCAGGGCTTCTAAGGACACCATTTCCAGGTGGATTGTAGAATGCATTCAGTTTTGCCATAAATCCGCCAGCGGGAAGCAGGTTGACGTGGCCAAGGCTCACAGTGTCCGCGGCATAGTGACATCCACTGCCCTATTTAATGGGGTCCCTGTGGATGATATTATGTCGGTGGCTCAGTGGCACTGTGAGTCAAGTTTTACAGACCATTATCTCCGTGACACCTCTAATCCTCTCGCCTTGTCGATTTTGAAAAAATAACTCGGTTTATATTTTTTGAGGAGGTTTTTCCTCATTGCTTATATATTTCACAATTAATTTATGGAAACACCCACTTTTTTGGGCCTGCATCAGTCTTCACCAATGGGAAGATGATGTCAGCAGCCATTTTCAACAAGGTCAGTCTTGTTCATGTGTTGTCCGTTGTTGATTGTATTGTCACGTTACCCGTTATTAATATGGTGATGGTTTGTGTATTTGTGTGGTTCATTGTTGAGAGTTTACGAAAATGGAGCTTTTTCGTCTCTGTCCTGTAGTACATGGCACTTGTACGTAGAGAGCGTATAGGACATTGAGGTCAGTCGACTCTTCCTCCCAGGAAGGAGGGGGGGGGGAGCGCATATGACATTCGGTCATCTCTCATACATCGGTGGTGTTATCCGATGGTTAGTCAAATCCTGACTGTTTTCGTACAGTTTCAGAAGTTTAAGTGCCTTAAACGCAGAAAAGCGTATAGGGATGAGCTGGTCTTTTGACCTCGCCTCCCTCCCGCCAGATTCACTTTCGAATTCTGGCAATATCAAAAGTATTAGGGAGGTAAGTATACTCTTGAAGTGAAATAAACGAAATCTAGGATTTCTTTTTTCACGAGAGAGTTGATACTTACCTCCCTAGATACGGACCCAGCCTCTCCACCCCACAGAGGCTCGGTCTTCAGGCTCTTAATAGTTGCATGTGTGTCAGCCAATAATCTAGTCAGAGGAAGTGCTAGTCTGCGCATGCGCGGTGGTGGGGCTGGCATCCGCCAGACTACGCTCTGACTCCCTGCCCAGTAGGGGCACCTAACTATTTTAATCTGAGTGTTTATTGAGTGAAAGCCAATATTTAGCAATATCAAAAGTATTAGGGAGGTAAGTATCAACTCTCTCGTGAAAAAAGAAATCCTAGATTTCGTTTAGTCTAACAGCATGTGCCTTTGCTAATAACAGACGGCTTCTGTCTATTCTTTACCATTTTAATGGTCAAGATTCTCCAGGAATATGAACATTTTGCTTAGCGAATGTTGATTTGCATATGAAGAGAATACTATTTTTGAAAATGTTTTACTGGAACGACGTACTCGATTATTGAGTCAGCCAATCCCCCAGTGATAAAATGTCAAAAGTAATCTTCTCATTGCCTGCAGCTGGACATTTCTCAAGACCACTGCAGAACTCGATTTTGGCCAGCGTTACCATCAAATCGTTAAATATATCTTAATTGTAGGTGTGGGTAGGAGCTCAATAAACCTCAAGGTCTTTCAGTCAGTCAGTCAGTCAGTCACAAAAGCATATTTCAGACTCTATCCCAAAAACTTCTCATCAGATTTGATTCAAATACTAACACACCGAAGAAACTTGCTTTGCAAGCGGCATTCCAGGCATTGGCTGTGATAGGGATAAAAGAACCAGGATCTGGATCGGATTAAATTCGGGATCTCTGAATATCTCAGAAACTGCTGGTCCGTTTTGGCTCAAATTTTAACACATGAAAGAGAGTGAACATACATAAAAAAACACACCACAAACTTTGCAAGCAAAAAATTGAAAAATCCAGAACATCTGAAACATCCGGAGGCCAAAATACAAGTTTCCATTAGTTTACGGTATTACCCTTTCGCAGGTATGGGTATGAGTGTTTTGCATTCATGCCTGTCTGTCTGTCCATCCATCCTTCCATCCATCCTTTTATCAGATAGGCCTGGAATTTTAGACACACATTCACTGTTACGGATTAGAAATAGAAAATGTTTATGATGTATTGAATATTCTGTGGAATATTTTAAAACTAATTTGACTGACAGCTGTTTCCTGTGGCAGCTACAGATTCCAGTCAAATTAGTTTTAAAATATTCAGCAGCTTTCCTGTAATATGGTTGCATTCAAATTGAGACTGGAATTTCAGGAGTTAGAGTTATGATATAAAATTTAAGTAACACAATGAGTTTCACAAATGTAAAATATTTTAATTTTTTTTCAACAGGCTGAATTCGGACCAATAAAAATAATCCCAGACAAAGAATTATCAGCAATACTGAGATTACGGCCATCTATACAGGTTTTGATTTAACTGTGTGTCTGTAGAATTTCCACAGACTACATCTTCCATGGCATTTAACTCTGAATATACTGAATATTTTGAAAACAAGTTGACTGAAAGTTGTTGGTGGCTGCTAAGTCACCAACAACTTTCAGACAAATTATTTTAAAAATATTCAGCAGGTCCAAAGTTATTGCCCATTGAAATTATTGTCTGGTGGTTTGCATAAGTCAAGCAGTTAATATATTAATAATATTTTGTTCTGTACAGAGATTGATTACCTTTATTAAGCCTACATCATACAGTTAACCCTTTAACACCCATATCAGCCAAAAACGGCTTCTGCAGTGGTCTTGAGAAATGTCAATTTGCAGACCAAGAAGACTATTTTTGAAAATTTACCACTGGAATGACTGGCTCGATAACCGAGCCAGTCATTACAGTGGTAAATTTTCAAAAATAATCTTGTCTTGGTTTGCAGATGGACTTTTTAATGGGAAAATTGGGTTAAGCCTTGATGAAATGCCAGTATGTCATGCCAATTTCAAGACAACTACATGGGAAGCCTGTTCAATATTTTGAAACTAATATGACTGGAAATAGATGCCATAAGGAGCACATTCTCGTCACATTAAGTTTTTGTCAATAACCATTTAATTTAGCGATGGCTAATTAGGATTTCTGCAAAACATCACATTAAACAAAACATTACTTTAATTTACGCTCCTGGTTTACCCCGTCGTAGCTCAGTCCAGTGGTCACTTAACTTAGTAATGACTTATGTGATTAGACTTTTGATCCATACAACATGTACAGTGCATATGTGTACATGCAGTCTTGTCATAATTAATTTATGTATTAATATTATGATAAATTTAATAGTTAGACCTAGCTTTTTTGAAATACTTGTCATAGAAAAAAATTATGCAAAATAGACAAGCTTCATGATTGTGCTTCAATTTCAATATTACAACCACATTTTAGATTGTTCCTTCAGAATGAAAAGAGTAAATTACCGGTTCCAACCCTGAAATTGCAATATCTCCATTTTATGTCCACCATTAAAATAAGCTGTTATGCACTTGAAAAATAATGGACCTTTCCAGTTTTTATTAAGCCCAGCCCACCTCTGGCTAAGCTCCACCCACACCTCGCTCATGTTGGGATCGATCCATCCCTGAACTAAGCTGTAAAATATTTTGAAACTAATTTGACTGGGTGCTGTTGCTGCCTATGTCAGCAACAGCGCCTAGTCAAATTAGTTTCAAAATATTCAACAGAATATTTATTAAGTAGTAAAGACACATAATTCGTACAACAATGCATAGTTCGTCTTCAGTTATGCATTCATGACGTACTTATCTACGTCATTCATGACATCATAATGACGTCATTGATTATGATGTCATTCTACATGTCACATAGTTAATTATGACATCATATGATGGATGGATGAAGTCGAAAGTTCTATTACAAAATTTTAGAATTTATTTGATCAATTTATCGTTTATTTCAGCATCCAAATCTTTATCCTATCCACTTTGCTGTATGCATGGAGAATGCCGGCATAACGATATCATATTATAATGAGCGAGGCTCACTTAGGGATTACCTCTGTCGATGTAAACCTAAAGGACATTATTTAAAGAAATACGCTGTACAGAGACCAAATACGGGTGGATTGAAAATGGAGGAAATAAAAGTTTTTGGGAAGCAAATACTCGATACAGTGAAATATTTACATGATAAAGGAATACCATATTGTGAGTTAGTGTACTACTACTACTACTACTACTACTAGTACTACTACTACTACTACTACTACTACTACTACTACTACTACTACTACTACTACTACTACAACTACAATAACTACTACTGCTGCTACTACTACTACTACTACTACTACTACTACTACTACTACTACTACTACTACTACTACTACTACTACTACTACTACCACCACTACTACTACTACTACTACTACTACTACTACTACTACTACTACTACCACTACTACTAACAACAACAAAAGCAATCAGAGATTGTAGACCCTTGCCCTCCCCTCTCTGTCACATTCTAAAAGGTTTTAAGATTTTCCAGATTTCTTGGGATCATGCTCAAAGCTTTGGAACCAGATCTTGATCCATGTTCTTTTTTGAGGGTCATGACTAAACTACGGCAAGTTCCTTCCGTGTGGTTAAAATTGGATCCAAATAGGATACATAGTTTTTTAAATACATCTGCGGACAGACTGACTGACTGACTGACTGACTGACTGACTGACTGACTGACTGATATGCTTGTTGCTTCCTGCATTATGAGTCATATTGACCATCATTGAATTTGATCACATCTTGTCCTAAATCAATTTGTTCCTGACAGTGCCTTTACCTTCAGCTACCATACAGATTGGATTAGAATCTGATGACGTCAGCCCGTCGACAAGCTACAGTTTATTGAATTTGTGCATCATAATGGACCTTTCCAGTTTAGCACCCAGTCAAATTAGTTTCAAAATATTCAACAATATTTATTAAATAGTAAAGGCGTACAATTCGTACAACAACGCATAGTTTGTCTTCAAATATATGTTCGTGACATACTTATCTATGTCATCCATGACATCATTCATTATGATGTCATTCTATACATTACATAGTTGATTATGACATCATAAGATGGATGGATAAAGTGGAATGGTCTACCAAATGAATGATGTCATTCTACACATCACATACATGTAATTGATTATGACATCATAGGATGGATGGATAAAGTGGAAAGGTCTACCAGTCCTGAAAGGTGCATGTAATCTCATTTGATGGCTTTTCTGGGATCGTTTATGTTAGCACATTTATGGTAATATCATTGGAATTGTTTCAACACTATGTCTATTTGCAGACCAAGAGAAGAATATAAGTGAGCTTATGGCATGGCGACCATCCAGCATCCATATAGAGGTCTGTCTGTCTGTCATTTGTCCGTCAACTTTTGCTTAAAAATTCTACTCATTAACCGCGTGGTGGATTTAAACCTAATTTGGCTAGAATGGTGGTAGGCTTCAGAACTTTTATATAGAAGTTTGATTGGTCAATTTTTTGGTTGAAAATCTGCAGTTTTATGAAGGATTTACTGAAAATTGTCAAAACGCTACTCATCATTAACCTCTTGACGGATTATAATCCTAGTTGGGTGGAAGGGCCCTTTCACGGTAGGCTCCTCTATTTAGAATTTTTATTGTTTTATTTTTTGGTTGAAAATCATAGATTTTATGAAAAGTTTACTGAAAATTGTACTTAGCTGCTAGGCAAATTTCAACAAAATTTGTCTAGTTTGACCTGAACATGGTAGGCTCCTGAATTTCTATTCAGAATCGTGATTGGTGAAGTGGGGTGAAAATCATGAATTTTATGAAAAATTTACTGGAAATTGTCAAAATTCAAGATTCTTAGCCGCTGTGGTGGATTTTATCAAACTTTTGTTGGAAGGATTCTGTAGTGGTAGGCTCTAAAACATGTATTCAATTTTTTTGGCAGCCATCTTGGTTTTTTAAAAATTTGATGAAACCATTTAAAAGGTTCCTCCTTAATTAATGGCCCAGTTTCTATGAAACATGGGTGGAGTGGTTCTATGTTGGTAGGCTTCAACATATCAAACACAAATTTTGATTGGTCAATTTCTTTGGTGGCCATCTTGGATTTTTTTTAATTGTCTATCATGTATGCAAAGGGTTCAAATACTAATGGTCCAGGTGAGCGCCACAGTCCCTTGGGTCTTTTGTTTTAAAATAGGTCATGCATATTGCTTCATGGTTGATGACTGATAGAGTTTTATTAAACATGTGAGCCAGACTTGCAGTGCAATCACAAGTCTGTTAACCCTTTAATACTCAACAGCCAAAAATATCTTCTTTAGTGGTTGTTAACGGAGCCAGTCATTCCAGTGATAAATTTTCAAAAATAATCTGTCTGCAAATAAAGATTTGGTTAAAGTGTTAATTAACTTATTTTTAATTGTTTTAGGTCATCTCCATCCAGGCAATATAATCATTGAATCAAATCAGTGCCGCTTGACCGAAACAGAAAATTGGTTGCTAGGATTGCCATCAGTATACAGGGGATACTTCACGCAGTTTAGGAAAATCTCTGTATGTTTTAAGTCTTAGTTAATGTTCATTGTGCAATAATTGTCTTCATCATTTGCTGCATATATACATGTACTTAGCCCTTTCCACCCTGAGTCGGGACATTTCATGTTCCTAACTTCCATTCAATGTCAAATGCTAACTGATGATCATTTTGGAAACAATTTTGCTGGTAGGTGTCAGCTGTGTGGATACAGTAACGTGTTTCAGGAACATTAACGCTTTGAATCTGAAAGCGCAGAATTCAGGCCTCAGTGAGAAAATCCATATACCCGAAAGGCCGGAATTGTAGTCATGTACATACCTACAGTACAGATCTTAGTTAGCTTTACTTAAACGCATCCTAAAGCTCGTTTAAAACGTGTCTGTCTGGCGTCATTTTCTCGTTATTTTCTCGTAGTGATTTGCTTAGACATGACGCGTTTGGTAAAATCTCAATACGCATCTTGAATTTTATCTTGACATTTTGAATGACGGGTTTAACTTTTTGCCCTACGCGTTTGGTAGCGTTTGAAAATTTACGATAAATTAAACGCGCCATCAATTCCAACCGCGGTTCTCCAGCTCTTTCGACGAGTCCTATGGCTAGAAGCAAACGGGTACTCGGTTCCTAGTCTAGGCAGAACCGCTTATCAGTACATGTTTCCTCCGTATATGTATCTCGCGTGCTTTGCAAACTTTGAGCGATTCGTACAGCAGACTAACTTATTTACGTCAATTTGTGGCTGGATTTATCAGAAGATGTATTTAATTTAGTGTTTCTTCGCGGGATTCGTCTAATTTCTGCGTTTTTATAGTGAAAATCTCGATATATCTAATGCCGAATAGACAATCGTCTTGAACTGAAACGCCATTCTACTTCGAATAATACTTACCAGATGTACTATTATGATAATGTCTATTATCTAGTCTAGCTCAAAATAAACAATTAAAACTCCGCACTCTCCTGGTCCTGCCCATACTGTGTCCGGGAATACCATAGCCGCAGGTACCGAGTCAATTCCCAATCACAGTCAGATTCGTCTATTTTGCGCTTATTGAAAGTCGCGTGTGTTTAGTGTCTCAATTAATCATTGAATAAGCAGTTTTAGCGTGTTTTTTCGGAAAACCATCGTTGGCTTCATGGAGGAACTTGGGAAATCATCACAGGGGCAGGTTGTATCAATCTAGAATTTATACATTCGTGCCATAATGACTGTTTGAAATTTCCTTAAATTGGCACATTGTTTTATAATGATAGCCATTGTTGGAGTCGCTTCTGTACCCGTTAACTTTTAGTTTTAATTCGGGTACTCGGTTAATTTCTCTTGCGACTCGGTTCCTCTAAGATGGATGCGCTCTTAGCCAAGATGGCGGCGCCCATGAATTATGTCGTTCTTGGCTTGGTGTATCCAGGCACTCTGTTGTCGCCGATTTTAGCTCTCGCTTCATTGTCGAGGGTGTTTGTAGTGATCGGCGAGTTATTCTTGGTTATTTAACGTTAGTTAAAGGCTGAGTTGTGTTTTTAAAAAAAAATTTTCACTCAAAAAAGTTTCAAATATTTCCTGCCTAAGACTTGTTATCATTAAATTGAGAGAAAGTTAATGTGTTTAAGAAATCTTAACTAGCAAGTCTATTGTGCGTATTGCTCGTCATCGGTTGTCATGTGCAGCGTTTTAATTCTTCTCTGTGTTCGCAGAAACCGAAGAACCCGGACACGTTGTGCCAAAAGTGCAACAGGTTCATGAAACGGAAGTATCTGAGTCATCACTGTGTGGCGTGCGCTAAGTGTAAGGTCGGGAGCCCTTGTGATGTGTGTGTCAAGTGGTCGTCGGCATTGGTGGCGGAGTTTGACAAGGATCGACGGGCGAGGCTGGAGCGTATCGAGAAGGACAAGGCAGTGAAGTTGCAGCAGGCTTCGTTGGTGGGACTGGAAGGTCGGCTGAATGAGAGAATGGATTCAGCACTGGGCGTATGGGCGGCCCAGTTCAAGGCTATGTTTGACTCGTTGCAGTCCACGGTCCCGGTGAGGCAAGCTGGTGCAGGACAACCATTAGGTGGTCCGGCTAGTTCTGCTGAGGGTCATGCACCTGCCCCTTCTCTGTCCTTGGCTCAAGAGCCGTCGGTAGAGGAGGAAGATTTGCTGCTAATGGAAGATTCCGGCATGCCGGATATTTCAATGACGGCGATGCCTAGTACGTCCCAGGGGTCGCCCTCGGGATTTGTACGGGTTTGCCAGGCGGATGGTGATGTCGACGTTCCGTCGGGCATTTTTCATCCGCGATTTGTGCAACCGGATATGCCGGCGGAGCCGTGGTTTGCGGTTCCTGCTGCTATCCCGGCGGCGTTAGGTGCGGCTCCTATCGGAGTGATGGTGCCAGCCGTGATTGAGGCGGTCGTAGTCCCGGATCCCGTGTTGGAGCCGATGGACTGCGGGGAATCCGTATCTAGCGATTCGTTGGATACTGGTGCCGCTGGTAGTCGCGCTATGGATGCGCTCTGTCCTGGCAGAGACGTATATCGTAGCGTTCAGCAAGGATCGTCGGTGGCCCTCTCATCTAAGGGAGAGAGGGAGGATGAAAACGGGAGTTCTTTGATGGACGATTCCGCTTTCTGCACCGAAGCTGAATGGGTGCAGGTTCTTGGGTGGATGACCAATCGTCTCGGGTTGGCATCTGATCTAGGATCTCAGTGCGATCCGGCGATGGAACGGATGTCAGAGCATGCGGCTAGCGCTCTGTCCAGTGGCTCTTCTGCCATGCCTACACTCCCGTTGGACACGCAGACTTCTGACATGTTGGAAGTTGCGGCATACCGTCTGGTTCAGCCAGACTATGCGTTGCCAAAGGCCCCGAAGGGGATAAGGAGTAGGGTCCGTTTTCCGGAGCAGGCTTATCATCAGTACGCCAGGGTTCCACGGCTTTCCGTTGCGGAACGAGAGGCGCTGAATAGGCCGTTGGCTGGGAAGGCCAAGGGGCGGTCACGTCCTTTGGTTTCTCAGACCAACAAAGACCCGTTCAATGAGCTCACGCTCATTGAGGATGCGGCTAGGGCAGCCATGGCTGCGCTGTCGCACGGGTGTACCGTCTTGCAGGGTATGCTGGACTGCACGGCGGAAGGCGGACAGGTGCCAGAGGCTGCTCCCGGAGTTGTTCGGGACACCATGCGCCTGTCTCAGGATTGCCTGGCCAGGGTAATCACGAGAACTTTGGCAGAGCGAAGGAGAATGGTTCTCGATTGTGTGGAACCAGGACCTGAGATGAGGGCTGCGTTATCTTCTGCGCCTTTCATAGGTCCAGGCTTGTTCGGCGGCTCGGCACGACAAGCGCTCTCTAAGGTTGCGTCAATGGTGGCGGAGCAAGAAGTGGTCAGCAAGTCGTGGAAGTCGACCAAGAGGACTCAGCCGCAACAGTCCTACCGTCAGCATAGGCAGGAGCAGCAGAGACAGCGTCCTAGATCGCCCTTCCGTCCTTCTGGCCGTGATGCCCATAGGCCATCCGGAGCACAAGGACCTGGCCGTTCGTCCGCATACAAGCCCTCTAGTAAGAGGCCGTATGAGGACGACAGGAAGGGTGGCGGTTCGGGCTGAGGCGGCTACCGTAAGGATAGTCGTGGCGGCGGTTCCGGACCGTCATACCACAAGAAGCCGCGGGGCGGCCGTGGGGCTCGTTCCTGACGGGTTTCCGGCGGAACCAATACCGGCGGCTTTGGAAACAAATGGAGTCGAGAATCTTCACCCAAGCGATTTAGCGTCTTGTCGCCTAATCTCGACCGACAATTGTGTGCAGATTCCTTCCGTCGGAGGCAGACTTCAGCTATTCCTAAACCAATGGGAACAGGTCGTGCGCGACTGTTTAGTCTGTGAGTGGATAAGAAACGGCTACGATCCGGACTGGCTCATCCATCAATCGTTAGTTCCGTTAACCTCGACTCCAATATGGACTCCTATTCCAAGGGAATTAGACCGTCTAGTCGCCATTCAGTCAGAAAAAGAATCGCTTCGTCAGAAGAAGGCGATTCACCTAGTCACCAATCAGTCGTCACTGGGCTTCTATTCGATCATGTTCCTAGTTCCGAAGCGTACCGGAGGGTGGAGACCAATTCTCAATCTCAAACCGTTGAACAAATTTATTCTTTCTCCCAGATTTCAGATGGAGACGGTAGCAGCGGTAATGACAGGGCTGAGGAAAGGCATGTGGGCGGTATCGATAGATCTGAAGGATGCTTATTTTCATATTCCAATGTCAATTCCCTTTCAGAAGTACCTGCGATTTGCATTCCAAGACAATGTTTGGGAATTCAATGCTCTTCCCTTCGGCCTGACCACGGCTCCGAGGGTCTTCACCAAGGTGGTTCTCGCCATGACTTCTTTACTTCGCAGGAGAAACATAGCTGTTCACACTTACATAGACGACTGGCTGCTAAAGGCGGGGAATCCAGTCACTCTGCGCAGCAATCTGATAGTAGTCCTAGACTTATTAAAGAAGCTAGGATGGATTGTGAATCTAGAGAAATCAGAACTGACTCCATCCCAGGAGTTTGTTTATCTGGGAATTTTTTTCAATCTCAGGGACGGCGTAGCTTTTCTGGCGGAGAGCAGAGTCAGAAGCCTGATTGCAGTGTTGGAGTCGGTTTCTCTAGGAGCCTATCTGACGGCGCGTCAATTTCTCAGAATACTGGGTTTGCTAGTATCTCTGGAGAAGGTGGTGCCATATGCGGTACTCAGGCGCAGGCCGATTCAGATGTATTTGATGTCGTTCTGGTCACAGAGAACAGATTCGTTGTCTCTGAGAATACCAGTAAAAGAACCATTGATATTCCACCTTCAGTGGTGGTTATCGGAACAGATTCTCCTGCGAGGTGTTCCTCTACAACCTCCTCAACCTCAGATGTCCATATTCACGGATGCATCATTGACAGGTTGGGGAGCGGTATTGGACAATCAGTCAGTGTCAGGGGAATGGGATCGGACCAATGCGCAGAAACATATCAATGTGCTCGAGCTATTAGCGGTGGTATTTGCACTGCAGAAGTTCGAGAGTAATTCAAGACAAGATTGTCCTAGTAAGGACAGACAACTCAACAGTGGTGTCTTATTTGAACCGCCAAGGCGGGACGAGATCACCGGAGTTGTGTATGATGGTTTGGAACCTTCTGCTGTGGTGCCAAGAGAGGAATATTATTCTTCGGGCAGCACACATTCCAGGAAGATTGAACATCTTAGCGGATGCTCTCAGTCGAAGGACGGTTTGTCGTCCGACGGAATGGCAGCTCAACCAAGTGGTAGCGGAGGTTCTATTCAAACAATGGGGCAAGCCAAATGTAGACCTATTTGCAATGAAGAAAAACGCAAAGATGGTCACTTACGTGTCACCGATCCCGGACCCGCTAGCTCTAGCAGTAGACGCACTGGCGATAAGTTGGGAAAAAATGTACGCGTATGCGTATCCTCCAACAATTCTCATCCCGAAAGTTCTGGCAAAGATAAGAGAGGGGATGTGCCAAGTACTACTGATCGCCCCTTATTGGCCATGCCGATCATGGTTTACGGATCTGCTGGACCTTCTGGTCTGCAATCCAATCCCTCTTCCAGACACAAGAGATCTAATCTCTCAGAACAAGGGTCTGTACCTTCACGACAGACCAGAAATGTTCAAATTGACTGCATGGATGTTATCAAGCAGCGTGCAATTGAGGGTGGCTTTTCTGAGCAAGCAGCGAAGTTTGTTGCTTCAGCCAGCAGAGTTTCAACCACAAAGACATATAATTATAGAATCAACAAATTTGCACAGTGGTGTGAGAGAAGAGATATTGATCCCTTTTCTGCATCTGTTCAACACGTAGCAGATTTTATCTGTCATTTATACGAAGTTGACAAACTTGTACCTTCTACCCTAGCAGCATATAAGTCTGCATTAGCTTCAGTCATTCCCAGTCTCACCATTGAAGGAGTGGAGAATGACACCTTGAATGAAGTTATCAAAGGAATGAGCAATCTGCGACCTAGACAGCCAATTCCTATCCCATCATGGAATCTATGTCTTGTTCTACAGGTTTTAGGGCATGCTCCCTTTGAACCGATTAGATCTATTGACATTAAACTGTTAACTATTAAATCAGTTTTCTTGGTTGCAGCAGCGTCGGCGAGAAGGAGAAGCGAAATTCATGCGCTTTCTGCCGAACAAGACCGTTTTGTCGTCATGGGTGAAGGTTTAAGACTACTTCCACGTCTTTGTTTCCTGGCAAAGAATCAGTCACTTAAATATCCAGGACAGCCGATCAATTTGCCAAGTTTAACTAGACATGACCCAAACTCTTGTGCTTGGTGTCCTGTCAGATGTCTGAAAATGTATAAGAAATGTACTAATGAGTGGAGAGATGACCCAAAATCTCTGTGGTTATGTCTCAAAGCTCCCCATTTACGTGCCTCGAAAGATACTATTTCTCGTTGGATAGTTGACGCTATTCAGATGTCGCACAAAATCGCTACAGGAAAGCAGATTTATCGTGCGAATGCCCATCAGGTCCGAGCACTAGCAGCATCATCGGCCCTTTATAAGGGTGTCTCATTAGAGGAGGTGATGTCTGTAGCACAATGGCATGCCGAGTCGTCATTCACTGATTTCTACCTTCGCGACATCTCCAGCGTACTTAATCCGGTAGCCGTCGCCAATCTGTCGAATCTAAACTAAGCCACTTCCGACCACTACTTCGCACACATCACTAAAGTCTTCCGCCTACACTGAACAAGCGCTATGCACATGACTGAGTACGACCGTGGATTGGGCCGAGCTCCTGTGATGATCAAGAACAGATCAATCACTCAAAATGGTGAGTGTTTACATTAATTAAGTGACTATAAATAGGTTTTCTTACAGTCGAAATACCAGACTGCTTAAGTGAATAGTCTGGTATAAGAGTATACTTATCCTCTGATACAGACATTAGACTCATTCCAATTTGAAAATCTAATCGATATACTGATGTTTTTTCAAAATTTGAAGTTGTAGTAGCTTCTTTGCACTCTAATGGACTGCCCTAGCTGAGACTTGGGGCTGACACGGGTATGGTGGGTGTTGCATCCCCATTGACAACCCTCTGAATTTTGTGCTGACAAAAGAGGGGGGGGAGCGCAGTCTAGACCATGGAAGTTTAGCACTCTATGAGTCAGATGGGGGAACCCAAGCATATGCCAGGGTTCTAGTCTCTTCACAACCTTCTCTGTTGGATGGTAGATGAGTGCTGGTTCGAGCCTCACCTCCTCCCACCGGCATTTCCTGGCTGTCGAAATCCGGAGTTTATCATAATAGTACATCTGGTAAGTATTATTCGAAGTAGAATCAAAAAAGCATCCGCTTTTGTTTCTACGAGAATTCTTAATACTTACCAGATGTACTATGGCCCTACCTCAGCCGCCCTGCTGAGGTGAGGCTGAGCTGCTTTCGCGGTTTGCCAAGGCAAATATAAGACGAATCTGACTGTGATTGGGAATTGACTCGGTACCTGCGGCTATGGTAATCCCGGACACAGTATGGGCAGGACCAGGAGAGTGCAGAGTTTTAATTGTTTATTTTTAGCTAGACTAGATAATAGACATTATCATAATAGTACATCTGGTAAGTATTAAGAATTCTAGTAGAAACAAAAGCGGATGCTTTTTTGATTCACCAGCTGGAGTGTTAAAGGGTCAATTGCTAAAATGTACAATTCTTATAACAGTGACTAACTACTAACTCTTGGTATGGTATTGGTATATCTAATCATGTTAGTTAGATCTAATTTCCAATATAACAAACTTTAACAGTTAAAATTTTTAAAATTAAATTCAAGCGGCACAAATGATCATGGTGAATGCACCAAAATATCCCAAACTTCAGGGCAAACTCGTTGTCACTGATTGGAGACGTTCACTCAATCTGTAGTGTACCAGCTTCAAGTCTTTCCAGTAGTGGTGGCTTCCTCATCGTCAAACATGTCATCATCAGAGGATTTACTGTCCCACACATTAGCTGTCTCACCATTACTATCAGTGTCTGATTCCACGTTTACAACGCCACGATGAGTGATATTTGGTTTAAAATATATGGCATAATATATACATTGTAGCCAGTAATATACTATATACATGTACTGTTAGGCCCTATGACCTGACAGCGGCTGTTATGGTCATACACCGCCCTCAGACTTTAGCGCAGAAATCAAACACATTATTCATAGTTTCGCACATCCGGGCATCTTGAATTCGGCCGCCATTAAAGTTGGGGCAAACCTACTACATGCTAAAGAGGACTGCCCATACAAACTCATTGTTTACATTTTCCTTGATGTTCAAACCATTAAATCCTGTGTCTGAGAATCTGTAATAACCCTGTCAGGTATCAGAAAACATGAAATCATGAGTGAATTTCGCAATATATTAAAGAAAATGTTTAACGGCCCATTGCTCGTAATGTTAAATTAGCCCCTCTGAAAATGGCGTATCTCCCAGGGTATTATGGGAAATTTGATTGTGATGACGTCATTGTGATTCTATGAATATAATACAGGGTGGGAATATCGCCTCCAACAAGGGAGTATTTCTACTATTACATTAACAATTTCAAACAACAAGAATTTGTTACGAATGTGTCAAAATTCTGGTGAATATTTTGAAACTAATTTGACTGAAAGCCAGCTTCCAGTCAAATTGCTTTCAAAATATTCAACATCATACTTATAAATACTGTAAAAGTGGAATTCTGTGTTTCACATCAAGAGTATACTTACCTCCCTAATACTTTTGATATTGCTAAATATCGGCTTTCACTCAATAAAACACTCAGATTAAAAACAGTTAGGTGCCCCTACTGGGCAGGGAGTCAGAGGTAGTCCGGCGGATGCTCGCCCCACCACCGCGCATGCGCCGACTACTACTTCCTCTTTGCTCATTTATTGGCAAAGGGTTACATGCGGTTTTGTGTTCTCTATACTTTTCTGCGCGTTACCTTGTTTTTTACTCACATTTGACGATTCTTGTACGGTGGAAGCATGTCGGAAAGGGAGGATTCGCCTTTAGAAGGAGCGGGATCTCTTTATCAGGTGAATTCTTTGATATGCTAGCGTGTTTTGTCCCGGTTTAATGTATTTCCGGGACTCGCGCTTACCGTGATTAGCGCCTGATTATGTTGGTTTTTTACAACATGGTGCTTCATATGTCTCATTTCTCTTTGTGTTTTGTCCACAGGTATCGCATAGACGCTTTGATGGACTTCTCGGCACAAGAGGATATGTTTTCTCTCCACCACGGTTCCATTTCCTACTAATACTGTTAGGTTATCTAACCAAAAAATCTATGTTCAGTGAGTTGGAGGCCTGTTATAAAGGTCTTCTCACTTTGCCCTCTTGCTCCAATTCCTTCCCCTTAGGTGGAGAGGATGTAGAGGCGTACTATGGTGGAGTTCTCCGGTTCATCACGTTGGATGGTTTGTCTATACAAGGGTCAGGTATCTAATTATTGATAAACAAAAGGGGAGATAATTTCCTTTTTTGCCAATGCTAGAATTGGAAGGAGTTATCTCTGAATATCTGATTGTTGTGTACTCGAAATGCCAATTCAACGGAAATGTTCCGGTTACTTATACAATTCGTTCTTGCACTTGGTGCTTGTTGCGGATCGATTAATTTGGTCACGAGAGTGATGACGTCATAATCGGCCTTGGCCTTTTATTAACAATTAACGTTTTGTCCATGGCTGGTTCTTCTTGATTTCCGATCTTGATGATCCTGTCCCTCTCTTTTTAGTTGGTTTTGAGTTCGCTAACCTTAACTATCTTGCTCATTGTCCCTGTCCTTTGTCCTGTTTCAGAGACCTGGTTGCCCGTCCTGCGGGAGGTTTCTTAAAAGCCGCTTCGTTCCGCACTTGTGCTTCAGCTGCAGTCCCTGTGGACCGTTGCTGAAGTGCGACGTATGTAAGCAGTGGGGGGGGGGCGAATTAATGTCTGATTTTCTCGCATTGCAGGCAAGGGAGAAGGTGATGGAGGAAGAGAGGAAGAAGAAGGAGAAAGTTTGTAAGAAGGGTAAGAAGAAGGCCTCATCCGCGGTGGATATGGAGGCCTTCAGGTCCGAAATGTTGCAAGAGATGCAGAGGACAATAAAGGATCTGGTCCCAGAGTTGCTTCGTGGCATGCTCCCTGGGCCAGCTCCTTTGTTGTCCTCGGCATCTGCTTACGAGCAGGTGATCCCCGCCTCTGAATCCGGTCTCTTTAGGTCCGGTCCGGTTGTGGATTCAGAGGTGGCCCCTTTGTTGGGGGCAGTCCAAGGCCCTGGCAGCAGGCATGGCGCCGCGCCGAGGGGCCGTGGACAACGGTTGTTGCTGGGACCCGCGGTCTGCTCATCAGACCCCGGGTATCCGCGCGCCGAAGGTGTCAAAGCCTCCTATGGCACCTTTCCTGGCCAGTCCGGGTTAGCTCTCTTTGCTGACCCGGAGTCTAATCTTTCTGGCCAGGAAGAAGAGGATCTCCTGCTGGGGTCGCCTTCTGAGGACGTGGCCATGGAATACGACGTCTGTGCACCCCTCGCGGGGAATGCAGGCGACGTGTTCCATGGTTCTACTCACGCAGGAGTAGATTTCACGGTCCAGAGGGTGTCCCCGGGCGGTGCTGTTGACCACGGATACCGCATACCTCGGCTTGCCGATGGTATTGCTGGTGCTGGTCAGACCCGTGGTAGAGCGGTGTTTACCCCACGCTCTGCCACGGCGCCTGCTCCTGGTCAAGCCGCGGAATTTAGCATGCCTGCTCTCTCGGGCCCGCATGCTTTTCCAGGCTTGCCAGGGGTATCAGCTTACCCGCCGTCGACATCAACTGCGAGTGCTCTGGAGGAAGACGAAGGCCCTCGTCTAGTAGAGCGCTCGCAGTTAGCCACGGAGGAGGATTGGTCGGACGCTTGCCAGTGGCTGGTAAGTGTTCGGCCCGATCTACCCGTGGAGCTGCCGGCTAGCCAGCGTGACCATAGGCCGTGGTTAGCTGGTAGGCCGGCGGCTACCGCTATGCCATCTCTGCCGCTTGCTGAGCATGTCGTGGACATGTTCGAAGCGGCAGAGGCGTCCATTAAGGTGAATGGACGTCTCGCGAAGGCCCCTCGCGAGGTGGCGAAGCGGTGCCGCATCGTGCCCCTGGATTACCAGCGGTACGGTGTGGTGCCGAAGCCAAGCGTTGATGATCGCGCGGCTTTGGGCGAAGATGCGCGGCCGGGCTCCCGTTCTGACACGGGAGTCTTGTGCTCGAACGCGTTGCGTTCGGCGAATGCCGCGCTGCGGGATGCGGAGGAGAGTGGGAGGGCGTCGATTGCCGCTCTGTCCCACGTCTCCCAGCTGCTACAGGGGGTGGTAGCGGCTTCCGCATCACGCCAACCAAGCCCGGTAACAGTCCAGAGAGCCATTCAGGATGGTATCCACCTGGCTTTGGACTGTTTGACGCGGGCGGTAACCAGAAGTGTCCGGGCGAGGCGCACGTTTGCGCTTGACAATCTGTGCCCGTCCCAGGACCTGTATAATAGGCTGCTGCGGACGCCTATGACAGGTCCTGGTCTCTTTGGAGGTGAGGGATGCAGGCACCTCCAGGAGACGGTCACTCTGGTTAATAACCAGAGGGCGCTGCGGGAACAATTTGAGGTGCTCCGGCGGGAGCGTGTTCGCGCGGTACCCCCTGCGTATCGTCCTCTGCAGGCTCGAGGTGGTGCTGGCCAGGTCAGAGGCCAGCCACCGTCGCAACGTAGGCCTAGGCCACGAGCGATTCGGCCAGCAGCGAGGGGGGCGCAGGCTCCCCAGCCGCACCCAGCCAGACAGCCGCCCGCGCACCGTGGTGCGCGCGGCGCTGGGCGGGGCGCGCGGGGATCTGGTCGCGGTAATCGGGCCTGATGGCCTGGTTACCGCAGTGGGAACCACTCCGGTGTTTCAGGCCGAGAGAACAGTGCCACTCTGGCCCTCCTTATGTCCACCTCTATCCCTAGGTGGACCGGTGGGCGGCCGTTTGGCCGCCCACTTGCCAGAGTGGAGGCGGTTGACTCAGGACCGTTTAGTCTTGCGATGGCTTTCGGTCGGGTATCGTCCCGACTGGGTGACAGGCCCGCCATCGCGACTGTCTCTCGCGCCGATCTGGACTCCCATTCCACGGGATCCGGATCAGAGGTTGTGTATAGAGGAGGAAATAAATTCCCTCATACTAAAAGAAGCCATTCAGCCGGCACAGAGGTGCCCGGGCTTCTATTCAACCCTGTTCTTGGTAACAAAAAAACACCGGAGGGTGGAGGCCGATTCTCAACCTCAAGCCGTTGAACAAGTTCATCGAGACACCCAGTTTCAAGATGGAGACTGTGCGCTCGGTGTTGGCGGGGTTAGAGCGAGGAATGTGGACAGCGTCGATAGATTTGAAGGATGCTTATTTCCACATTCCCATAGAGAGGAGTTTCCGTCGCTTCCTGAGATTTGCATTTCAGGGCCGGCGGTGGGAATTCAGGGTGTTACCCTTCGGAATTTCCACGGCTCCTCGGGTCTTCACCCGTGTGGTTCTCGCGATCACTGCATACCTCCGCAGGAGAAGCATAGCAGTCCACACGTACATAGACGACTGGCTGTTGAAAGCACACACCCGGGAATCGTTGTCAGCCAATCTGGAGATTGTTTTGAAAACTCTCTCGGACTTGGGCTGGATGATCAATTTCCCGAAATCAGAGCTAACTCCATCCCAGAAGTTTGTTTACCTGGGCATGTTCTTCGATCTGGAGACGGGGTATGTGTACCCCACTCAGGAGAGGGTTCAAATACTCATCTCGGTAATACAGTCGGTGTGCGACAGTCGTCATGTCCTGGCACGGGTTTACTTGAGAATGCTGGGCTTGATGGTTTCTTTGGAACCAGTCATTCCGCAGGCCGCCTTGCGCAGGCGCCCGATCCAGTTGTTTCTCATGACACAGTGGACCCAGAGTTCAGGTTCGCTGGACTCGAACGTGTCAGTGTTGGCGCCTCTGATTCACCACCTGCAATGGTGGTTGAATACAGAGAATCTCTTGCCGGGGGTTTTGCTAACCCCTCCCCACCCTCAGGTGACTGTGTATACAGATGCATCGATGGAGGGGTGGGGAGCTTGTCTGGAAGAGTCCACAGTATCAGGGCTTTGGGATCTGGATCAGTCCAAGGAACATATCAATCTACTAGAGCTAAGAGCAGTAGTCCTGGGCCTGGAACATTTCTTAAAGAATGTTCAGGGCAAGATTGTTCTGATTCGTTCAGACAACTCGACAGTAGTGACTTACATAAACCGCCAGGGCGGAACGAAGTCGCCCAGTCTCTGTATGATGACATGGAAACTGCTTTGTTGGTGCCTGGATCATGGGATCACCTTGAAAGCAGTTCATATTCCGGGGAGGTTAAATCTGCTAGCAGACTCATTGAGCCGAAGGATGAGTGTTTTACCCACGGAATGGCAACTAAATCAATGTGTGGCGGATCGTCTGTTCGACCATTGGGGGAAACCCAACATAGATTTGTTCGCAATGAAGAAGAATGCGAAGATGACGACGTACGTCTCTCCGATTCCAGACCCAAGCGCTTTCGCAACAGATGCGTTAGCTATCAGCTGGGAGGGAATGTATGCATACGCATTCCCCCCAGCAATCCTGATTCCAAAGGTGCTTCAGAAAATCAGGCAGCAGGAGTGCCAAGTGCTTCTGATCGCCCCGGATTGGCCAAGCCGATCGTGGTATACGGATCTGCTGGACCTTCTGGTCTGCAATCCGGTTCCGCTGCCTCTGATGGACAACCTTATCTTCCAGGGCAAGGCCCTTCACGACAATCCGTCAATGTTCCGATTGACTGCGTGGATGTTGTCAAGGAATCTAGAATTAAGGAGGGCTTTTCTGAGCAAGCGGCCATGTTTATGGCCAAAGCCAGGAGGGGGTCAACCTCCAGAGCATATAATTATAAAATCAACAGATTTGCAGAATGGTGCTCAAAAAGATGTATTGATCCAATGGAATCATCTATTCAGGTAGTGGCTGATTTCCTCTGTCACCTATATGATGCCTATAGCCTCAAGCCTAACTCTATTGCTGGTTATAAGTCAGCTTTAATGACTGTTATTCCTTGCTTGGCTAATAGGGGGAGTGATGAAGTAAGTACATTAAATGTATTAATTAAAGGCATGGGCAATCTAAGACCAAGGAATCCTCCACTGATTCCGTCTTGGAGTTTATCACTGGTGCTCCAGGTACTAGGTGATAAGCCTTTTGAACCACTTAGTTCCATTTCTATGAAAATGTTAACTCTTAAAACTGTATTTTTAATTGCTGCGGCCTCGGCGAGGCGTAGGAGTGAAATTCACGCCTTATCAGCCGAGGTTGACCGTTTTGTGGTTACAGGGGAAGGCCTTAAGCTTCTACCTAGGATTAATTTCTTGTCTAAAAATCAGTCATTGAAATATCCAGGTCAGCCTATTTTTTTGCCATCTTTAACTAGATATGATCCTAATTCTAAAGTATGGTGCCCCGTACGGGCGCTGCTCCGGTACAAACAGCGTACTTCGGAGTGGCGTACCGACCAATCAGCGTTATGGTTGTCATATATTGAACCCCATGGTAGGGCGTCTAAGGACACCATTTCTAGGTGGATTGTGGAATGTATTCAATTTTGTCACAAATCCGCCACCGGGCGACAGGTTGACGTGGCCAAGGCTCACAGTGTCCGCGGTGTCGTGGCATCCACTGCCCTGTTTAGTGGGGTTCCTGTGGATGATATTATGTCAGTGGCTCAGTGGCACTGTGAGTCAAGTTTTACAGACCATTACCTCCGTGACACCTCTAACCCTCTCGCCTTGTCGATTTTGAAACAATAACCGCTTTATGTTTGTGAAGAGTGCCTCCGCATTGCTTATATACTTCGCCATTCAGCGACGGTGACAACCACTTGTCGGGACTGTATCATCCTTCTCTACTGGATTCATGATGACAGCTTCCTAGTACAACAAGGTCAGTCTTGTTCATGTGTTGTTCATTGTTTTGTATTGTCACGTTACCCAGTGTTATTAATATGGTGATGGTTTATGTGGGTTGTGGTTCTTTAGAGAGAGTATACGAAAATGGAGCCTTTTCGTCTCTGTCCTATAGTACTTAGCACTAGTACGAAGAGAGCGTGTAGGACATTGAGGTCATTTAATCTTCCTCCCAAGGGAGGGGGGGGAGCGCATATGACAAATCGGTCATCTCTCAGGCATCGGTTGTGTTATCCGATGGTTTATCAAATCCTGACTGTGTTTTCACACAGTTTCAGACGTCATAAGTGCCTTAAACGCTTGAAAGCGTATAGGGAAGAGCTGGTCTTTTGACCTCGCCTCCCTCCCGCCAGATTCACTTTCGAATTCTGGCAATATCAAAAGTATTAGGGAGGTAAGTATACTCTTGATGTGAAATAAACGAAATCTAGGATTTCTTTTTTCACGAGAGAGTTGATACTTACCTCCCTAGATACTGACCCGGCCTCTCCGCCCCACAGAGGCTCGGTCTTCAGGCTCTTGGTAGTTGCATGTGTTAGCCAATAAATGAGCCAGAGGAAGTAGTAGTCGGCGCATGCGCGGTGGTGGGGCGAGCATCCGCCGGACTACCTCTGACTCCCTGCCCAGTAGGGGCACCTAACTGTTTTTAATCTGAGTGTTTTATTGAGTGAAAGCCGATATTTAGCAATATCAAAAGTATTAGGGAGGTAAGTATCAACTCTCTCGTGAAAAAAGAAATCCTAGATTTCGTTTAATTTCAGGTTCAAATGGGTAAAATGTGATAATTCATTGGTTTAGATTTGGGGCCTACTTCCCTGATAATGCAGGTTACTAGGCCAATATTGGCCCAGTAACCGGCATTATTATTCTTGTATTAGTAAATGTGATGTCACCGATAATGAGAAAGTTATTGATTCTCGCAAGAGAGCCGCAGACACAAAATATATATATATATATATATATATATATATATATATATATATATATATATATATATATATATATATAATATCCAGTTCGTCCTGGTCGCGAAAAAACAATGTTGAAGATAAACAATCCGATAAACTCGATCATCGACGCGTGTCTTTGTTTACAGTTTTCGAGATAACTAACTTCAAGCACTGTCAGTAATAAGCCTGAGTTAAGATGCCGAAGCGGTCAAATATATAGGCATCAGACTTTCTGATTGGCAGTTTCATTATTCCGTGTTATCTGTCTACTTTTTAGTCTGTGGCGTACATGAAATGTGCGTAGATTGATGAATTGCACACACAAAAATATGTTATTTTCTAAACAGTTGACGCATCTTTGCTAGATCTGATTAAATATGCGTGTATTCTCGACCAATCAGACGGTGATACCCGTTGCCGAAAACGGGTAATAACGTTATGTACTCGGATACTCCTGGAGTGAGTTCAGGAAGGCGAACGTTCGCGTTCTACGCCGTACAGTGTTCAGTTAATAACGGAAAACATTTTTCGCGGTCCTGAACGCACCCCAGACACGGGTACAACTATGTACGCATGTGCATGTCTATGTAAAAGCGGAGATTTTCGGTTACATATTATGTATGAAATAGCGAAATCGAAAACAACTGAATGTCAGGTTTGCAGATTTTGTAAATCGCTTCCCTTTCCGTTATAAGACAAATTTGGCATAACACTAGCTGCAACTGGTGCATATATTGTTCTAAAAAGTTATGCCTATTACGTCGGCTCAAATTAGACTATATTGTAATAAACCCATTTCAGAGAATATCTTGGTTTATTCATTCAGATTTCAAGAGAAATTGTGGATTGAAAATTTATTAAAATATACGCACAGTCATCACACTAGCTTCATTCTCAGTAAAGAATACCCAGGTGCGGAGTTCACACACGTCCATTTTATACAAAATTACGATTGATTACGATGATGACATTTCGACAATTATCATTTACAGCCACAAAAAAGCTAAAGGCGATGCATGTACTTAACACATATACGGCTCCAATTGCAATTTAAATCTACATGTACGGGTCCTTAGCAGACTATAGACCAATTCCACTTTATGTTTAATGATGCGTAGTAAGAATCTTTGTAGCGTTAATGAATACATTTGATTGCGCGTTTGACTTTTTCCGTGACGGGTTTAAAATATTTCATGATACGTTTAACATATTGTAGGACGGGGTAGACTTTCCGTTAGACGTGCCTATAAAATAAATAAAATGCGTTTGGTGTTTGGCCACGCCTGGAAACACTACGAGGTTTTGACGCGAAGAAGACGCATTTTTGTTTCGTTTTTGCTTCGTCAAACAGTAAAGCTAACTAAGATCTGTACTGTATGGTTATAGCCTTACGTCAAAAAATCATATACAGTAGGAGGCCAGTTTTCCAGCCTTTCGGGTATATGTACTTTCTAACTAAGTCCATAATAACAGCTCTTCGTGTGTATGGGCTATGTATAATGTAATAAAATCAAATCTTGCCAATGCTTTTAGTATAAACTCAAGGTGGGCATAGCGACAAAATTATATTTACAGTTCAATGGGTTAAATAGACTCTTAAATGTACCGATAATTTAGCACTTACAGTACAGCTCATAAATAATGTAACATGTTTCCAATGCAAAAACAGATGCATGTTAGTTAGCAAGAAATGTTCCGGTGAATATTTTGAACATAATTGAATTAGATGAGCAATGTCTTCCAATCGAATTATGTTCAAAACATTCAACGCAATCAGTGGTAATTTTTATTTTAATTAGGAAACATTGTGAGTTATTTCTGAGCTGTACTATTTAACATTTTGACATGAGTGTAATTGGGAGTTAACTCTTTCACACCTAAGATCAAGTGATTAATCCATTCACCAATGAGTTCCTCATATCTCATTTTCATCAAGCATACAGGAAAACTGTTGAATATTTTGAAATTAATTTGACTGGAAGCCATTGCTGCCTAAGCAGCAATGGCTTCCAGTCAAATTAATTTCAAAATATTCAACAGACTAAGTTTTATTTCATAAAGAATTTACCTTTTCAGGGATTTGTCAGTGAAAGGGTTAAGTTTAACAGATATTAAAAAAATATTTACCTATCATGACCATTCAAGGGTTAAAGTTATAGATCACTTTAACTGTGCTAATTGTGAAATCAGTGCTGGTTTACTATAGACAATTTCGTGCTCTAAATGTTTGACCACTTCTGTCTGTTTTATTGAATTTCTTAGACGACTGAGCTGATAGATGTGTACTGCTTTGGTCAGACATTCTATGAGATGGTGTTTGGCCAGCCACTTGACCAAGCATCTTGTGACCAGTTTCCCCAGGAGTGTCCAGCTGAGATTAGTATGTATCCGGACTAATGCTAATATATATGCTAATAACATATTGTAGTACACCTGGCCAATAAAAAGTAGCGTACCCATTTAATGGTCAAGATTGGTCAGGAAAGTCACAATTGTTACTTAATCAATGTCAATGTGCAGGCCAAACAAAGGCTATTTTAGAAAATTTACCACAGGAATGACTGACACGGTTATCAATCCAGTAATTCCAGTGGTAAAATTTCAAAAAGATTTAATCTGAAGACCACTGATGTGGCCATTTTTGGGGTGCCTGACCATTGAAAGGTTAAATATTTTAATAACACATACTAAGCTTGGCTCATAAAACCAAAATAGCTTAAAACCCATGAGGCGGAACATAGGAGTTGTGACTTTATGAAAAATTCTAATGTATTGTTTGTTACAAATGTCATACATAAATTAGTCTATGTACTTGTGTGTTATATTTGGCCATACAGGTATGTTACCGACTATATGAACTAAATCTGACTTAGTTTCTAGAAAATAGACAGGTTCAACGATAAGTTTTCCCCAATTTAGTAAAATCTTCAGCTGGAGCCCGCACATCTTGAGTGATGGACGGATCCATTTCTATCTATGTCCAGTCCATCTATCTATCTAATCGCTGCCAGTTTCTGTTTATGTCCAGCCCATCTATCTATCTAAGCTCTGCCCATTTCTATCTATGTTCAGCCCATTTCTATCTAAGCTCTGCCCGGTTCTATCTATGTCCAGCCCATTTCTATCTGAGCTCAGCCCGTTTCTATCTATATCCAGCCCATTTCTATCTAAGCTCTGCCCATTTCTATCTATGGCCAACCCATTTCTATCTAAGCTCTGCCCGTTTCTATCTATGTCCAGCCCATTTCTATCTAAGCTCTGCCCGTTTCTATCTATGTCCACCCCATTTCTATCTAAGCTCTGCCCATTTCTATCTATGTCCAGCCCATTTCTATCTGAGCTCTACCCGTTTCTATCTATGTCCAGCCCATTTCTATCTGAGCTCTGCCCGTTTCTATCTATGTCCAGCCCATTTCTATCTAAGCTCTTCCCGTTTCTATCTATGTCCAGCCCATTTCTATCTAAGCTCTGCCCGTTTCTATCTATGTCCAGCCCATTTCTATCTAAGCTCTGCCTGTTTCTATCTATGTCCAGCGCATTTCTATCTAAGCTCTGCCTGTTTCTATCTATGTCCAGCGCATTTCTATCTAAGCTCTGCCCATTTCTATTTATGTCCAACCCATTTCTATCTAAGCTCTGCCTGTTTCTATCTATGTCCAGCCCATTTCTATCTAAGCTCTGCCCATTTCTATCTATGTCCAGCCCATTTCTATCTAAGCTCTGCCCGTTTCTATCTATGTCCAGCCCATTTCTATCTAAGCTCTGCCCATTTCTATCTATGTCCAGCCCATTTCTATCTAAGCTCTGCCCGTTTCTATCTATGTCCAGCCCATTTCTATCTAAGCTCTACCCATTCCAAGCTCTGCCCGTTTCTATCTATGTCCAGCCCATTTCTATCTAAGCTCTGCCCATTTCTATCTATGTCCAGCCCATTTCTATCTAAGCTCTGCCCATTTCTATCTATGTCCAGCCCATTTCTATCTAAGCTCTGCCCGTTTCTATCTATGTCCAGCGCATTTCTATCTAAGCTCTGCCCATTTCTATTTATGTCCAACCCATTTCTATCTAAGCTCTGCCTGTTTCTTTCTATGTCCAGCCCATTTCTACCTAAGCTCTGCCCGTTTCTATCTATGTCCAGCCCATTTCTATCTAAGCTCTGCCCATTTCTATCTATATCCAGCCCATTTCTATCTAAGCTCTGCCCGTTTCTATCTATGTCCAGCCCATTTCTATCTAAGCTCTACCCATTTCTATTTATGTCCAGCCCATTTCTATCTAAGCTCTACCCATTTCTATTTATGTCCAACCCATTTCTATCTAAGCTCTGCCTGTTTCTATATGGTCAGCCCATTTCTATCTAAGCTCTGCCCATTTCTATCTATGTCCAGCCCATTTCTATCTGAGCTCTCCCCGTTTCTATCTATGTCCAGCCCATTTCTATCTGAGCTCTGCCCATTTCTATCTATGTCCAACCCATTTCTATCTAAGCTCTTCCCATTTCTATCTATGTCCAGCCCATTTCTATCTAAGCTCTTCCCGTTTCTATCTATGTCCAGCCCATTTCTATCTAAGCTCTGCCCGGTTCTATCTATGTCCAGCTCATTTCTATCTAAGCTCTTCCCATTTCTATCCATGTCCAGCCCATTTCTATCCAAGCTCTGCCCGTTTCTATCTATGTCCAGCCCATTTCTATCTAAGCTCTGCCCATTTCTATCTATGTCCAGCCCATTTCTATCTAAGCTCTGCCCGTTTCTATCTATGTCCAGCGCATTTCTATCTAAGCTCTGCCCATTTCTATTTGTCCAACCCATTTCTATCTAAGCTCTGCCTGTTTCTATCTATGGCCAGCCCATTTCTATCTAAGCTCTGCCCGTTTCTATCTATGTCCAGCCCATTTCTATCTAAGCTCTGCCCGTTTCTATCTATGTCCAGCCCATTTCTATCTAAGCTCTGCCCATTTCTATCTATGTCCAGCCCATTTCTATCTAAGCTCTACCCATTTCTATTTATGTCCAGCGCATTTCTATCTAAGCTCTACCCATTTCTATTTATGTCCAGCCCATTTCTATCTAAGCTCTGCCCATTTCTATCTATGTCCAGCGCATTTCTATCTAAGCTCTGCCCGTTTCTATCTATGTCCAGCACATTTCTATCTAAGCTCTGCCCACTTTTGACATGTGTTGGAATCAATTTGAACCATGAATTCCCAGAATCTAAGTCTCATGGTAAATATATAGATAAGCTGGTGTGTATTTTGGAACTAGGTTTTTGTCAACAATAACATTTTGTGTTTAGTTTTTAGTTCAACTTATAGGTTCATATCTCATGTTGGGTTAATCATGCTGCACCCAAGCTTGGACACATGCTTTGGGTCAAAAGGTCAAAGATCATGTTTTAACTGATAAGGATATTGATAAGTCTTTTTTATGTGTTTATATTTATTCTTCGCCTATGTAAGTAAAATTATATTTGAAGACATGCTTCATATTTCATTGCAAAGTTGTAAAGCTGAACTTGACATTTCTGGTTTCAATCGACATTGAGATAATACTTCGGAGAGTATATAACCGTAAACATGTATAACATTACGCATTTCAATCAACATTTCCCTCAACAAAGACTTACTGTGATTATGAAGCTCAGTATCTGTGACAATATATACAAGGTCGTAGAGTTTAAGTATTACTAGACTTTCTGGTTGGGAACATTCATATTTGTTTAGATACTGTGTGCATCATGCGATATTCTTCTTCATATAATTCAGGGTCTGTTCTTGAATCAATACTCACATCAGAGGCATGCAAGAGAGGATTGCCATCTATCAGTGACCTGAGATTACACCCGTAAGTTGTATCTTGTTATTGTCCTATGGTCTATATATTTATTATCTCCCATTATGTGTGTATGCATAGCCATGGCATGAAACTAACTTTAGCCTTTTAATAGTCAAGGTTGGTTAAGAAAATAAGATATACCTTATTTGTGGGCCAAGAGAATGATTTTTGACAATTTACCACTGGACATGGTGGAATAACTGACTCTTCTCTTAGCCAACAAATGGGCTTTTTTTTAGACCACTGTAGAGGCCGGTTTTGGCGGGCATGACCGGTAAAGGGTTAATGAACCACTGCTACAGGGCTAGTGGCAAAATGTACATTCTCCCAACCATAATGAATATATTGTAGGTCTTAACATTTTATAAATTTACCACTAGAATGAGTGGCTCAATTATCAAGGCAGTGAGAAAATTAAAAAAATAATCTTGGTCTGAAAAAATTAGCTTTTCTCAAGCTTTTCTCAAGACCACTCCAGAGGCAGTTTTTAGCTGACTTGACCATTAAAGGGTTGCCATGAGAATAGGGGTTAATCATCTAGTAAATTGAGCAATTACTTTGAACCCCTAGTCTACAGAATTACCAGTTTATAATAATAATATTCAGTTCCATATTTTATGCCAATGTGGTGTAATTTTGAAGACAACATTGATGTGTACAAAAAATATCAGCTTGCCGCAGTTTTTTCAAACTCCTTCAAGAGTTGAAACCAGTCATTTCTACTTCGAATAATACTTACCAGATGTACTATTATGATAATGTCTATTATCTAGTCTAGCTCAAAATAAACAATTAAAACTCCGCACTCTCCTGGTCCTGCTTATACTGTGTCCGGGAATTACCATAGCCGCAGGTACCGAGTCAATTCCCAATCACAGACAGACTCGTCTATTTTGCTCTCCATGCTAGTCATGTTTTTTTTAGCTCATTAAAATTCGCAATTTCAACGGAGTTAGCGGTTTTCTGGTTTATTCATTGCTGGAAGGATGGAAGAGAAAGGAAAATCATCTCAGGGGCAGGTTGTATCAATCTAGAATTTATACATTCGTGCTGTTATGAATGATTGAATTTTCCTTAAATTGGCACATTGTTTTAAAATGGTGGCCATTGTTGGAGTCGGGCCGGTACCCGTAACTGTTTAAGCATTATGCGGGTACTCGGTTAATTTCTCTTGCGACTCGGTTCCTTCCAAGATGGATGCGCTCTTAGCCAAGATGGCGGCACCCATGGGTTATGTTTGCCTTCAGCTTGGCGTATTTGTGCCGATCTTTAGTCTTCACTTCATTGATGAAGGTGTTTGTAGCGATCAGTACATTTTTCTTGGTTATTTTAACGGTTAGTTAATTACCAAGCCGTGTTTATTAATTTTCACTCTAAAAACTTTCAAATATCTCCTGCCTTAAGTCTTGATTATCATTAATTTAAGAGGAAGTTAATGTTTCTAAGTAATTCTAAGATTACAATCAAGTCATTGTGCATTTTGCTCGTCATCCATGTCATGTGCAGCATTTTAATTCTTGCTTTGTGTTCACAGAGGGCTAAAGGCCTGGATACCTTGTGCACCAAATGCAATTGGTTCATGAAAACGGAGATTTGCTGGTCACCACTGTGTAGCTTGCGCGAAGTGCAAGGTGGGAAGTTAGTGCGATGTTTGCGTGAAGTGGTCAGCGGAGTTAGTGGCGGAGTTCGACCGTGATCGGTGTGCGCGACTGGACAGAATCGCGAGGGACAAGACGGCCAAGGCAGATCAGGCGTCCAACAGAGTCTTGGAGGAGCGCCTGAATGAGAGGATGGACTCGGCTTTGGGTGTTTGGGCGGCCCAGTTTAAAGCCATGTTTGAGTCCCTGCAATCCATGATCCCGTCGATGCAGCCTGGTGCAGGACTACCTTTCGGTGGTCCGGTCAGTGCTGGGGAGGGTGTTGCACCTGTACCTCCTGTTGCGTTGGCTCAAGAGCCGATGGCAGAGGAGGAGGAGGAGGAGCTTTTGCTCATGGAGGATTCCGGCATGCCAGATCTTTCCACGATGGCTGTACCCGGTACGTCCCAAGGTTCTCCTTCGGGTCATGTACGGGTTTGCCAGCCGGGTGGTGATGTTGACGTTCCGTCGGGCATCTTCCATCCGGATTTTGTTCAGCCCGTGCTGCCGTTGGAGTCGTGTTTGACGGCTTCGGACGGCATCCCGGCGCCGGTGGCTACGGGCTCTGTCGGGTTTCCGTTGGTCACCGTAAGTAATGCGGCTGTGATCCCGGATCCCGTGCTGGAGCCGATGGATCTCAGTGAGTCCATATCCGGCGAGTCGTTGGATAAAGGAGCCGCGAGTGCACGGTCGGCGGGCATTGTTTATACTAGTAAGCAAGTTCGCAGTCCTCAGCATGGATCATTGGTGTCTGTGTCATCCAAGGGAAAGAAGATGAAAACGGCAGTCCCTTGTTGGATGAGTCGTCATTTTGCACCGAGGCTGAATGGGTGCAGGTCCTTGAGTGGATGTCTGGCCGTCTAGGGTTGGCATCGGATTAGGGATCTCAGTGCGCTCCGGCAATGGAGCAGATGTCAGAGCGAGCGGCTAGCGCTCTGTCCAGTGGCTCTTCGGCCATGCCTGCTCTGCCTTTGGATACGTTGACCTCTGACATGTTGGAGGTGGCGGCGTATCGTATGGTCCAGCCGGACATTATGCTTCCAAAGGCACTGAAAGGAGTAGGGTTCTCGTCCGTTAGTTTCCCAGACTAATAAAGATCCTTTCAATGAGTTGACCCTCATTGAGGATGCGGCGAAAGCTGCCATGGCGGCGCTTTCGCACGGCTGTACCGTCCTGCAGGGTATGCTGACCTGCGCTGCGGAAGGTGGGGGTAGTGCCAGAGGCTGCTCCCGGAAGTATCCGGGACACCATGCGCCTATCTCAGGATTGCCTGGCCAGGGTGATCACGAGATCATTGGCTGAGCGACGGAGAATGGTTCTCGATTTTGTAGAACCAGGACCTGAGATGAGGGCTGCATTATCTTCCGTGCCATTCATTGGTCCAGGCTTGTTCAGCGGCTCGGCACGGCAAGCCTTATCCAAGGCCGCGTCAATGGTTGCGGAGCAAGAAGTAGTCAGCAAGTCGTGGAAGTCGACGAAAAGGACTCGGCCGCAACAGTCCTACAAGCAGCACCGACAGGAGCAGCAGGGGCAGTGCCAAAGATCGCCCTTCCGTCCTTGTGGCCATGATACCCATCGGGCATCCGGTTCACAAGGTCCTGATCGTTCTTCCTCATACTAGTCCTCTAGTAAGAAGCCGTATGAGGAGGATAGGAAGGGTGGCCATTCGGGTCGCGGCGGCTACCGTAAGGATAGCCGTGGTGGCAGTTCCGGACCGTCATTTGCCAAGAAACCACAGGGTGGTCGTGGGGGACGGTCCTGACGGGTTTCCGGTGGGATCCGCTCCGGTAACACCAGGAACGAGGGGAGTCGAGGATCTTCACCTAGGCGAATTAACGTCGTCTCGTGCAATATCGATCACGAATTGTGTGCAGATTCCTTCCATCGGAGGCAGACTTCAACTGTTCTCAAACAAGTGGGAACCGGTCATGCAAGATTGTTTGGTCTATCAATGGTTAAGAAACGGCTACGAACCGGACTGGCTCATCCGTCAATCGTTAGTTCTGTTAACATCGACTCCAGTTTGGACTCCCGTTCCAAGGGAATCCGATCATCTAGAGGCTTTTTGCTCAGAAATTGAAAGTCTTCAGTAGAAGAATGTGATTCACTTAGTCCACAATCAGTCATCCCCAGGCTTCTATTCGATGATGTTCCTCGTTCCGAAACGCACAGGAGGGTGGAGACCGATTCTTAATCTCAAACCATTAAACAAGTTTATTCTGTCACCAAAGTTTCAGATGGAGACTGTCGCGGCAGTACTGTCTGGTTTGAGGAAAGGCATGTGAGTCGATAGATCTGAAGGATGCATATTTTCATATTCCAATGTCAATTCTTTTTCAGAAATACCTTCACTTTGCATTCCAAGACAATGTTTGGGAATTCAATGCGCTTCCATTTGGCTTGACCACAGCTCCGAGGGTCTTCACCGAAGTGGTCCTCGCCGTGACTTCTTATCTTCGCATATGAAACATAGCTGTTCATACTTACATAGACGACTGGCTGCTGAAGGCGGGGAATCCAGTCAATCTGCGCAACAATCTTCAGGTAGTCCTAGCCTTACTAAAGGATCTAGGATGGATTGTGAATCTAGAGAAATCAGAATTGACTCCATCCCAGGAGTTTGTTTATCTGGGAATATTTTTTAATCTCAGGGACGGCGTAGCTTTTCCAGTCGAGAGCAGAGTCAAGAGCCTGATTGCAGTTTTGGAGTTGGTTTCTCTAGGAGCCTATCTGACGGCGCACCAATTTCTCGGAATATTGGGTTTACTAGTGTCTCTGGAGAAAGTGGTTCCTTATGCGGCACTCAGGCGCAGGCCGATTCAGATGTATTTAATGTCGTTCTGGTCTCAGAAAACGGATCCATTATCTCTGAGAATTCCAGTAAAAGAACCATTGATATTCCATCTTCAGTGGTGGTTATCAGAACAGAATCTCCTGCGAGGTGTTCCTCTACAACCTCCTCAACCACAGATGTCCATCTTTACAGATGCATCGACAATGGGTTGGGGAGCGGTATTGGACAATCGATCAGTGTCAGGGAAATGGGATCGGACCAATGCGCATAAACATATCAATGTTCTCGAATTATTAGCGGTGGTATTAGCACTTCGAAAGTTCGAGAATTTAATTCAAGACAAGATTGTCCTAATAAGGACAGACAACTCAACAGTGGTGTCTTATTTGAACCGCCAAGGCGGGACGAGGTCACCAGAGTTGTGCATGATGATTTGGAACCTTCTGCTGTGGTGCCAAGAGAGGAATATTATTCTTCGGGCAGCACACATTCCAGGAAGACTGAACATCTTAGCAGATGCGCTCAGTCAAGGGACGGTTTGTCGTCCGATGGAGTGGCAGCTCAACCAATCGGTAGCGGAGGTTCTATTCAAACATTTGGGCAAACCAAATGTGGATCTATTTGCGATGAAACAAAACGCAAAGATGTTCACATATGTGTCACCGATCCCGGACCCGCTGGCCTTGGCAGTAGATGCACTGGCGATAAGTTGGAAAGGAATGTACGCGTATGTGTGTCCTCCAACGATTCTCATCCCGAAAGTTCTGGCAAAGATAAGAGAGGGAGTATGCCAAGTACTACCGATCACCCCTCATTGGCCGGGCCGATCATGGTTTACGGATCTGCTGGACCTTCTGGTCTGCAATCCAATCCCTCTTCCAAACCGAAGGGATCTAATCACTCAGAACAAGGGTCTGTGTCTTCACGACAGACCGGAAATGTTGAAATTGACTGCATGGATGTTGTCAAGCAGCGTGCAATTGAGGGTGGCTTTTCTGAGCAAGCAGCGAGGTTTGTCGCTTCAGCCGGAAGAGGGTCAACCACCAAAACATATAATTATAGAATCAACAAATTTGCAGAATGGTGCCAGGGAAGAGATATTAATCCCTTATCTGCATCTGTTCAACATGTAGCAGATTTTATCTGTCATTTATACGAAGATGAAAAACTTGTACCTTCAACCCTAGCAGCATAAAAGTCTGCATTAGCTTGTCATTCCCAGTCTGGCCATTGAAGGAGTGGAGAATGACACTTTGAATGAAGTTATTAAAGGAATGAGCAATCTGCGACCTAGACAGCCAATTCCTATCCCAGCATGGAATCTATCTCTTGTTCTACAGGTTTTAGGGCATGCTCCCTTTGAACTGATTAGATCTATAGATATTAAACTGTTAACTATTAAATCAGTTTTCTTGGTTGCAGCAGCATCGGCGAGAAGGAGAAGCGAGATTCATGCACTATCTGCCGAGCAAGACTGTTTTGTCGTCACGGGTGATGGGTTAAGACTACTTCCACGTCTTTGATTCCTGGCAAAGAATCAGTTACTTAAATATCCATGTCAACCGATCAATTTGCCAAGTTTAGTTAGACATGACCCAAACTCTTCTGCTTGGTGTCCTGTCAGATGTCTGAAAATGTATAAAAAACGTACTGAGGAGTGGAGAGATGACCCGAAATCTCTGTGGTTATATCTCAAAGCTCCTCATTTGCGCGCCTCGAAAGATACTATTTCTCATTGGATAGTTGATGCTATTCAGATATCGCACAAAATTGCTACAGGAAAGCAGATTGATCATGCGAACGCCCATCCGGTCCGAGCATTAGCAGCAGCATCGGCCCTTTTTAAGGGTGTCTCATTAGAGGAGGTGATGTCTGTAGCACAATGGCATGCCGAGTCGTCATTTACTAATTTCTACCTTCGCGACATCTCCAGCGTACTTAATCCGGTAGCCGTCGCCAATTTGTCGAACATTAGTTAAGTCACAAACATCGCACGTTACTTCCTCCTGCACTGAGCAAGAGCCATGCACATGACCAGTGAACGACCGCGGATTGGGCCGAGCTCCTGGGATGATCAAGAAAGAACAAGCACTCAAAATGGTGAGTGTTTACATTAATTAAGTGACTAATAATAATATTTACTTACAGTCGAAATATCAGACTGCTTAGGTAAATAGTCTGGTATAAGGGTATACTTATCCTCTCAAACAGACATTAGACTCATACCAATTTGAAAATTTAATCGATATACTGATATTTTTCAAAATTAGAAGTTGTAGTTGATTCTTTGCACTCTACTGGACTGCCCTAGCTGAGACTTGGGGCTGACATGGGTCTAGTGGGTGTTGCATCCCCTTTTTTCGACAGCCCTCTGGATTTTGTGCGGACAAAAGAGGGGGGGTGAGCGAGGTCTCGACCATGGAAGTTTAGCACTCTATGAGTCAGATGGCAGAACCCAAGCGTATGCCAGCGTTCTAGTCTCTTCACAACCTTCTCTGTTGGATGGTTGATGAGTGCTGGTTCGAGCCTCACCTCCTCCCACCGGTATTTCTTGGCTGTTGAAATCTGGAGTTTATCATAATAGTGCATCTGGTAAGTATTATTCGAAGTAGAATAAAAAAAGCATCCGCTTTTGTTTCTACGAGAATTCTTAATACTTACCAGATGTACTATGGCCCTACCTCAGCCGCCCCGCTGAGGTGAGGCTGAGCTGCTTTCGCTGTTTGTCAAGGCAAATATAAGACGAATCTGACTGTGATTGGGAATTGACTCGGTACCTGGGACTATGGTAATTCCCGAACACAGTATGGGCAGGACCATGAGAGTGTGGAGTTTTAATTGTTTATTTTGAGCTAGACTAGATAATAGACATTATCATAATAATACATCTAGTAAGTATTAAGAATTCTCGTAGAAACAAAAAGCGGATGCTTTTTTGATTCAGTGATAGATCTTCAAAATAGTTATTCTCTTGGCCTGTAAGTGGACATTCAATAGGCAGATAGTTAAATTTTCTTGACCAAATTTGACCATTGAAGGTTGAAACTGGAATTCCCATAATCTAAATTTCACTATATAGATTATAAGCTGTTGAATATTTTGAAACTAATTTTGCTGTGGTTATTTGCTGCCTATGGAAGCATACTTTTAAATCATATGTACTATTATTTATGAATCTTAATAACATAAATAAAAATAAAATGGCAGCAATAGCTCCTTCTTCAAATAGTTTCAAAATATTCTTCAAATTGTTCATTAAATTGTAATTTCATCAAACACATACAATTTATATACCTTTGCGATGGACTATTACCGTTTTTATGATGGACTTCCGTTGTTTTAATTGTGACATCCGATAACAAGTGACGTGTGATAATGACATCATATACATGTACTTAAGTGGCAAATATGTTCTCTCCATTCTGAAGAGGCTTTATATATTACTAATGAAATTATTTAACACAATTGATTTTATTTATGTAATTAAGATTCATGGTATATATTTTAAATTATAATGGTTAAATCATTTACATTGAAAACAATTTGACCAACGGTTAATTGTAACTCTTGGCATGTAAATTGACGTTCCAGAAGACTATAACAGAGCCATTAAAGGGTTAAAGTGTTGAAATCGATTCCAACATATGTAGCGAGTGGGCAGAGTTTTGCTAGAAATGGGCGTGGCATAACTAGAAATCGATCCATTTATGGTTTTTGTTTTTCTTCAACCAGGCTATTCTCTGATATTCATATCCCACCACCGTCCAGTAAGCCTTCGTTCAAACTTCCGAGTAAGCTGAAGGAAGCGGTGAAAGCAGCGAAGGTGCAGTTTGAGGAGCATCTGCAAGCTCAGCAGAAAGTGGTAAAGTGTTTAGTCAAAATTTAAGAACTTCTATCTGAGGCCATCCATAAAAAAAATTTTGTCTCCTGCAAACCGGGTGGGGAAAAAAAGACCAGTAGGGAGGGAGGAAATTTTTTTTTTTTTCAATTATTAATTTATTTTAAAAAGGTTATAAATATTTGTTTTTCAGATATTTAACTGAAAGCATTAAATAATTCCATTAAATAATAAGTCCATTAAATAATGTTCTAATTGTCAAATTTGTCAGGCGTTTCATGTCACAATTAGCAAAAGGGATTCACATTAGTAGGGCAGATATGTGAAAAAGATGTTCCGCTGGGATGGTGGCCATTTTGAATCCGCCATTTTGAATGTGTTCCCTTCGTAGAATCACGTGGCACCACATCTAATTATGTTCAGCATACCTTAAACCACCTATATGCCAAATTTCATGCTTTCTGCCAGAATGGAACATCTTACCTCAAATTTGTTACATATCCGCCCCACTACATTGCATACAAATGGCCTAAAAACATTGTAATTTCTATAGTTTGACAAATGTATGGATGTTTTAGCGTTTATACTGGGTAAAAAAAATAAATTATTTTATTGCCGGCCGTGTGAAAAAAAAGAAAAAATTTCACCAGTGAGGTTTACAGGAAATGAAACGTTTTTATTTTGGCCTGGAGTGGCCAGAGAGTTGTTGCCATGGAAACTAAGCATGGAATTTCTGAATGCTTTGTAAGAATTAAAATAAGCTGAGAGAAGATTCGGCCTCGGATCATCCACCCACTCAAACCATTGTCAGTATTTGTGTGTCCCTTGGCTAGCACCCTTTCATTGTGGATCTTGACGGAGATCAGTTTTCAACTACAAGATCATAACTGACAAAACATGGTCTGCAAATGGACCTTTCTCGAGACCACTGCAGAAGGCGTTTTTGGCCTATGCAGCCCTAAAAATTTGGCGAGAACAATCGTTTCGCATGTGTCAGAGACAAACTTCCGTTGTATTTCTGCTAGCATTACTACATAGGCCGGGAACTAGTCACGTTACGCGTTATGCATCAACAATGAACTGTTCAATTATAAACCGTTGCATGCAAGTGCGTGCAACTGTCAGCTGGCATGCTCCCGATGTATTATTTTATATACGTGATTGGTCCATGACACAATAATTCAGGGCTCGAAATTCGAGGGGAATCCGGGAAACTGATTCTCGTAATATTCCCGAAATTGAAAAATACGGGAATCCAACTGGATTCTTGTAAATAAACGCTTCCAAAAACGTAAACATTCCATTCTTACAGAACGCCGCAATCCCAGTTACTAATTTCAACAATAAAAATTGTGTCACGAATCAGCCTAGAGGGGTCTGCTAATTCACAGGTAATGAGAAATGTCTCGCGTGACTGCGCAGTCGTAGTTAATAATAATCGATAATGCGTAGTTTCTGATTGGCTCGTGGGATATCCGATTTCAACAGGCATGAATGAAAATTACTATCATAGTAAAATTTTGATCACGTGCCTCGTTGTCGTTCATAACGAATTAATTACATGATTTATTTCAACCAATATCTGTGCGACTCGCGATTAATATTGATGGCAAATGGCGAACGAAAAATCTACTCCCTGTGCCGCTTTTAAACGCTGTAAAGCAATATGTTAGCCCCCACTTTGACGGGTTATATGACCCAATATATTATTATTTGAAGGTTCTGACAGTAATACCACCCGATATTTAAGTGGTTCATTGCTTTGGAGCGACCTAGAAAACAGGACTATATGTTAGCAAAACTGGTGCGTATTAACTCTTATTTCTAGTAAATCGCATTTGCACTAAATTGTCAGTTTAAAGCGTACAAGTTAAGAAGGGTCAAGCTATCTACTAAATGCTTTAGAGCTGGTTACGCTTTTTATTGTGGCGGACTTGCGGGTTATTGTTTTATATTAGAAATGTATGCTGCTTGTACAAGTACAAATATTTGGTGACAGTTACAAAAACATCTACCCGTCACAGGTACAATTTTATAAACATTTCAACCGCTTTGTTTTTTGGGCCATTAAGACGGTAGTTCTTTGATACAGGTGGAATTCTTTACAAATTAAAGCATATTCTTTTAAATATTTTGAAAATAATATGACTGGAAGCCATTGCTTACAAGGTGGTGGTGGGTGAGCTGGGGAGGGTTGCTCAACTAGGTAAGCCACAACAATGTAAGATATTCAATTCTTTGTTTTTGTAGTGGGGTTTTGTGGGTGGGGTAGGAGGAGGGTGTTAAGATATTTATAAATATTGGAGAGTGATAACGAGGTAGTCAGTGATAAATAGACCAATTTGGTTTTTAAGCCTGACGCTTGGATGCGATTGTGTATCCAGAAGTCTGAATGGTCAGAAGCTGCTTTTTCAGCTCCTTTTATACTCTCATGGGCTGAGCCTGGTGATTGACTTTCACACACCCTTAAAAGGGTATGGAAAGTTGGGATTGCCGGCATGGTTTTGGCGGTTGTGGTCTAAGATCACCGGGTCTGGTGAGTTTGACAGTTGAGTCCAAAATGGCGGCTCCGGCAGTTTTTACCGGTTGAGGTAATTTTCACCGGTTGTGGTGATTTTTGCCGGTTGTATCTATTTCGCCGGTTGTGAAATTTTTACCGTTTGTGGTTTTATTTTTGCGGTTTGGTTAAAACTTTTCGGCGGTTGTGGAATTTTTTGCCGATTTTTTAGTTTACCGGTTTTAGTAAAATTCTTACCGGTTCTGTTATGAATGTTTGTTTTCACTTAAATTTTATAGCGTTCGTGCGAATAGATGGGTTCTGGTGGTGTATATAGCCCATTTGTTGTGAGGTTTTGACCGGTTTAGTCATTACCATTTTATTGATTCAGACTTATGGCGTTTCGTTCCAGAAGTGGAACTCATCAGAGGCGTATGTGGGAATATTATAGGTGAAATGTTCTATCACCTATGGAATCATCAGTTGGGAGTGGTGGGTAGGGTGGTCTTGCTGGGACCGGGCGGTAGGGTCGCTCTACCAGGTGGGCTGGTTGGTGTCGGGTGGGTGGTAGAATAGAAGAAGAGAAGTAGAAGAATTTATGTGGAAAAGATTTATTGAAAATGATAAATAATGGATAGATGAAGATGAATAAATAGTTTTTGTCCAGCTAAACAATACGTTTTTGTTGTTGTCATAATGATGTGGCCCGAATCACACATCTTTACAAAAAAATATAATAATAATTTTTCTGGTGAGCCTGCTCTCTGGACGGAAGTTAAGATTTATATCAATAAAACTTGTTTATGCTAATAAACAATATAACTAACTAACTGGTTACATCAGGTGACCAGCTAACTGCACATTACTTCTGGCCAGCCTGGGAATGGCCTTACGCTGTATCCCTATAGGTCTTAAGCTGTGAGATGCAGAATCCTCTGCTTAACAAGCCAGCCTGGGGTAGGGCTACCACGTGACTAGCTAACAAGACATTACACCGGCCAGCCAGGGAAAGAGCATACGCTGAATCCCTATGAGTCTGAGAGAGGATCTACTTCATCTGTCATTCTTGTCTAATCGTGCCTCGCATTCAGTCAGACAATCGCTGTCAATTTCAGTCGAACTTATACTTCGTTTCTATTTCTATATTTGTAGTATTTGTCAGTGCATATGTAGGTTAATAGTCTTGGAATAATACTTTAAAATCGGCGCCATGATAGTAGAATAATAACTGCATTTATATCAGTGCTTAATGTTTGTTGGCATAAATTCAAAACTGTGAAAATTTGTCGTGAACACCCGGCGTGCACGGAAAGAAAACACAAAGGCTTGTAAAATTTAGGAGCGTGGTGCTCCCTTCTGTTCCAGGTAAGCATGGTCTCCCTAAGGAAATCTTCCATCACCGAAAGGTCCGGTAAAAATACACAATAATAATAATCACAGAATATGGTGTAATGTGAAGGCTTACTGCCAGGTGAGCTTAGTGCCCCTTTAGATTAAAAAATGTATTTTAATATAAGCATAAACACGAGCCGGTGGAGGTCCATTTTTATAGAATTGAAAGTTAGTGTTATTCTGATGATGTTTGTTCTCAGTCTAATGTCTCAGGTGAAATGTAGAGAATCTAAAGCTGGAGATGTGACAGGCTCCAGTCAATATAGGCACACATGTTGCCCATCAGTGCGATCATTCTATCCCATTTAGGGTCCGGCGCTATTGAATTCTGGCTCTGGATTGTGATGTAGCAATGGAGGCAGTTAATGTTAAAGCGGTGGCTCGAGGCTAGTTCTGTGATTAAAGCGCTGGCCGCAAGAATGTCTGAGTTCCATCTGGTGACCGTGTCGTATTCTTGGTGATCTGGTGACGGCAATGGAGAGATGATGTCGTGTGGGGTTAAAACAGTTTTTAAAGAGTTTGAGTAGTACAGATTGTTGTACGCCCCGCTTATACTGAATTCTGGTGATCTTGAGCGGCTCGTTATCGTATTGATCGTGGAGAGGGTCTCTGTTAATTTAGAATCAGGTGCTGAGAGAATATCCGGTGTGGTGACTGGTGAGTTGCTGATGAGGTTGGTGACCTTGTCCGCATCAGAGGCCGTAGGTGGTGAGGACCGTGATGGTACCTGACTGTTGTTGGTGTCTGGGCAGCCGGTGGGTACTGAGTCCACGTGTGCTTCGTATAGTTTCCAATGTTGGAATACTGAATCCGAATTTATAGATTGGCAGGTTTCCCGCACATATGTACATAGTTTGGAAAGTGCATCTGTTAGTGCCTCGTGGTCGGCATCTATGCAGTAATAATTATTTGTCGTTGGTGAGCTCAGTTTCGGGATTTTATATCCCGTGATTTTTGGTTTTATTATATTGCTGAATGCTGTTGGAAGTTTCCAAATGTCGGTAGTACGTTTACTGACCTTAGGAGGGCTGTGGTAATCATATTTGTCACATACCCTGGGCTTGGATAATGGTTGCCCAGGGTCCACAATCCGTACTCCCTCGATCAGACGTGGTTCTGCCATGAGTTTGATAATTTTGTTTTTGTCTAGGCCATGCCGTTGTAGGTGGCTTCGCATATACTCTGCCCGTTTTATTGGTGCCAGGCACCAATCACACGTCGAGGCCGGCAGTTCCACGTGTATGGTATTTTCGTGTCGCTTGAGACTGCTCCTGTGCGCAAAGGAGCTGGCACATTTGGTGCACTGGAAGCGTGCCATTTTACTAGCAAGACTGATATAGATGGAATGATGATGGTGGGTTCCGGTGGGTAATGACTACGTTTATGACGTCGATGTGTTTGACGTCATATGATGACCGTCGTGACGTCATAGGGATGTATCTATAATTATAAAATTAAAAATTTATATAAATTATTAAATCTATAATTATTGAGCAGGGAATATTTTGAGCGTTATCGCATCGCAAAATGCGATGCAAATGAGTACCTGTTGCTACACATTCACAACTTCGAATAGCTATTTGCTGCGATACATAATTCTGATGTAAAATTCAGTCAATTCACTTAATTTTGAAATATTTTTGATAAAAAGTCGCTAAAAGTTGCAAAACGCTTGTCAAATTTAGTAACGGAGCGAGATGCGCATGCGTTAGAGACTGATTTCCGATATAGTCCATAGACATATGTGGCTATAGAGCGCATATCTTCATGCCTTTCTTCACTATGGGACAAATGACCGCCGGTGACGCGAGTTCAGTAAGCACTCTATAGATCAAAATTCTAAAAGCTAGCGATGCGCGCATGCATTAGTGGCTTCCTTCTTCTGGTATAATAATAAAGTGTTTCAGACTTAAGTTTTGAGTGTGGACACCAGTCGGAAATCGCAATATGTATCACGGGGTATTCATGGTCGTCGACATATTGCTCGTAACAGACTCTCTTGTAAATCCAAATTCTCCTATAGGGGGGTATGGCTATTGATCATTGCCTCGTCATTAGTTATGATAAACTTTAAAAATACAAGTTTATCTAGGCTGATTCTGGTCGATTTAGACAATGTTTGTCTCGGAAACTGAGTTATATCATCGGGAATGCTAAACTCCTGTTAGCGCATCCCCAAATCAAGGCCGACACAGTATAGTTAGCCATGCTATGGTGGCGTATCGCGCTTGATTCGCGCAAGCAACAGATTTAGAATGGCATGTCGCCAAGATCGACGCATGCACGAGTGTTCTCGAGTACTCTTCTCCAAAGTCGGGAACATACTTTCCCGCAAGATTATTGGTTAATAAATATAACTATATAGAAAGCAACCAATGAATCGCAAGGAAACTACCAACAGTAAAGAAAATAAACAATGTTTTACGTGGTAAATTTATGAATGACGTAGTAGTATCTCTATATATAGCATTCGTAGTATTCATAGTAAAACTAGTAACACAGTGGACCGATTGATACATGCTGATCACAGTAAAACTTTTTATCATTCACTATTTAAGCCAGAGAAAACAACCATTAGTAATTTTTAAATACAAATTGTTAGCTCTTTCAACTGAAGTCATAATATCGCAGAAACTCAATTTCATCTTAATAAGCTGTTGAATATGTTGCAAGTTTTTAAGGGGGGGTGGGGTGGGGGGTTGGTGCTGTTTCTCACAGCTGCCATAGCCTGCAACAGCTTCCAGTTAAGCACTAATACTATTCAGCCTTCTTACATTGTATTGAATGATGTGTACTTTGTTTAGCCTACCAGTTGAAAGGGATATGTGATGTAGGTTGGTAAGTTACAAAATATATGTTAACCCTAGTCAATGAAATCACAGTATTCATGGGAGGTACATTATTGATTTTTTTGAAAATAATTTGACCGTGATATGTTGCTGCCTTAAGCAGTAACAGCTTCCAATCAATGTAATTGCCAAATCTGCCAATACGTATTATTTTAGGTTTTCTATACTCCCTGACATTGGCCATAGCCAGTACATGCATATTCGGAATCTGACATGTTATACTGACAAATAACAATACTGGCTACTGTGGACCTGAAGACTGATACACTATCCTCAATAACATTCTCAGAAGTCCAATATTAATTAATATTCAACCATCTGTTCATGTCAGATTTGTGCAATTTGTGTAAACTATGTGTCGCATATTACATGCCTTACGGACTACTAATTTTTTAGACGGACTACTGATTTGCCAAGTCTGGTAGTCCTTCGTCCCCATTGGAACACCAACCAGTTTCAACACAGTTTGTTTGCTATGCAAGTGCTATGAACTGCTATGCATTATTCGATTTGTTTAGCAGTTACTGCTATGCAATTTTTTTCCAACAAAATATTCCCTGTTGAGTCATTAGTCACTAATTATTATAGTGGGTTTGGAATTTTGTAATATATGTTTGGAAAAAGTATAGAATTTTATTGTGCCCAAGGTGTATGAACCCTGAAATTGTTGCAAGCTGGAAACATGTTACCAATGAGTGTTGTCATACAAATACTGATATTTTGGCAGAGAAAATGTACATTTGCAGACCAAGGGAGTATTGTTTTTGGAGACTTAAAACTGAATGACTGGCTCGGTTATCGGGCTTGTAATTTCAGGGGTAAATTTTCCAAAATATTCTTCTTGGTCTGGAAATGGAACGAATGAATGGAAATTAAACAAAAACTCAATGTGTTTTTTGACAAATTTACTTGAGAAATATTACAGTACTTATATTACAATGGACGAATCCACTTTTAGTTATTCCCCACCCATCTCTAGCTACGCTCTGCTCCAAGCTTTGTCCCAGAATCTCAATTTCATGGTAACTATACAGCTAACTTGGTGAATACTTTGAAACAAACTTCCCCTCAAAACAATCAACCGAATGTTTATTAAATTGCAAAGACATACAATTAATACTTATTGACAGACTACTATGAGAGTTAGTATTGTCTGTCAATTATAATAGTGACTGGTGACATCAACCTATATGTGACGTAATTGATTATGAGGTCAATAGTTGAGTAGCAGATTGGCTTCATCCATTAATGTGAAATCTCAGTTCTACTTTGAAAATAATATCTGTCACTTAGAATAAGAATGACTGGTTTACAATAAATACTCCTTGTATGTACAGTATCATACTAAAAGTTTTCCTGAGTGACCAATACAATGAGATCCTGATAGGCATATAAGTATTAATTACTACCCATATTTTTATGTATATGGCTGGGTTTCCATGTGATAAATAGGAAAAAGATCAACAATTTCTATGGCAATTAAGTTATATCATGATGTGATTGTTCATGAATTCAAGGAAAGTTTGTAGTATCAGGTATGATCTCTGTCGGTTGTTTGTCAACATGGACATAAAATCAGAATCATGAGAGTGAAATGTGCTCAGGGCAACTTCTGAAATATACAATTTTATATATAATAAGTACTTAAGACAATGTATTTATCCAGTGTATAACATGGAAATGAAAAACCCTCATTGTATTGGATTCCCGTTGAGCTTTCTATACAGGAATCCAAAAGTGGATTCCCATGGATTCCTGCTGAGCAAATTTACAAGAATCCGAATTGATTCTGGTGTAATTTAGCGAATTTCAACCCCTGCACATCATCATCAAGAAAACATCATGTTTCATTAATTGACCATGAGGTGAATTCACATGCGGCGGATGTCATTTGACCAGATAATGATTTTTTTATGAAACCATGTTTTTTTAAACATATTTTATCTGTAAATTAGGTAATTGGTGGATAAGTCCATGCTGTAATCAATATGCTAATGATAATTCAGCAGCATGCACTTTAAATTCATTATTAACTTAATATACAGATGAAATATGTTCAAATACAGCATGTTTGGATAAAAAATGGCGTAACGAATTTGCGCAACCGAACAATTGGTTACGCAGACCTGAAAACACGGGACCAAAAAATGGGTCTCGCAAATATTAGAAATTTTAAGGGCTGCGATGTGAGTGTTAAAGGGTTAAAGTCAGCATAAAATTGATAGATTTTGCCAAACAAATAAGACAAGTACAGAATGTACTCGTATTCTAATCTGTAATATGCTTAACCTCTTGTACTTTAAGACATGTTCTCATAAAAACCTAAATGCTGAGCATGCCTGACTACTCCTTTAAATAGCCACACTGGCCGAATATAGCTTCTGCACTACAGTGGTGCTATGAAATGTTGATTTGGTGGCCAGGAGAAGATAATGTTTGAAAATTTGCCGCTAAATGATTGACTCCGTTATCGAGCAAGTTATCCCAGTTGTAAATTTTAGAAAATATTCTCTACTTCTGCAAATTGCATGTAACAGCTGTTATTAAACCAAAATTATTGTTTCGTGACAAAAATCTTGACCACTAAAGGATTAAATCTGTAGTGTAGAGCTGACAGGACTGATGACCGAGTACTGTACAGCTCAGATATAACATTTCAGGTACTTTTGAATATTTTGAACAGAATTAGATTGAAAGATTGCTGCCTAAAGAATGTCTTCCAATCCACTTCTAAATCTCCAAAATATTTAACAGAACATTTCTTACATCGTGTGCAAAATTGTACTAGCTAACATGTTTCTTTTGTTGCTTATTTATGATCTGTGCTGTATATCAGCACCAACAGTACACTATAGAGACATGTATAATTATACAATTTTTAGCTCACCTAGGTGAACTTATACAATCACGATTTGTCTGTCATCTGGCATCTGTCATCTGTCAACAATTGCGGCACGTTTCGCCATTTGTTGATAGATTAAAACCAAATTTGGCAGATATGCTCCTTTTGACAATATCTATTTGGTCTATAAAGATGAAGAGCTCATGCCCACAAATAGCAGAGTTATGGCCCTTGCTATATTTCCACAGTATTGAAGCCTATGGGGAAAATATGTTTGTGGCACATTTCGCCATTTATCAAAGGATTATAACCAAATTTAGCAAATATGTTTCTTTAGGCAATATCTATCAAGGCTATGAAGATGAAATGGCTCCGCCCACAAATAGCAGAGTTGTGGCCCTTGCTATATTTTCAAAGTAATGAAGCCTATGGGGAAAATATGTTTGTGACACATTTCGTCATTTATCAGTTGATTAAAACCAAACTTGGCAGACATGCTCCTTTAGGCAATATCTACTTGGGCTATAAGGATGAAGTGGCCACACCCTTAAACAAGGGCCATAACTCTGGTTCATTAATATGTTTTTAAGAATTGAAGCCTATGGGGAAAATACATTTGTGGCACGTTTCGTCATTTATCGATAGATTAAAACCCAATTGGCAGATATGTTCCTTTAGGCAATATCTATTTGTGATAGGAATATTAAGTGGCCTCGCCCACAAATAGCAAAGTTACAGTATGTCCCTAGCTATATTTTTAAAGTATTGATGCCTATGGGGAAAATATGTTTTGTTGCGCTTTTCATAATTTATTGATGGATTACAACTAAATTTAGTAGATATGTTCCTTTAGATAAGATCTATTGGAGCTATGAATATGAAGTGACCACGCCCGTAAACAAGGGGCATAACTCGGGTTCATTGAAGTGTTTAAGTATTGAGCCATATGGGGAAAATACATGTTTTCACCAATTGTTGATAGATTAAAATCAAATTTAGCATATGTGTTCCTTCAGTCTATTTGAACTATGGATATAAAGAGTATGCGTTTTTAAACAAGGGCCATAACGCTGGTTCATTAAGTCTTAATCTATGGTGAATATCCATTTGTTTTGTCAATTGTTAATGGATTAAAATCAAATTTAGTAGATATGTTTCTTCAGTCAAACATCTATTTGGACTATTAATATAAAGAGGTCGCACCTTTAAACAAGGGACATAACTCTGGTTCATTGAAACTATTGAACGCTTTGATTAAAATTCTTTTGTTTTGTCGATTGTTGATGGATTAAAAACGAAATTAGCAAATATGTTCCTTCAGGCAATATCTAATTGCCCTATGAATATGAAGTAGCCATGACTCGAAATAAGGGCCATAACTCGGGCTCTTTAAAACAATTTAAGTATTGAACCCTATGGGGAAAATAATCTGTCACATTTCTTAAATTGGTAATGGACGAAAACAGATTTGTCAGAAATTTCCTTTAGTGCACTTCAATCAAATGGCAATAGTATCAGGGATGGCTGCCCCATTCATTAATGGTACTCTTCCTGTCAATCATGACAATATTCTTGCATTTACCAAATCCAAATTTGTTGCTGTGACCTCACCATTGCCCATTTGGTAAATGTCAGTGTTGTGACAATTGAACTATTGATCAGTAGTGTCTGTGATGGCTGCCTCATTGATCAATGGTACTTATCCCGTTGGTAAATAATGCCAATGACACCAATATTCTTCATCCACATTTTTTGCACTGACCATTGACCCGTTGGTAAATGTCATCTGCTGGGTCAATAATGTCAGGGATGGCTGCCCCATTGACCAATGGTACCTTTCCCACTGGTCAATAATGTCAATGACACTAATTTTCTTGCATTTCCTCAACCAATCTGTTTTACTGTGACCATCATCCCATGGGTAAATGTCATCTGCTGGGTCAATAATATCAGGGATGGCTGGCCAATTGGTCAATGGTACTTTTCCCATTAGTCAAAAGTGTCAAGGACACCAATATTTTGGCAGGATATTATGTGATGACGCCATCCTGACAGGCGGTAGAGGGGTTTCCGCATGATAACTCTGTTATCGTTTATCGGATCACTGAAACTTCATAGGGTGGTTGGACTAGGTCTGTAGAAAAAATCTTTCGAAATTAACAATGATCCGAAATCCAAGATGGTCGCCAGCCACCAATATATGGTGGTTGGACTGGGTCTGGAGAAGAAACTCATCGAAATCAACGATAATCCAAAATCAAAGATGGCTGCCAGCCAATGGTGTCCATCTTGAAAACTGGTTTCCGGATGATAACTCCATTGCCATTTATCGGATTGCTTTGAAACTTGATAGGGTGGTTGGACTAGCTCTAGAGAAAGAAACTATTGAAATCAACGATGAGCCTAAATCCAGGATGGCCCCCAGCCACTGGTGGCCATCTTGAAAATTGACTTCTCCATTTCTGTTTAGTGGATTGCTTCGAAACTTCATGGGATGACAGGACTAGGTCTGAGGAAAAAACTTATATAAATTGTAGATGATCCAAAATCCAGTTGATTTTCAGCCAATGACTCCATGACTGTTTAGCGGATCACATTGAAACTTCATAGGATGACTTGTCTACTTCTGATAGCTCTCATTCATTGATTTGTCATAATGTCATGGTATTATGCACCATTTGTGTAGCTCGTGTTGTGTTAGTGATAAGGACGGTTATGGTTGCCTGATGGACCAATGATTCTTGTTGTGCATTAATTAATCGAAACATGTTTATAGTTCCTTACCAGCTAGATGAGCACTATGGCAATTGGGCCATTTATTTATGTTTACCCGAGTCAAGACTCGTTAGTTATATAAGTTACTATATATAATTATGTTATTAACCCTTTAGTACTCATATCAGCCAAAAATGGCTTCTGCAATGGTCTTGAGAAATATCCATTTGCAGACCAAGAGATTATTTTTGAAAATTTACCACTGGAATGAATACCAGTGATAAATTCTTTGAAAATTTACCACTGGAATGAATACCAGTGATAAATTTTCAAAAATAATATTCTTTTGGTCTGCAAATGGACATTTGCTATGAGAAAATTGAAAGAAAACCCTGTTTTTAGGTCAAAGGATGATGGTTGCTTTTAGACAGGTAGTTATATAATATAACCACAACACCTACAGTACAGCTAAGAAATAGCATGTTTCCAAAACAAAAACAGAAAGATGTTAGTACAATTTTGAACGTGTAGCAAATGTTTTGTTGAAAGTTTTGAACTTAATTGGATTGGATTTATTGTGCTTTCATTCACAGATAAGTCAATACAGGAGATTGTCCAAAGCCAAGGCATTCCATATGTCTACCGACGAGAAATCCAAGAGAATAAAAATCAAGAAGGTATAGTTAAATTATAGTTGTCACATTGCCGTAGCCCTTTAACACTCATATCAGCCAAAAATGCCATCTGCAGTGGTCTTGAGAAATGTCCATTTGCAGACCAAGAGAATACTATTTTTTTAACCGAGCCAGTCATTCCAGTGGGAAATGTTCAAAAATAGTCTTCTCTTGGTCTGCAAGTAGACATTTTCAATGACAAAATTGAAATTTTCTTGAACAAATTCGGGGGTTAAAGGGTTAGTTAATCTGTTGATGGTCCAGATTGTTTTAAAAAATTGTAGATATACATGTAGTTCAAACCCTTGTCCACCTGTGGTCACAAATCTGTGTATTGGGTCCGATTAGGCTACAGCTGTGTTAGATAGCAAAGGTGCATACATTTAACATACTTTTCATTCTTCATGCAACCTTATGAACAAATTGTATTCAGTATTGGCGTAGCATACCAATTTTGTCGAGCCTTCGTAGCATGAACTTGAAGATTCTAATGATCTCAAATGGCATCCCAGTGCCCAATCTGGGAATTAGATTGAATTTTAAAGTTTATCAAAGTACCCTGACGACCCAACATTTGCAGGCTCAGGCCTCTAACTGATTCACTGTATAACTGAAACTCGTAGTTCAACACTAATTTCATCGCATTATTCCAGTCAAATTAGTCTCAAGATATTCAAGGTTATATTTTCCGGTCATTTTAACAATCGAGGAGATTAATTGGCAAAAAAATGCTGATGTCTTATCCCTCTGAATCCCTTTTATGTCAACTTGTTGTTTATAATGGTAGAACCGACCAATACTTCCTCGGCAGTTGTCTTGAGGACTGTCTGTTTTCGCTTCAAGAGATATACTTACCTCCCTAACACTTTATGAAAGTTCCTAAATATCGACCTTCACTCACTAACCCCAGATTAAAAAAGATAGGTGCCCTTATTGGACAGGTAGACAGGTGACAGTCAGCCGGATGCCGGCCCCAACCTCGCGCATGCGCAGACTGTCACTGCCTCTTTCTTGACTATTGGCCTGAACCACATGCTAGCGTTTGGGTCATTCCGTATAAGATGGACCAATGCCCGTCAACTCATAGTCACGGATTTCCTTCAAACTTTCTCAGTGTGAGCATATGGATGTTTTAGTTGAGCATGACAATTTTTTAACTGATATGTGAAATACTTTTTGAAAAATACCCTCTCAAAGACCCCTATGCTAAAATTGACAAAAGTTTCAAGTACAAATCCAATGTTTGAGACATCATATCTCATCCAATATACTGTTTACAATACTAGATCTTTTCATGCTAATGCTCTGGTCAGCATACTTGAGGAAAATAACAAGCAATATGTGTTGACTTGTTTTGGGTGTGTTTTAGGGGTCACCAAAAACGTTAAAAACAGCTAATTTTCCTGTTTCATCAAAATTTGGTGATACAGTAAAATGTATATTATAGTTGCTGTAATTAAATGATATCTACCCAGTTCACTAGAGCTAATATTAGCTTAGTAATATTTACTGACTAACAGCAAGGTTTGCTCATCAAAAGATTTTGGGGGCCCAATGCACCACCCCTGTTCACAAAAGAGGGCCAACTTCATCGCCTATTAAGTCAAAATAACCCCTTTCAATTTTTATTTTATTTTGGTGAATGGTAGATATATGGTCAATAGTTACATGGTTAAAAGTTGCACTCTTACATTTGTTCCCTTTTGGAGCTATGGCATATTAGAAATGTGATATTTTTGTAAAACTTGTACGATATTCCATTTTTGGGGGTTAATAATTTTAAAATTATGGGGCCTAGAGGCATGAAACAAGCGATACAACCAGTTCTCCTGCTATATTAGAAGAACCAATCAGCATTCCCTGGTTATATAATACATAAACATCAATTTTCTAGACCCAAAGACCTGACTCTGTTAAAATTTGACATTTTTCGCGACAATCTAATTTGTTTTAAAAAGTTTAAAATATCTCCACTTTAGCATTTTAGATACTTTTTCATCATAGGTGGACATTGAATGGTATATTATGGTCATATTAGTACAGCTACATGGACTTCTATGGCCATTTATAGACAATTTTGACACACTGCGACCAGGCCATGTGTAATCTCTCATACTAAAGTATGCCTAAATGTCACCCATTTCATGGAATTATTTAATAAACTGAGACAGGCATTGGTTAATACACATGATATAATATAAAAGTGTTAAGAAATAGTACATAATACTACATACCTCAGCAATAATTGATGATACGGTACATGATCCAGCATATACCGCTCCTCAAAATTATTTAAATAGTCCATTTATAAAGTCGATATCAGTTTGTGGAAATGTGTACTGCCGGCCAGTTGCTGTCAATGGTGTTGACACTTTACTTAGAATGTCACAAAAAGGAACCCAGCACTGGTCTGTGCGCCTTGGCCAACTAAAGGATCGAGCTGGTCCATGCGGCTTCATAAACGAAATGAGACAGTCCTCATTTTCTAGACTAATTTCTAAGACTGCCAAACCACCAATTTTTGTCATACAATGCACCAACATAGTCACTCAAAGACAGTTCCATAGGGATATTTAAATTCTGAATCTCTGATGACATACCAGGTTGTGTGTTAGAAAATGACCGAGTGTATGAAACATCATCAGTTGAAATTCGCTTTACTGTGATAGAGTTAGTGTCATTTGGAACAAACGAATGGAATGACCTGGTTCCTTGCACTGTTTTGGCAAGGAGATACCACTCTTCCAACACTGTATGATGGCTCTGGATCTCATCTTTACTAACTAAGAACAACTTGATCTTGCTTATGTTCTGTTGGCTGAATTCATACAATTCACTAGCATTTCGTATAAGCGCTGTTTGCAGACTAGCCCTTGCGGCTAAGCGCTTCACTGTGCCACAGATACCGTCGCAAACACCTTTACCATGGCTGGTAGCAAAGAAATGCCATTCTGCCTTAATATCAAAATCTGAATAATGATGGCAGACATTAATAAAGTTTTTGAAGTTCTTGTATTGTCCTGCACACCCATCACTAAAGTATTTAATTATATGAATATTGGGATACTTTTCCTTCAAATATCTTGTAAAAATCTCCTGAAAACAGTACACAGTATTTGTTTCGTGTTTCAGACACTCAGAGATGAAGCATACATTTTCTTCATTCAACTTTCCATAAGCCTTAACATAAAATGCCAAAGGATGTATCGTGACTTGAGAATTGTTCCAATAAAATCCCTGTACACAATCTTGCACAATAATGCTGTAATTTTCAGCAAAGTCGAGAACAACAATGGCAGTAGTGTCATCTAAATCATGTTTGCACGCTTTCAAGAATTCACTTTGAGATTTCGCTATGAAGGAATGTGGTGTTAATTCTTGGATCCGTTGACATAATATAGAAATAAAATCTTCAACTGATACTTCTCGGCGCATGATTTCAATTCGGTCTGTGGATACCCATTCATTGAATTTAATGATGTCATCCTCATCAATGTGCTCGTAAAGGTCTTGCTCTAAGTAAGTTTTGAGAAATGCAGTTCCTGGACACTTTTCACATCGTTGCAGCATGCAATTTCTAGAACTACTGTCACATACAGATTTGTCAATTAGGTTATGATAGTCTTCAGAGATAACATCCACCATAAACTTTACATTTTGGTGTTTTTCGCATACACAAACATTGTGGCTGCCGCTAGAAGAAACAGTTACACACCATTTGGGTCTTAACTCAACAAATTTAGAGAAACCAATTTTAAGTCCAGTTTCTGTTTTGAAATTAGCATGTACTTCCTTCAAATTTGTCAGGATTAGCCGTTTTTGCTTATGTTCTTTGGTACCACAAATTCTTATAGTAACAAAATCATTTTTCCCGGGTAATAGTCTAGATACAGTATCATCTTGGTAGTAGTTAATAACACTATCTAGTGTATGCTGATCAAGCGTATTTCTTTTAAAGGTTTCACGATCAGCGAGTATTCCATCATTCTGCGCAAGTTGTCTGGCTTGTTTCACCATATAACGCGTAACACCACATGCCTGAAAAACCTGAACAGTTTTATCTATCGACCATGATTTAGGTGTAATAGTCAATACTTGTATCTTTTGATTACGTGATGACACAGACAGTTTTCACTTCAAGAGTATACTTACCTCCCTAATACTTTTGATATTGCTAAATATTGGCTTTCACTCAATAAACACTCAGATTTAAAACAGTTAGGTGCCCCTACTGGGCAGGGAGTCAGAGCGTAGTCTGGCGGATGCCAGCCCCACCACCGCGCATGCGCAGACTAGCACTTCCTCTTTGCTAGATTATTGGCAGAGAGTTCACACATGTCTTTTTGTGCTGAAGCTTTTCTTTATCTTAAACTAGTTTAAGTGGTGTTGGTTGGTGTGATAGTCACTTTTTTGGATGGCGGGAGGTTTCAATTCGCCAAAGAAGGACTTAGGACCTTTAAATCAGGTGACTTCTAGTAAAATTAGCGAGTTTTCTTCCCGGTGTATTGTGTTTCCGGGACTCGCGTTTACCGTGATAAGCGCCTTAGTTAGTTGGTTTAGGTCAACTCGGTGCTTCCTAGGACTAATTTCTCTTTCTGTTTATGTCCACAGGTCTGTATGACGCTGGGTGGTGACAATCACAGTTGCTGAGAGTTAGTTTTCTCTCCACCATGGTTCCATTTCCTACTAACACTGTTAGGTTATCTAACCAAATGAAAAATATGTCCAGTGAGTTGGAGGCCTAGTATAAAGGTCTTCTCACTTTGCCCTCTTGATCCAATTCCTTCCCCATGAGGTGGAGAGAGTTAAGAGGCGTGCAGATGGTGGAGTTCTCCGGTTCGTCACGTTGGATGGTTTGTCTATACAAAGTGTCAGGTATCTAGTTATTGATAATGTGGTGATGTTAATTATTGTAAACAAACAAAGGGAGATAATTAACATTTTTGCCAGAAAAGAGTTATCTATATGTATCTGATGGTTGTGTAGTCAACTTATCCATTCAGCATACAATTCGTCCTTGCACTTGGATGTTTTGTTGGGATCGAATTTTTCCTGTCACGGGATTAATGACGTCATAATCAGCCTGGCTATGTGTTTATCAAGCAATTCAAGCGCTATGCTGGTTTCTGATGTATATGGATCTTTATGATCGTTTTCCTTCTCTTTGAGTTGGATTGAGTTTCTAAGCTTAACTAGTTGCTCATACTCCTTGTCCTTTGCCCTGTTTCAGGGACCGGGTTGCGCGTCCTGTGGTCGTTTTCTGCCGGATAAGTTCTGGCCGCATCTGTGCTGTCAATGTAGCCCTTGTGGTCCATTGGTTAATTGTGACATATGTAAGCACTGGGGGGGCGAGTTAATGTCCGAATTCTTGTGCTATTTACAGGCGACGGACAAGGTGGTAGAGGAGGAGAAGAAGAAGAAGCGGAAACGAGAGGTTGTAAGTGGTAAGGGTAAGGGGAAGGTCTCGTCCGCGGTGGATATGGAGGCCTTCCGGACCGAGATGTTGGGAGAGATGAAGAGGACAATAAAGGATTTGGTTCCAGGGTTGCTTCGTGGCATGCTTCCTGGACCAAATCCTTTACTGTCCTCATCATCGGCTTCGGAGCAGGTAATCCCCGCCTCTGGATCGATTTTCCTTAGTCCGCTTCCGTTGTCCGACGATTCAGAGGTGGCCCCATTAGAGGGGGCGTTCCACGGCCCTGGCAGCAGGCTTATTGCCGCGCCGATAGGGGACCGTGGACGGTTGTCGCTGGAACCCGCGGGCTGCTTATCAGTCCAGGGGTATCCGCACGCCGCGGTGGCCAGTACCTCCTATGGCACCGTTCCTGGTCAGCCCGGGTTAGCTCTCTTTGCTAACCCGGGGTCTAATCTTTCTGACCAGGGTAATGAGGATTACCTGCTAGGGTCGCCGTCTGACGACGTGGACATGGATGAAGACGTTTGTGCACCCCTCGCGGGGAATACAGGCGCCTTGTTCCACGGTTTTACTCACCCTGGAGTAAAGTCCGCGGCTCAGGTGGTGGCCCAGGGCGCTGCTGATGGCCAGCGGTACCGCATACCTCGGCTTGCCGAGGGTGTTGCTGGTGCTGGCCGGGCCCGTGGTGAGCCTATATATACCCCGCGCTCTGCCACGGTGCCTGCTCCTGGTCAAACCAGTGATATTTTCATGCCGGTGCTGTCAGGCCCGCGTGTTTTCCCTGGCTTGCCAGGTGTATCAGCATACCCGCCGTCAAGCTCTACTGCTTGCGCTCAGGAGGAAGACGAAGGACCCCGTCTTGTAGAGCGCTCGCAGTTAGCCACGGAGGAGGATTGGTATGACGCTTGCCAGTGGTTGGTGAGCGTTAGGCCTGATCTGCCCGTGGAGCAGTCGGCTAGCCAGCGTGTTCACACGCCGTGGTTAGCTGGGAAACCGACTGCTAACGCTATGCCTTCTCTGCCGCTGGCGGAGCATGTCGTTGACATGTTCAAGGCGGCGGAGTCGTCCATTAAGTCGAGTGGACGTCTCGCGAAGGCCCCTCGCGAGGTGGCCAGGCGTTGTCGCATCGTGCCCCTGGATTACCAGCGGTACGGTGTGGTACCCAAGCCCAGCGTGGATGACCGCGCGGCTTTGGGTGAGGATGCGCGGCCAGGCTCCCGTTCTGACACGGGTGTCTTGTGCGCGAACGCGTTGCGTTCGGCGAATGCCGCGTTGCGTGATGCGGAGGAGAGTGGGAGGGCTTCGATTGCCGCTCTGTCCCACGTCTCCCAGCTGTTACAGGGGGTAGTAACGGCATCCGCATCGCGCCAGCCAAGTCCGGTCACTGTCCAGCGAACCATCCAGGATGGTATTAACCTGGCACTGGACTGTGTGACTCGGGCGGTGACCAGGAGTGTCAGGGCAAGACGCACGTTTGCCCTGGACAATCTGTGCCCGTCTCAGGACCTGTACAATAGGCTACTGCGTACGCCTATGACGGGCCCTGGTCTTTTTGGAGGTGAGGGATGTCGCCACCTCCAGGAGACGGTCACCCTGGTGAATAACCAGAGGGCGCTGCGCGAGCAGTTTGATGTACTGCGTCGTGCTAACGTTCGCGCCGCGGCCCCGGCGTATCGTCCCCTGCAGGCTCGAGGTGGTGATGGCCAGGTCAGTGGCCAGCCACCGTCGCAGCGTCGGCCTCGGCCGCGTGCGATTCGGCCAGCAGCGAGGGGGGCGCAGGTTCCTCAGGCGCCGTCAGCCAGGCAGCCGCCCGCGCACCGAGGTGCGCGCGGGGCGGGGCGGGGCGCGCGAGGGTCTGGGCGTGGTTATTGGTCCTGACAGGACGCTTACCGCGGTAAGAACCACTCCGGTGTGTATGGCGACGGAGACAGTGCCGCTCTTGCATGCCTCGTGTCCACCGCGGTCCCTAGGTGGGCCGGTGGGAGGCCGGCTAGCCGGCCACATGCAAGAGTGGGAACGGTTAACTCAGGACCGTTTAGTCTTGCGATGGCTTTCCGTCGGGTATCATCCAGAGTGGGTGACAGGCCCGCCGTCGCGACTGTCTCTGGTGCCAGTCTGGACTCCCATTCCGAGAGATCCAGAGCAAAGGTTGTGTATCGAGGAGGAGATAAATTCCCTCATACAAAAGGGAGCTATTCAGCCGGCACAAAGATGTCCGGGCTTCTATTCAACCCTGTTCTTAGTAACAAAACGCACCGGAGGGTGGAGACCGATTCTCAACCTCAAGCCATTGAACAAGTTCATCGAGACGCCCAGTTTCAAGATGGAAACGGTGCGCTCGGTGTTGGCGGGGTTGGAGAGGGGGATGTGGACGGCGTCGATAGATTTGAAGGACGCTTATTTCCACATCCCCATCCACGGGAGTTTCTGTCGCTTCCTGAGATTTGCATTCCAGGGCAGACAGTGGGAATTCAGGGTGTTGCCCTTCGGAATTTCCACGGCTCCTCGGGTTTTCACCCGTGTGGTTCTTGCGATCACAGCATACCTCCGCAGGAGAAGCATAGCAGTCCACACGTACATAGACGACTGGCTGTTGAAAGCGCACACCCGGGAAAGTTTGTCCGCCAATCTGGAGATTGTTTTGAAAATTCTCACAGACTTGGGCTGGTTGATCAATTTCCCAAAATCAGAGCTGACTCCATCCCAGAAGTTTGTTTACCTGGGGATGTTCTTCGATCTAGAGACAGGATATGTTTATCCTACTCAGGAGAGAGTTCAAAAACTCATCTCGTTGATTCAGTCAGTGTGCGACAGTCGTCATGTCCTGGCACGGGTTTACTTGAGAATGCTGGGGTTGATGGTTTCGTTGGAACCAGTCATTCCTCAGGCCGCCTTACGCAGGCGGCCGATACAGTTGTTTCTCATGACACAATGGACCCAGAGTACAGGTTCGCTGGACTCGAATGTGTCAGTGTTGGCGCCTCTGATTCACCACCTGCAATGGTGGTTGAATACAGAGAATCTCTTGCCGGGGGTTTTGCTAACCCCTCCCCACCCTCAGGTGACTGTGTATACAGATGCATCGATGGAGGGCTGGGGAGCTTGCCTGGAAGAATCCACGATATCAGGGCTTTGGAATCTGGAACAGTCAAAGGAACATATAAATCTACTGGAGCTAAGAGCAGTAGTCCTGGCCCTGGAACATTTCTTACAGAAAGTTCAGGGCAAGATTGTTCTTATTCGTTCAGACAACTCAACAGTTGTGACTTACATAAACCGCCAGGGCGGAACGAAGTCGCCCAGTCTCTGTATGATGACATGGAAACTGCTTTGTTGGTGTCTGGATCACCAGATTACCTTGAAAGCAGTTCATATTCCGGGAAGGTTAAACCTGCTAGCAGACTCATTGAGCCGAAGGATGAGTGTTTTACCCACGGAATGGCAACTAAATCAATGTGTGGCGGATCGTCTGTTCGACCATTGGGGGAAACCCAACATCGATTTGTTCGCAACGAAGAAGAATGCGAAGATGACGACGTACGTCTCTCCGATTCCGGATCCAAGCGCTTTCGCAACAGATGCGTTAGCTATCAGCTGGGGGAGAATGTATGCATACGCATTCCCTCCAGCAATCCTGATTCCAAAAATTCTTCAGAAAATCAGACAAGAGGAATGCCAAGTGCTTCTGATCGCCCCGGATTGGCCAAGCCGATCATGGTATACGGATCTGCTGGACCTTCTGGTCTGCAATCCGGTTCCTCTGCCTCTGATGGACGATATTATCTTCCAGGGCAAGGCCCTTCACAACAATCCGTCAATGTTCAGATTGACTGCGTGGATGTTGTCAAGGAATCTAGAATTAAGGAGGGCTTTTCTGAGCAAGCAGCCATGTTTATGGCCAAAGCCAGGAGGGGGTCAACCTCCAGAGCATATAATTATAAAATCAACAGATTTGCAGAATGGTGCTCAAAAAGATGTATTGATCCAATGGATTCATCTATTCAAGTAGTAGCTGATTTCCTCTGTCACCTCTATGATGCCTATAGCCTCAAGCCTAACTCTATTGCTGGTTATAAATCAGCATTAATGTCTGTTATTCCTTGCTTGGCTAAGAGGGGAAGTGATGAAGTAAATACATTAAATGTATTAATTAAAGGCATGGGCAATCTAAGACCAAGGAATCCACCTGTGATTCCGTCTTGGAGTTTATCGCTAGTGCTTCAAGTACTAGGTGATAAGCCTTTTGAACCACTTAGTTCCATTTCTATGAAACTATTAACACTGAAGACTGTGTTTTTAATTGCTGCGGCCTCGGCTAGGCGTAGGAGTGAAATTCATGCCTTATCAGCCGAGGATGACCGTTTTGTGGTTTCAGGGGAAGGCCTTAAGCTGCTACCTAGGATTAATTTCTTGGCTAAAAATCAGTCGTTGAAATATCCAGGTCAACCTATTATTTTGCCTGCTTTAACTAGATATGATCCTAATTCTAAAGCATGGTGTCCCGTCCGGGCGCTGCGCCGGTACAAACAACGTACGGCGGCATGGCGCACCGACCAGTCAGCGTTATGGTTGTCATATATTGAACCCCATGGGAGGGCTTCTAAGGACACCATTTCCAGGTGGATTGTGGAATGCATTCAGTTTTGCCATAAATCCGCCACCGGGAAGCAGGTTGACGTGGCCAAGGCTCACAGTGTCCGCGGCGTAGTGACATCCACGGCCCTGTTTAATGGGGTCCCTGTGGATGATATTATGTCGGTGGCTCAGTGGCACTGTGAGTCAAGTTTTACAGACCATTATCTCCGTGACACTTCTAATCCTCTCGCCTTGTCGGTTTTGAAAAAATAAATCGGTTTATATTTTTTGAGGAGGTTTTCCTCATTACTTATATATTTCACAATTAATTTATGGAAACACCCACTTTTTTGGGCCTGCATCAGTCTTTACCAATGGGAAGATGATGTCAGCAGCCATTTTCAACAAGGTCAGTCTTGTTCATGTGTTGTCCGTTGTTGATTGTATTGTCACGATTACCCGTTATTAATATGGTGATGGTTTGTGTATTTGTGTGGTTCATTGTTGAGAGTTACGAAAATGGAGCTTTTTCGTCTCTGTCCTGTAGTACATGGCACTTGTACGTAGAGAGCGTATAGGACATTGAGGTCAGTCGACTCTTCCTCCCAGGAAGGAGGGGGGGGGAGCGCATATGACATTCGGTCATCTCTCATACATCGGTGGTGTTATCCGATGGTTAGTCAAATCCTGACTGTTTTTTCTTACAGTTTCAGAAGTTTAAGTGCCTTAAACGCAGAAAAGCGTATAGGGATGAGCTGGTCTTTTGACCTCGCCTCCCTCCCGCCAGATTCACTTTCGAATTCTGGCAATATCAAAAGTATTAGGGAGGTAAGTATACTCTTGAAGTGAAATAAACGAAATCTAGGATTTCTTTTTTCACGAGAGAGTTGATACTTACCTCCCTAGATACGGACCCGGCCTCTCCACCCCACAGAGGCTCGGTCTTCAGGCTCTTAATAGTTGCATGTGTGTCAGCCAATAATCTAGTCAGAGGAAGTGCTAGTCTGCGCATGCGCGGTGGTGGGGCTGGCATCCGCCAGACTACGCTCTGACTCCCTGCCCAGTAGGGGCACCTAACTGTTTTAAATCTGAGTGTTTATTGAGTGAAAGCCAATATTTAGCAATATCAAAAGTATTAGGGAGGTAAGTATCAACTCTCTCGTGAAAAAAGAAATCCTAGATTTCGTTTATTTTCATTCATGTTCGATACCAAGTAGTCCACATCTAACTTAGAATCACATGTACATTCAGTTTGTGACGTGTCAGCAACTAATTTATTAGGTGGAAAACCTAGGTGGGATGCCACGTGACTTGTTGTTGCTTCTGCCATTGGTTTGATTTTTCGTTTACCATATGATACTTTCCTTTCTGAATGGACACTCTTTAGGGGAGAAACTCCAACTGCTGAGAAACTAGAGTTGAGGCATTCAGCATTACTGTACAAAGTATCTGCTATGGCCATTGATTCCGGTTCACTGTCACTACAATCTGTCAGGTTATTAATTTTCTGCAAACAATGATGGCAAATCTTTTGGCCAGGTTGTTTTCTCTCTCTAGTTTTCGACTGTATTAATGCCACAATTTCTTGATCTATATTAACTAGTCCCTTTTTAATAAGCTTTTTGTGAACTTTTAGGGGATCACAACATGAAGTGTTCTGCTTCATCATCGGGAATATATGCAGATAGTGTTTCTTGTGGCAAAAGCACACTGTTTCTAAACTCTGGCCGCTTCTCATTGCAACAAGTGTTTTATCTGTAGCCGTCAATTGTACAACATCATTTACAGAGCATTTATCCGTAAACTTATGACATTTATCATTAGTGAGACGTCCAACTGAACAAAATGTCTCTGGTAATTCAGCCATTGTGCAACGTGTCCTAGTCAAAGTTTACACTTTTCAAATTAAAAGGCCTAATTTATCATTAAAATGTATAGTGAATTATTACATTTCTAAAGTAAATATCTAAACATTTGTGTATCAGCAACAATGTCAATGTTTCAAAGCAGTAATTATTAAACACTTTCACTGGTCATGCTGCCTAATCTTGATCACTTAAAATGCTTGACTGAACTCTTGTTGATAGCAATACTTGCATGCAGATCTCTGAGAAAAACTCAGACCATGTGACTAATCAATATCACCTCACTACCTATGTCTATTACAGCAATTGACCTAATTATATACAAAGCTCTGAAGGTTGAGTTATTTTCTCTAGATATGAAATCTCTCAGTCTTTATTAACACTGGATAACTCAAGACTGAGTGATGAGCTGTTGCAGCTCGACCAGCTTACAGGACAAACTCTGTACCTGGTGTATATTTTGAAAATGATTTGACTGAAAATTATTGATGGCTAAGTCAGCAACAACTTATAGTCAAATTGTTTTTTTATATATTCTCCAGGCAATATGTTATTCCCATTGAAAATGTTGTTGAATAATGACTTGTAGTTTACCCACAAAAATGTCAAATTTTAACAAAGTAAGGTTTTGACATCTCTAAAATCCATGTTTATCTATTTTGTAAAAGGGAAATGCTGGTTGTTTCTTTTAATAAGGCAGGGAAACGCGCTACATCTCTTGTTTCATACTTCTAGAGTGTATACTTTTAAAATTATTAACCCCCCAAAATCGAATATCATACAAGTTTTTGAAAAAATATCAGATTTTGTATTTGCCATAGCTCTAAAAGGAAACAAATGTAAGAGTGAACCTTTTGGCCCTGTAACCATTGACCATATATATAACATTCACCAAAATATTAAAAAAATTGAAAGGGGTTATTTTGAAAAAAGATGTTATGAAGTCACCCCATTTTGGCGAACAGGGGTGGGGGTATGGCTCCCACAAAATTTTTGCGGAGCATATCTTGCCATTAGGTAATAAATATCACTAAAGTAGCAGTAGCTCTAGTTAACAGGATAGAAATCATTTGTGTAAACCAAATACAAATACATTTTACGGCATCACCAAATTTGGATTAAAATATGAAAATCACATTTTTTGGCATTTTTGACGACCCCTAATACATACCTAAAACAGGTCAGCACAAAATGCTTGTGATTTTCTCGAACTATGGTGACCAGACTGTTAAAATAAAAAGACCTAGTATTGTGAGCACTGTAGTCGGTGAGATATGAAGCCTCAAACATAGAAATTTTGTTACAAATTTTTGTCAATTTTAGGCAGGGGGTGTTGGATAGGCAAGTTTTCAAAAAGTATTTGACCTTTCACTATAATACTTGGAATTTCCAGTTAATACATACATATGCTTACTCTGACAAAGTTTGAAGGAAATCTGAAACTATGACTTGACGGATTTCAAAAATTGTGGTCCTTATATGGAATGACCTGTTTATTTAATACTTGCTAAGTTTTTGCTCAATTATCTATCAAAAGTTGTTCTAGAGTGTTGATTATCATGTCTGATCATCATAATTCATCTGAGGCCACTTCAGGACCGAGGTACCAGGTGAATTCTAGTACAATTATGTTTTAATTATGTCTTAATTACATGGTGTAAATTGTTTCCATGACGTGGTATAGGCGTTATAGGCACTCAGAAAACTGGTAACTTTATTATCTGGTGCCATTAAATGCTAATATCGCTTTATGATTGTGTCCACAGGTTTCTGTAAGGAGGTTTGCTCACATCTGAAGAGGTTTGTCTCTACTATTTCGGAATCCCTATAAATGTTAGGAAAAAAAGACTGCCCAGAATGATATATGCTCCCATAAGAGAGAGCTTGTCATTCTGCCCTCTGGTCCCACCCTTCCCTTTTAATAAATAAGTGAGTGGTGATGAAGAGTGGTTGTCTGGTGGAGCTTCCAAGAGATGGACGTGGTGGTATGCCTTTGCTAAAGACTCAGATACTCTAGTTATGCTTTATGGCACATTAGAATATTTGAAAATATTTGCAATTATTTGCTGCCAATATTTTTTCAGTCATCCTGTTGTTTATCTGTATCATTATAAAAGCGTGATCTATTACTGTGTTCACATTACTGTTTAGTGTGCTCTTGTATTCATACAATTCGTCTTACACCTGGACGTTGTTCGTCTGTTTTCTTTTTTGGAAATTATGACGTCATAACCAACCGTATTATTTTTTTTAATGTCCTCTTTGAGCCTGGTTGTTCATCTTTTTCTCCGTCCTTTGTATGTATAGGTGATTTTCTTTCTCCTTTATGAGTTATTTAATTTATTTAAATTACTAAAGAAGCTTTAACTCATTGTCGTCGTCTTTTCAGAAACATTCTTGTGTCGGCTGTAACTGATCTATCAAATCAAAGTTTGCTCCTCACCTCTGTATACAATGTTCACCTTGTGGACCATTATTAAAATGTGATGTCTGTAAACAGTGGGGGTGGTGGAGGGGTGACTTATTCTCTGAATTCTCGTCATTACAGGCGAAGGATAAGGCATCGGAGGAGGAGAAGTGTGCGAAGAAGAGTGTAAATGGCAAGGGTAAGAGAAAGGCCTCTGTTTCTTCGGAAATGGAGACTTTCAGGTTGGAAATGATGGGGGAGATGAAAAAGACAATAAAAGACTTGGTACCAGAGCTGCTTCGCAGCTTGCTCCCTGGGCCGAGTAATTTATTGTCTTCTTCATCTGCTCCTGAGCAGGAAATCCCCACCGCTGATTCTGGTGTCTGTTGTGGTCCGTGGTCCGAATATGTTTCTGAATCAATGGTGGCTTCAGTAGATCTTGGAAGGCCTTGCTAATGGATCCTGAAGCAGGTCTATATGATCAGGGCAGCAGGCTTGTCACGCTGTTAGATCTTGGACTGTGGCCGCTGGACACAGGCTCGCGCCTAGAGTGTCCGTGCCTGAAAGGTACCGCCACCTCTTATGGTACCTTCCCTGGCCAGCCCGGGTTAGCGCTCTTTGCTAGCCCATATGCAGTTTACGATGGCCAGAAGGAAGAGGATTTTCTGCTGGGTTCACCCGTTGAAGCCGTGGACATAGAAACGGATAATCGTGCACCCCTCTTGGGGAGCATGGCCAATTTTTTCCATGGAACTACTCCTGCAGGGGTAGCTTTCATGGCTCAAAGGATGGCCCGGGTTGGAGCAGATGACCGCCATTTCCGTATACCTCGGCTTGCCGAGGATATGATGGCGGCTGGTCCGGGCCATGGTGTGGTTGATTACACCCCGCACATTTCCATGGCGCGCTGGCTTCTGGCTTTTCAGCTGTGGCGCAAGACATGCCTGCTCTCTCGGGCCCGCATGTTTTCCACGGCCGGCCAGCAGTATCCACAGCTCCAGCCACGTTTACACCTGCAAGTGCATTAGAGGATGACTTAGGCCCACGCATTGTCGAGTACTCACAGGTGGCCACAGAGGATGACTGGTCTGATGCATGCCAATATCTGGTAAGCATTAGGTCAGAGCTCTGTGTAGAACAGTCGGCAAGCCAGCGGGACCAGCGCCTGTGGTTGGCTGGAAAGCCGGCAGTTACCGCCATGGCATCTCTGCTGTTAGCAGAACATATAGTTGATATGTTCACGGCGGCAGAGACGTCCATTAAGCCTAATGGACGGCTTGCAAAGGCCCCCGCGAGGTGGCGAGATGGTGCCGTATTGTTGCTGGCCAATACCAGAAATATGGTACAGTGCCAAAGCCGAGCGCTGATGATTGCCAGGTTCCCATTCTGACACGGGAGCGCTGTGCTCGAGCACCCTGCGCTCAGCAAACACCGTGTTGCGCGATGCAGAGGAGAGCTCGAGAGCATCCATAGCGGCGCTCTCGCATATCTCACAGCTGTTACAGGGTGTAACAGCATCTGCCTCGCGCCAAGCAAGCCCTGTTTCAGTACAGAGAGCCATCCAGGATGGTATTAACCTGGCTCTGGACTGTATAACTAGGGCAGTGACTAGAAGTGTCAGGGCAATATGCACATTTGCTCTAGATAATTTGTGTCCGTCTCAGGATCTGTACAACAGGCTGCTGCGGATGCCTATGTCAGGTTCTGGTCTCTTTGGGGGTGAGGGATGTAGACACCTCCAGGAGACAGTCACTCTAGTCAATAATCAGAGGGTGCTACGTGAACAATTTGAGGTGCTTCATAGGGAGCAAGTTCGCGCAGCTCCCCTGCGTACCATCCACAGCAGGCCCGAGGTGGTGCTGGTCAAGTCGGAAGCCAGCCACCGGTGCAGCGTAGGCCACGGCCATGCCAGCACCAGTCTGCAGTGGGTGGGTGTGGCTGCAGGCTCCTCAAGCGCAGCCAGCCAGGCAGCCACCTGCACACCGAGGTGCTCGAGGAGCGGGCCGTGGTATGCACGGTGCGGGTGGCGCAAGCCGTGGCGCGCAAAGATCTGGTCATGGTAATCGGGCCTGATGGGCCGATTTCCACAAGAACCACGCCAATGCTAGAACCAGAGACAGTCCCACTCTTGCACTGCTTCTGTCCACCTCTCCCTAGTTGGACCCGTGGGAGGTTGATTGACCTTCCACAAGCAGGAGTGGGAGCGGTTAACCCAGGACCGCTTGGTCTTGCGATGGCTTTCAGCCGGGTACCAGCCTGACTGGGCGATAGTCCCACCGTCGCGCCTGTCTCTGGTTCCGATCTGGACTCAAATTCCAAGAGATCCAGATCAACGGTTGTGTATAGAAGAAGAGATAAATTCAAAATACAAAAAGGAGCAATTCAACCGGCGCAAAATTGCCTGGGCTTCTATTCAACCATGTTTCTAGTGACAAAGAGCATTGGAGGGTGGAGACCAATTCTCAGCCTCAAGCCATTGAACAAGTTCATAGACACACCGAGTTTCAAAATGGAAACAGTCAAAATGGTATTGTCAGGGTTGGAGATGGGAATGTGGACGGCATCCATAGATCTGAAGGATGCTTATTTCCACATTCCAATTGCAAAGAGTTTTCGTCGGTACCTGAGATTCGCATTCCAGGGCCGACAGTGGGAATTCAGTTTTACCATTCAGAATTTCCACGGCTCCTCGTGTCTTCATCAGGGTGGTTCTTGCAATAATAGCATACCTCCGCAGGAGAAGCATAGCAGTCCACACTTACATAGACGATTGGCTGTTAAAAGCACACAATCGGGAAAGTCTTGCAGCAAATCTGGAGATAGTTTTGAAAACTCTCACACTCAGGCTGGATAATAAACTTTCAGAAATGAGAGCTGACTCCATCCCAGAAGTTTGTTTACCTGGGAATGTTCTTCGATCTAGAGATAGGGTATGTTTACCCTACTCAAGAGAGAGTAGAAATTCTCATCTCAGTAATACAGTCAGTGTGCAACAGTTGTCATGTACTGGCACGGGTTTACTTGCGTATGCTGTGGTTGATGGTTTCTCTGGAACCAGTCATTCCACAGGCGACCGTGCGCAGGCGGCCTATCCAGTTATTTCTCATGACACAGAGGACCCAGAGGACAGGTTTCCTGGACTCAGAGGTGTCAGTGTTGGAACCTCTTATTCACCACCTTCAATGGTGGATGAAGAGAGAGAATATCTTGGTGGGTGTGATGTTCACCCCACCCCCACCCTTAAATAACAATGTACACAGATGCATCAATGGAGGGATGGCTTGCCTGGAAGAAGTCACAGTATCAGGGCTTTGGAATCTGGATCAGTCACAGGAACATATAAATCTACTGCAATTACGAACAGTAGTTCTGGGCCTGGAACATTTCTTAAAGAAAGTTCAGGGCAAGATTGTTCTAGTTCGATCAGACAACTCAACAGTAGTGACTTACATGAACCGCCAGGGCGGAACGAAGTCGCCCAGTCTCTGTATGATGACTTGGAAACTGCTATGCTGGTGTCTAGATCATATGATCACATTGAAGGCAGTTCACCTTCCGGGAAGGCTAAATTTTTTAGCAGACTCATTGAGCCGAAGGATGAGTGTTTTGCCTACGGAATGGCAACTAAATCAATGTGTGGCAGTTCGTCTATTCGACCACTGGAGGGAACCCAACATAGATTTGTTCGCAACGAACAAGAATGTGAAGATGACGACGTACGTCTCTCCGATTCCAGATCCAAGTGCTTATGCAACAGATGCGTTAGCTATCAGCTGGGAGAGAATGTATGCATACGCATTCCTGCCAGTAATCCTGATTCCAAAAGTCCTTCAGAAAATCAGGCAGGAGGAGTGCCAAGTACTTCTGATCGCCCCAAATTGGTCAAGCCGATCATGGTATACGGATCTGCTGGACCTTCTGGTCTGCAATCCGATTCCTCTGCCTCTGATGGACAATATTATTTTCCATGGCAAGTCCCTTCACAACAACCCATCAATGTTCCAATTGACTGCGTGGATGTTGTCAAGGAATCTAAAGTTAAGGAGGGCTTTTCTGAGCAAGCAGCCATGTTTATGGTAAAAGCCAGGAAGTCAACTTCCAGAGCATATAACTATAAAACCAATCGATTTGCAGAATGGTGCTCAAACAGAGATGTTAATCCAATGGATGCATCTATTCGGGTAGTAACCGATTTCTTCTGTCACCTGTATGATGCCTATAGCCTCAAGCCTAACTCTATTGCTGGCTACAAGTCAGCTTTGATGTCAGTTATCCCTTGCTTGGCTGATAGGGGAAGTGACGAAGTCTGTTCATTGAACACTTTAATAAAAGTCATGGGTAATCTAAGACCAAGAAATCGACCAGCGATTCCGTCTTGGAGTTTATCTCTAGTGCTTCAAGTGCTAGCAGACAAGCCCTTTGAACCACTAAGTGCCATTTCTATGAAAATGTTGACACGTAAGATTGTATTTCTAATTGCTGCGGCCTCTGCAAGACGGAGAAGCGAAATTCATGCTTTATCCACCGAGGCAGACCGTTATGTGGTTACAGGGGAAGGCCTTAGGCTTCTACCTAAGATAAATTTCATGGTTAAGAACCAGTCTTTGAAATATCCAGGGCAACCAATTGTTTTAACAGCTTTGACTAGGTTTGATCCTAATTCAAAGGCATGGTGTGCAGTCTGCGCATTAAACGGGTACAAACAACGTACACAGGAATGGCGGATGGACCCATCCTCGTTATGGTTGTCTTATATTGAACCCCATAGCAGGGCGTCAAAAGACACTATATCTAGGTAGGTGGATTGTGGAATGTGTTCAATTTTGCCACAGATCTGCCACTGGTAAACAAGTTGACTTAGCCAAGGCTCACAGTGTCCGTGGCGTAGTGTTGTCCACCGCCCTGTTTAATGGGGTGCTGGTGGATGACATTATGTCGGTAGCTCAGTGGCACTGTGAGTCAAGTTTTACCAACCATTACCTCCGTGACACCACTAATCCTCTTGCCTTATTGATATTCAAAGGATGATCAGGTGTATATATTGTAGATAAGTTGCACTTTCTGTCATTTTAATTGTGGAAACAACTGCATATTCATGTAATCGTGTATCATATTTCCTTCACTGATGTGGACTGGATGGATACAGCTTTCATGCATAAGGTCAGTACTGCCTTTTGTTGTTACATAATTTATTGTCACGATGTATTACCCTTATTTAACAATAAGGTAGTGGTACCTGTCTATTATGTGGTTCATTTATTGAGAGTATACAAAATGAAGCCTTTCGTCTCTGGTCCTGTAGTACTTAGCACCAGTAATTAGACAGCGTATGGGACATTGAGGTCATAGCTTCTCCTTTCCCAAATGGAGTGGGGGAGCGCATTTGACATACGGTCATTACTCTCACCATCGATTGTGTTATCCGATATTCAAATCATTGCCTGATTGTGTGTGTCACACAATTTCAGATGTTAGTGCTTCATGAGCAAAAATGTGCAAGGAATGAGCTGGTCTTTTGACCTCGCCTCCCTCCCGCCAAATTCTCTTACGAATTCTGGCAATATCATAGTGTTAGGGAGGTAAGTATATCTCTTGAAGTGAAATAAACAAAATCACGGATTTCTTTTTTCACGAGAGTTGTTATACTTACCTCCCTAACACGGACCCGGCCTCTCCGCCCCACAGAAGCGCGGTCTTCAGGCTTTTAAGTTGCATGTGTCGGCCAATAGTTAAGCTGAGGCAGTGACAGTCTGCGCATGCACGAGGTTGGGGCCGGCATCTGGCTGACTCTCACCTGTCTACATGCCTAATAAGGGCACCTATCTTTTTTAATCTGGGGTTATCGAGTGAAGGTCGATAATCAAGAAATATCATTGAGTGTTAGGGAGGTAAGTATAACAACTCTCTCGTGAAAGAAGAAATCCATGATTTCATTTATTCCAGGCTGAGAGAAGACTATTTTTGAAAATTTACCACTGAAATGACTGGCTCGGTTACCGAGCCAGTCATTCCAGTGGTAAAGTTTAAAAAATAGTCTTCTCTTCGCCTGCAAATTAACACCGACTAAACAAGAATAGAGATTTTCTTGAAAATTAACCCTATAATCGCCAAGCCTGTCAAAAGACCAACTCTTTACAAAATGTTTTCCTACATTCCAGTGGTAAATTAAGAAAACCCCAGTTCTCTTGGCCAGCAAATGGTCATTCACTGAGCAAATATTTGAATTTTCTTTAAGATCTTGACAAATGAAAGGGTTAATTGATAAAAGTAGGATTTTGAGCGCTTTGAGGCATCGTTGACACAAGAGGGTTAACATGTGTTATAAGGCTATTATGTATTGTTTATTTTTCATTGCAGAAAGCTCTGGAAAATGGTGTTGCGGAACCAGTGACACCGACATCTCCTGAGCCTACTACCCCAGTGACCCCTATGACGCCTACTACACCCACCAGTCCAGGTGAGCAATACTATGTAATACATATGCTACATTGTATTAACACTTGTACTGCTGTAAGCAGATACTAAATTCTGGTAAGATTTGAGGAAAGTAAGACTCGAGGTCATATGATTGTCAACCGGTTAAACTAACTACATTTGGTACATGCTATGTAGTTTAGTTACCCATTAGGGTCCTTTAGTTACCCATTAGGGTCCTTTAGTTACCCATTAGGGTCCTTTAGTTACCCATTAGGGTCCTTTAGTTACCCATTAGGGTCCTTTAGTTACCCATTAGGGTCCTTTAGTTACCCATTAGGGTCCTTTAGTTACCCATTAGGGTCCTTTAGTTACCCATTTAGGTCCTTTAGTTACCCATTTAGGTCCTTTAGTTACCCGTTTAGGTCCTAACGCCAGTATTCTAACCTCTCATCCTTGTTCCTATGGAAGGCATAAGGGAGTTAAGTGCTTTATGCTGAACGGCCTGATACCATGAACCTCCCACCCCTTACCACCCTCGCGAGCACCACCTCATGAGATTTATGCATTTTATTAACAACTTCCCTTATGCGCCTCCAGTTAACCTGTCTTTGTGTGAATTAACAGTTTAAGCTGATTATTTTGAAAAGAATTTGGTTGAAATCGATTGTTACTTAATGTATCAATTAATGACATAGTCAAATTCCTTTCAGAATAAGAAAAAGCAGTTTTAACTATAACATTTATATGCAACTGTCACATTTTTTTCTGCCATATGGAGGGAAATTGGTCAACTATTTGTACTTGCATTGATTAATTACTTAATTTATTAATACCTTAAATAGAAATGAATAATTTTACTCTGAATGGACAAAATCTTAAACCTGATTTAAACTAGTTAAAGCAATGAATATTTACTTACTTGGAATGTTTTGCTCACGAAGTTTGACCGTCATCAGTGACTGTTCTCTGGTGGTTGTCATTGGCCAATAGATAACATTTCACAGGATCAGGAGAATATCATAAATACATATAGGTCGGAAATAGGCAGGAGTTCTTGTCTCCCAGAATTCACCTTTCCAGAGTGTCCATTTATCATCTGACATCATATGATGTCATAATCAGCTAAGCTGTGTGTAGGATGACATCCTAATCATTATGTCATAAATGATTCTATTCGGTCCAGCTTTAGCGATTAATAGTCCGACACATCTCTAGCTCCACCTACACCTCGCTCGTGTTGGGATCGATTGATCTCTGAATTCTCTGACTATCAATTTCCAGATAACTATACATGTAAGCTATTGAATATTTTGGAACTAATTTGATTGGGCACTGTTGCTGGCGCCCAGTCAACTTAGTTTCAAAATATTCAACAGCATGTTTCTTAAATAGCAAAAACATACAATTCATACAACGTGTTGGACTATTAAATGTTGAAGACGGGAATAATCGAAAATCATTCATGATGTCATGATTTTTACGTCAGCATAATCAAATACGAGTTTGTGTAATAATCATGACATCATGAATGACTCGATTTAGGCCGTCTTAAATGATTAATAGTCCGAAACGTTGTATGAATTGTATGTCTGCTATTTAATAAACATGCTGTTGAATATTTTAAAACTAACTTGACTGGGCGCTGTTGCTGCCATAAGCAGCAACAGCACCCAGTCAAATTAGTTTCAAAATTGATAGTCAGGGAGTTCAGCGATTGATCGATCCCAACACTAGGGAGGTGTGGGTGGAGCTTAGCTAGAGATGGGTGGGACATAGCTAAAACTGGAAAGGTCCATTGTGTTGTGTTAATACTTACCAGTTGATCAATGTTTTAATGATTCCACATCACGATTAAAACTCATGAATTGCTTTATTCACATGCTTTCTTTGCAGACGGTCCTTTTTGATCAGTATATTTATAGGAGGTACACAACTATTCACTATCACCTTTCTATGTACTCTCTTTCTGCACTATTTGAGATATGGGCTAAGACAACACATGTTGACATTTGGGCATAAATTGGGTCTTGAGTTGAAAAAGGTTATAAATTAAAGCAAATTAGCTATTGCCAATAGTTATTCCATATAAATCACTCTTCTCCAGATTAAGCCACAGATTTTGAAAGCCATCACTAATTTAATTTAACTTGCGCAACACATTCCCTAAGTCTTATAATTCAAATAAGTCAGATGCAGTACACTAGTCTAACACTTTGAACGTGTTTAAGAAGAGTGAACTTCAAGAAATTTCACGTATATATTGTCAGATGGATATTCAATAGGATTGAGTAACCCTTTAACACTCAGCAGCCAAGAACATCTTCTGCAGTGGTCTTGAGTAATGTCCATTTGCAAGCCAAAAGAAGACTATTTTTGTAAATTTTACACTGGAATAACTGGCTCGATAACCGAGTAAGTCATTCCATTGGTAAGTTTTCAAAAATAGTCTCTTGGTCTATAAATTGACATTAATTTAAAATTTAATTCCTTTTACACAAATTTAAGGCTTAAAAGGCTGTTGGTGTGTTAAAGAGGTTAATACATGTAAAGCTTATTAAACATTCAAGACATTAAAATATATAATTTATCATGCTACAATGCGCAATAGATAAATCAACTAATGCCCCACTATGTTCTCTTAGCCCATATGTCTTGTAATACTGATTGGGCAGTGGTTGCTTGGGGTAGAATGTGCACATTTGTCTTAGATGTTGGTGTTTCCTTTATCTTGTCATGTTGTGGTCTGTACTACACTGCTAATACTACCATTTCTTAAGTATCTTCAATTGATGTCTTTATTGTACATGTATGTCTCTCTTTCTCTACAATGGTATGCTCTTGGTTATATGCTGGGATTATAGCATCACATGTTTTAATACAGTCAGTCATATATTATTAACCCTTTAAGACTTGAATTTGTTTAGGAAAATTTCAATTTTTTCAAAGAAAATGTCAATTTACAGACCAAGAGAAGATTATTTTTTAAAGTTTAGCACGGGAATGACTGGCTCGGTTATCGAGCCAGTCATTCCGGTGGTAAATTTTCAAAAATAGTCTTCTCTTGATCTGCAAATTTACATTTCTCAAGACCACTGCAGAAGCCAATTTTGGCTGACAAATGTTAAAGGGTTAAGGCTGTTCGGTATCACCTAACCCATTTGGTGGTCAGATTGGCCCCTAGGGGCTTCTGTAGTGATCTTAAGAAATGAGCATTAATTTTTCAAAGTTTGCTACTGGAATGACTTGCTCAATAGCTGAGACAGTTAGTTACTCCAGTGTTGAAATTTTTAAAAGTAGATTGAAATTTTCTTATTCAATTCTCACCATTACAGTGAAAAGCATGATTTACCCGATCAGCTTTTTCAGATCTGGTCGAAAGCAAACGTCAATAAGTCATTTAAATGAGCAGTTTAATTCCGTTTTACTCTTCAAATTCAACAAAATCAGACGTTGTGAATCAAAACTTGATGGGGGTGATAGATGGCAGATAACCTCTTTAATGGATGAATGGCTATGTTTTTCTAGCAAATCAAAGAAGATTGAACATGTCTGACTTTCTTTCAAACCATCCACCACAACATTTTGTCAGACTTGTTTTATTGCCAAATTCAATTAATATTGCTACAAAGACTTGCTAATCGAGAACAGCAAGCAATTCACCTTTCCAGAGTACCCACCCATCATATGACGTCATAATGAACTGCGTGATGTGTACACTGACATCATAATGAATGACGTCATGAATGACGTCGATAAGTACGTCACGATCGCATATTTGAAGACGGTCTATGCTTTGTTGTACAAATTGTTTGCTTTTACTATTTAATAAATATTCTGTTGAATATTTTGAAACTAATTTGACTGGGCGCTGTTGCTGCCATAGGCAGCAACAGCACTCAGTCAAATTAGTTACAAAATATTCAACAGCTTCCCTGTATAGTTTTCAGGAAATTGATAGCTAGGGCATTTGGGGGTCAATCAATCCCAACACGGCGAGGTGTGGGTGGAGCTTAGCTAGTGATGGGCGGAGCATAACTAAAAATGGAAAGGTCCATTGCAATGAAAGACATCTAGTTTTAATATTTGTTGTAAGTGATCATCATATTAGGCTTGTGCAATTATTGATTTGAGTCATCACAATAGATTATTTAAGAATACTACTCGATTAATCAGCCCAAGTACAAATTATCCAGACATAACAACAAAAGCATATCAATGACGAAAGCTACAATGGTGTTTAGAAATGGCCATTTGCTGGCCAGGAGAAGACTGTTTTTGAAAATGTATCACTGGAATGCCTGGATAAATTCTCGAGCCAGTCATTTCAGTGATACATTTTTAAAAACAGTTTGCTCTTGACCTCAGAATGGACATACATTCATTGAGCAAAATGTCAATTTTCTTGACCTATCGCATTAATTAAAGAGTAATTAAAAGGAAGATTTTGAAATATTTATGCAATAGAAATTATTTACGAGTATTTAATTTCTAACCATATAAATTCATGATTTAAAAAATAATCATGATTTTCCATTTAATCATGTAATTGCACAAGTCTACTTCATATCTTCATAGATATAAACTAGCATCTGTTAACCCTTACCACTCTAATGTTAATATTCTATTTTTTGCGCTGTCTATATCACATAAACTGGTGTACATTTTTCAACAAATTTGGTGGAAGATGTTGCTGTCTATGACCGCACCATCTCCCACTAAATTTGTTGAAAAATGAACACCAGGTCATCTGTTAATTAAATTTTTAACACCAGAGCAGTAAGGGTTAAAGATTTTTTTTTCAATTCTGGGCATCAATAATGGTTGCTCTGCAATATTAGTTTCGAGAACACCATCCAGTTATGTTTTTCACTGATTCTGTTTAAATAGTCATGAAAAATCCAGGAATTATCTCATTCTCCATAGGAATGGCTGTCTACATTAAACTCCTGTATTTCTCAATGAAGGATTCCAGTTTAACCATCAATCATATGACATCATAATCAACTATGTGATATGTAGGCTGACGTCATAATCAAATACGTTATGAACGCTTAATTTATGATGGACTAAGCATTGTTGTGCGAATTGTATGTCTTTACTATTTAATAAGCATGCTGTTGAATATTTTGAAATTAATTTGACTGGACGCTATTGCTGCAACAGCACTCAATCATATTAATTTCAAAATATTCAACAACTTGTATAGTTTTCTGGAAATTTATCGTGAAGGAGTTCAGGGATCGATTGATCCCAACACAGGTGAAGTGTGGGTCGAGCAGTTGTGATAAGTTCAATTATTCATCCTCTGGACGAGCCTGCGATCATCACCACTGACAGCACAGGTTGGTGTACATTTGTGAAAGAATGTTGATGTAAGCTGTTGTTGTTGTGCATTATTTTAGAAAAAATAAATTTCCCATCTCCGATCTCATCTTTTGGTTGGGAATATTCGTAGGGTGAAACATAAAATTGGTCTGGCCTAAGCATTAATGATGATACATAAATATGGTATGATATGTATTATAATCAACCGTGGCGAGTACACACGCACGCACGCACGCACGCACGCACGCACGCACGCACGCACGCACGCACGCACGCACGCACGCACGCACGCACGCACGCACGCACGCACGCACGCACGCACGCACGCACGCACGCACGCACGCACGCACGCACGCACGCACGCACGCACGCACGCACGCACGCACTTACCACAAACAGTCCATGTTAATTTCTTCATATAAATTTAATGTATTGTAAGTTATGTGAATGCTTTTTATTGTTGTCCTCTTTGTGTCTCTTGTTTGTAATGTACTGTGGTGTATATCTGCCATGGTATTGAGAAATGTCCCTTTGTATGCCAATAGAAGACTATTTAGGAAATTTTACCACTGAAATTGCTGTTAAATTTTTTTTTCTTGGTCTGCTAATGGACATTTCTAAAGACAAGCATTTTTGGCCAGCTTGAGTGTTCCATGGTTATTAAAGTGAATTCATCTAAGGAGGCCTGATTAATTCTTTGTTTCAAGCTGTCTCCCAGCTTGCTTTCTATTGTATTAGTGCGGTCTATAAAATTTCCACTTATCAGTGTTATATATATATATTCTTGTATATGTCCATTTGTTATGCGTATATGTGTCTTTGTGAGTATTTTACATAAGTAAAGAAGGAATCCAGTTTTAACTATACCTCGCCCATCTTTAGCTATACCATTCCCATCTTTAGCTAAGCTCCACCCACACTTCGTCGGTGGCTGGGATCGGTCGATCCCTGAACTCGCTGACTATCAATTTCCAGAAACCTATACAGGTACATGTAACTTGTTGAATATTTTGAAACTAATTTGACTGAGTGCTGTTGCTGCCTGGTCTAATTAGTTTCAAAATATTCAACAGCATGTTTATTATCGTACAACAACGCTTAGTCAATCATCAGTTAAGCGTTCGTGACAAACCTTGACGTAATTGATTATGATGTCATCCTACTACTACATGTCACATAGTTGATTATGACATCATATAATAGATGGATAAACTGGAATCCTCCATTAGCATTTTGCACAATCTTAGCTCTTTAACCCTTTCTTGACGAATCCGGCCAAAACTGGCCTATGCAGTGGTCTTAAGGAATGTCCATTTTCAAGCCAAGCGAAGAAATCTTTCAATATTTACCACTGGAATGACTAAAATTTTCAAAAATTGTCTTCTCTTGGCCTGAAAATGGACATTCAATAAGTAAATAATTTTTTTATTTTATCAAATTTAGTCATTAACCATGACCACTCTGATGTCAAAATTTTTAATTTTCAAATTAAATTAATAGATGACCTGAACAAGGTCAAATTGGTCCATAATACACGCATCATTGATATATTTTTCAATCCTTGCGCCAGTGTCTATTTTGAAAAGAATGCTGCTGAAAGCCATTGCTGTTGTGTTTTAATTTTTGAGCCTGGATCGGCATATGTCGTCGGAAACTCCTGAGCAGGCTTCTACCCAAGTTTGGAGACGATCCATCCAGTAGAACCAGTGCTCTTGAAAAGTTTCTATTTTAAAAACAATGTTGCTGAAATCTGTTGCTGTTTGATTTTGACCCTAAACTTCGCATACGACTTTGAGACTCTGTAGGCAAGCTACCACCCACAATATGGAGATCCTTCCAGTAGAATCAGAGTTATTAAAAAATGTCTTAAGCACATTAACAGCTGTTACAACAAGAACAACAACAAACATTCCATGCTTGCATTAATACTGGCGTGTAGCGGCGTGGGTGAAAATAATCCCCAAATAGACATTCCATAGGACTACTACTAAAGGCATTTTGTCCGGATTGACGATGGAGGGATCCAGTTTGAGCTATACCCCATCCATCTCTAGCTAAGCTCCACCCACACTTTGGTTGTGTTGGGTGTATGGAACTTGGGATCCATCGATACCCGCACTCTCATCATCTCAATTTCCAGAAAACTATACAGGTAAACTTGAATATTCTGAAACTAATTTAACTGAGTGCTGTTGCTGCCATAGCCCAGTCAAATTAGTTTCAAAATATTCAACAGCATGTTTATTAAATGGTAAAGACATATAATTCGTACAACCTGACGGAATATTAAGCATTCAAGACAGACTAAATTGAGTCAGTCATGACGTTAATTGATTATGACATCATCCTACACTACACATCACATAGTTGATGATGATGATGTCATATTATTGATTGATAAACTGGAATCCTCCATTAAAGGGGTAATGATTTCTAAATAACGCTTACTATTAAAAAAGTGTGACAAGTTTAATACATTTATTTCTTTCTTTAGCTTTTAAGAACTTATATTATCTGCCTATCATACACTCGTTATCTTGATTGATTCAAATACTGTGTGCTTAAGGTTATCCTGATTCAAGAAATGCATTTGATCTTATTCTGTTCTCAGATTTGGAAAGCTAAGCTGTTCATTTAACCCTTTAATACTCATATCAGCCAAAAAAGGCTTCTGCAGTGGTCCTGAGAAATGTCCATTTGCAGACCAGGAGAAGACTATTTTTGAACATTTGCCACAGGAATGACTGGCTCGCTAACCGAGCCAGTCATTCCAGTGGTAAATTTTCAAAAATAGTTTTCTTGGTCTGCAAAGGACTTCTTCTTTGAGAGAATTAAAATTAAAATAAAAAAATTTAAGGGTTAAAGGGTTGAGACGTAAAACTCTATAATATAATACTAAGTACAGATGGCATATATTTATAATCTATTATCCCCCTTGGTGACAGAAGAAAGGTGACACATGTATGGGACAAAAGGAAAGTGCTATGTATGCAGTACATTAGTTTGGTAACACTTTAAAGGTAGAGAAAAGGAAACCATCAAATGATGTTTATTGGTAATTTTATACAATGTGAAATATACTACCACCAGTAAAAATACGGAAATGAATCGGAATAATTTGAGAAAAAGCATTTACCTAAAATGTAGAAACTGGTATTGCTGAGTTTGGGCATTGGCTTCTTTCTCTTAAGGCATAGGTCTCTAATAGGAGGAATACGGTACTAACTCTAGTGGCCCTTAGCTTGGAACCAATTAGTGACATTGCTGGTGCTTCGCACGCCGCTGTGTGTCAACTGTGTGCAGGTACGATGTACCTGAATCTAACAAACGCAGAGCTGAATATAGTTTGGTAAGCGGTACAAATAGTATTCTCTATAGGCGCAGACCAATTATCTAGCTACTGTTAAGTCACTGTTGATCCATTTGAAAAGATTATATTTGAAAGTCACTGTTTCTGGTCGAAGCAATGAATTTTTGTCAAAATGTTTTCAAAATACACTGCTGGTTTCCAGGGTCGTAAGTCATGATACCTACTGAATATTTTTTAATGCATGTGACTGAATGTAGGTCCTGTCGCTGCAAAAAAATGTCTTAGTCAAATTGGTTTAAAATTAGGCAGTATTTTACCTGTAGGATGAAGTGGCTAATCAGGTTAAAGCGAATATAGCTGAGATTATATGACCGCCTGTAGAGGATATTATTTATTCCCTCAGCCATGTGTCAGCATACACTAGAGCACAAATGACCTTTGGTGTCATTAATTGGTTCCTGTCCGAGTCATATAAATGGTATTTACTTTAGCTGCTTTTTTCAAATTATTATTTATTTTTATTTTTTACTGGCATGTGACTGGTGGTTATAGGTTGATTATTATATAAAGTTATCATTCAATAATATTTGTTATTTCCCTGGTCCTTTCCTTAATGATCAAATTCAGTACTACTATAATAACTGTGTTAATTATCAAGCCATCCATTCCAATGGTAAATTTAAAAAAAAGAAGTTTTCCGTTGGTCTGTAAATGGACATTTCTTAAGACCACTGGTGACACAGTTTTGGTCCAGCTTAACAAAGGAAGAATACAGTTTATCCATCAATCATATGACATCATACTCAACTACGTGATGTGTAGGCTGATGTCATAATCAGTAATGTCATGGATGGTGAAATTAAGTTCGTCACAAACGCTTAATTGACTATTTAATAAATATTCTGTTGAATATTTTGAACATAGTTTCACTGGGTACTGTTGCCGCCATAGACATAGGCAGCAATAGCACCCAGACAAATTAGTTAAAAGATATTCAGCAGATTACATGATTGTATAGTTTTCTGGAAATTGAGATTCCGGGAGTGCTGGGATCATTCAATCCCAACACGGGCAAAACGTGTGTGGAATTTAGCTAGAGATAGGCGGGGCATGGCTAAAACTGAATTCATCCATTAAATGGTTCATCCATCAACGTGCCTGCAAGATAAACAGATGTGCGTATTACATTTCCAATGACAATAGCGATTTTATTAAGTAGAAATTATATGTAGTTAATCACATGAAACCCGCTATAGACCTCATGGTATCAAACTAATCTAGTCACATTCCTCAATATCTTCGTCATAATTGGTTCAGCTACATTACATCATTCTTTAATTATTTTTCAGGCCTTGCTCCACCACCTCCACCTCCACCCCCTGCTGGTGGTGCTCCTGCTGCTCCACCACCACCTCCAATGCCTCCGGCGGCTCCCGCGCTTCCTCAGCAAGTGTCGGTAACGTCTTCAGGCAGCTCGGATCGTGGCGCTTTGCTTAGCTCTATCTCTGGATTCAGTAAGGGCAAGCTGAAGAAAACTGGAACAGTTGACAAGAGTTCACCTGTACTTTGAAATGCACGAGACCACAATGACTTGATTGCTCGTGGTTATGAATATATTGTGAGCCTGAGAAATGAACTTGAGGGACTGGTTGCTTATTGAGTCAAAAGATGAGGCTTCGTTAAAGTTCTCATCTGTCAATAAATAGTGAGATAAGGGATATTTGTTGGTGTCTATCTCTGCGGAACTTTAACTAAATTGTAATGTTTTTAGGTGCAATGTTAGCCCTTTAAGCCCCAAATTTATTCAAGAAAATTTCAATTTTCTCATAGAGAATGACCATTTGCACGCCAAGAAAAGGATTTTTTTATTTATGACTGGAATGACTGGGTTGTTTATCGAGCCAGTCATTCATGTGGTAAATTTTCAAAAATTGTCTCTTGGTCTGCGAGTTGCCATTTCTTAAGACCACCGCAGGTGTTTTGGTCAGCTTGTGTGGTAACGGGTTAATGGTCAAGTTGGCACAAGCTGGCTAGTGTAATGGACTTTAAAATGCCCATTTGAAGGCAAAGAGAAGACTATGTTTTGAAAACTTACCACTGGAATGACACGCTCGATAATCTCATGAGTCAGTCGTTCCAGTTATAAATTTTCAAAAATAATCATCTTTTGGCCTGTAAATGGACATTCACTGGGAATAAATTGTCAATTTCTTGGCAAATGGTGACCATTAAAGTGTTAATAAAAAGTGGAAATTTAAAAAATAGTATGAACTATATGTGATTAGCATTAGATGGATCCCACCTGTCACTCAAGCATCTGATGTCATAATCAATTATGTTACTTGTTAGCTGACATCGCAATCAAACAGGTCATCACAAAGGTGACAATTAACCCTTTCACTGAAAAATCCCTGAAAAAGTAAATTCTTTACGATATAAAACTGATTCTGTTGAATGTTTTGAAATATAATTTGACTGGAAGTTGTTGATGCCTAAGGAAGCAACGGCTTCCAGTCAAATTAATTTCAAAATATTCAACAGTTTTCCTGTATGGTTGCCCTGAAAATGAGATAAGGAATTCATCGGTGGAAGTGTTAAGGCTATATATCACGAAAGCGTCTAAATTATACGTCTTCAATTGATTTACAATTTAATAAACATGCTGTTGAATATTTTGAAACTAATTTGAAGGGAAACATTTACCACCATTGGCAGTAACATCTCGCAGTCGAAATAGATTCAAAATATTCAACAGAATATTCCTTGCCTCAAAAATATTTTGTTGCTTCTGGTCTATATGAATTAGTGACTGAACCGACGAATATCTGGTACATAAGACTGCTTGATAATGGAGAAATCCAGTGTTAGCTATGCCCCGCCCATCTCTAGCTAAGCTCCACTCACACTTTGTCCATGTTGGGATTGATCGATCCCTGCTCTCCCTGAATCTAAATTTCCAGAAAACTATACACTCAGGTAAGCAGGCATCAGCAGCCAGTCAAATTAGTTTCAAAATATTCAACTTAGGCAGCAACAGCACCCAGTCACATTAGTTTCAAAATATTCAACAGCATGCTTATTAAATAGTAAAGCCATACAATTCATACAGCCTGGCAAACTATTAAACATTTAAGACTAAATCGAGTAATTCATGACATAATGGTTATGATGTCATCCTACACATCACTTAGTTTATTATGACATCATATGATAGACTGAGGAAATGGATTCATGAATTGTCTTTGTTTGCTCAATGTATGATCCAATGATTCAGAACCTAAATTTCTAGTCGTGATTCACCGCTAGTATAAGGCGTTCTGACATTGAAAACTATAATTATGTTGATCCCTCAAGATGTCAGATTTTAAAAAAGAGGGTGGTTGGAAGGGGTACCAGCAAAACAAATGCCGATCGTAAGAACTAATTTCACCAGCCAATGGAAAATGCTCTGACATCTGTTTTTGCTATGTTATACAGCTTCCTTTGTTTTAGAACGATTTCTCGGAAATTGGCAGAGTTTATAATTAACTCAGTGGCTCAAAATTGTACTGAAATTTCTATCAAGAGCTCTAGCCATCTCTGGGTGACTCATAACACCAATATTTGCGAATTTAATGAGATCTGTGGCAGAATATAACTGAAAATAGTGCTAGTTTAGTGTTTTATATTGGGATCTGTTTAATTTTTGTTTTTTATCTTGGAAATTGCTATATTTATTGAATGATCGTGTATCTTATGGTCCGAAAATCCACATGCAGGTGGTCGAATGGAGAGAATTAATGTATTAAAATGTTAGAACCGGTACTCACTCTGTTACACGTACATGACTCAATCCTAAAAAATTCACCTGGTGACAGATTAATACATTGAATTATGAATACCAATATATATACAGAATGTCCAGTTATTATTAATGCTAAAGATACCTGCAGGATATTTTAAAAAGTATTTGACTGAAAATTCTTCCTGCCAAATTATGATTTAGATTAACTCTTTAACACTCATATCCGCCAAAAACGGCTTCTGCAGTGGTCTTGAGAAATGTCCATTTGCAGACCAAGAGAAGACTATTTTTGAAAATTTACAACTGGAATGACTGGCTCGATAACCGAGCCAGTCATTCCAGTGGTAAATTTTCAAAAAAAGTCTTCTCTTGGTCTGCAAATGGACATTTTTTGAGAAAATTAAAATTTTCTTGAACAAATTCAAGGGTTAAAGGGTTGCTAAGTCTTTTTTCACACATTTTCTAGTAAATTGCCAGTGCCTATTAACCATTGTTATTCACTGATTAAGCCATATACGTCTGAATCGTCAATCACCATGATCCTTTAACACTCATATGCAGCCAAAAATTGCTTCTGCGGTAGTTTTAAGAAATGTCGATTTGCAAACCAAGAGAAATTTACCACTGAAATGAGTACCTCGATAACTGAGCCAGTCATTCCAGTGGTAAAATTTCAAAAATAGTCCTTTTGGTTTGCACATGGACATTTTCTATAAGAAAATTGAAATTTTTCTGACCAAATTCTAGGGTTAACGGGTTAAGTGTTGAATTTCAAGCCCTGAATATACGGCACATATAGCACTAAATGAACTGTTAGTATTGTCATGATATTTTTGTTATTTTATGTTTTACGTTGTCTTGTGGCTTACGTGTATAATTTATGTCGCTCAGTAATGGCTGTACAAGATCCATGTACATAGTTTTATTTTATTTCGAGATTAATATTATTATTATCTTTTATTTTTAGCTAAGTTACCTGTGTTAACCCGTTATCCCTCAAATTTGTTCAAGAAATTTAAATTTTCTCATAGAAAATGTCCATTTGCAGACCAAGAGAAGACTATTTTTGAAAATTTACCACTGGAATGACTGGCTCGGTTATCGAGCCAGCCATTCCAGTGGTAAATTTCCAAAAATAATCTTCTCTTAGTCTGCAAATGGACATTTCCTGAGACCACTGCAGAAGCTGATATGAGTGTTAAAGGGTCAAGTACCAGTATTTTGGCCGCTAAAAATCAACTTGATATAGCAAGATACTCATACTATGTAACTTATTTTATAATTTAAACAAAGGCCGTTAGCATATTCCATATTAACGATATGAATTGAATAATGTAGCAAAATGAAGTATGTTCATTGGTTGTTAGTGTGGGAAAGTAATTATATATTGACCAATAAGAATAATGTTGTCCTCGCGCCATTGGATATCACTACATCTAAGCCGAGCGCTCGTGATGCACACCATGACGTAACAACGCTGCTTTGTCAATGGATATTTTTATTTAATATGTAAATAAATATAGTTTGATTAGTGCAAATTTTTCTCATAGTTTAAAATACAAGTACTATATTTCCAGCGTAAGACATCCTATATGTTGTAAGGGTGTGATTAGCCCCACCTCCCCCCTACCCCCGCCATGACAATCATGCACTAATGAAAGATCTAAACTGGCGTTTCAGTCCCTATTATCAACCGCATCGAAAATTATCACATTGCATTCTCTAAAGCTCATCCAAAGTGATAATTTTCAACTCAGTTGATAATAGTGATATTAAATGGGACCGCATCCGAAATAGTTATTGTTCAGATTGTCAATGTATAGTGTGTGTGTATATGTGTTTGCATGCATGCATGCGTGCATGTTTTGTGAAATCTTTAGTCATCAAATCTATCTCACACCAGCAAAACAACATAACTCTGTTGCTGGTTCCAGGAAATTATCAAGCCTATGTCTTATATGAGTCATCAGTATTGTAACTATAAGGCTGACGGCAATAGACAAGTAGAGGCTAATCATTGTTTAACCCTTAGCTCTCTGATGTAAAAAGTTTAAATATTCAATTTAAATTAAACGATGAACTGATGTTAATTTTTCAACAAATTTGGTATAAGATGGTGCTGTCATAGATGGCAACATCCTCAACCAAAATTGTTGAAAAATGTACATTAGTTTCTTTGCTATTGACACTGTAAAAGATCGAATATTGACATCAATGTGCTACAGGCTAACCCATCATGTGTCAACGGTGCCTCAAAGCGCTCCTCAAATCCTACTTATATTATATTAATGAACCCTTTAATGATCACGATTTGTAATAAAATATAATATTTGCGTAGTGAATGCAATCAATTTGAAGGCCAAGAGATGATTTTTTTTTTTAATTTACAATTGGAATTTACAAAAAAAGTGGTCTGTTGTCCTGCAAATGGAGGCTGTTTTGGACTACTTGAACATTAAAAGGTCTATACAATTAAAATCCTTTCATACTCAGTGTTCATTTGCAGACCAAGAGATGATTAATTAAAAAAAATTTATCACTGAAATGACTGGCTCGGTTACCGAGCCAGTCATTCCAGTGGGAAATTTTCAAAAATTCCTGGTCTGCAAATGGACACACTGAATAGGCGTCTTTGAGCGGGTTGACCATTAAATGCTTAAGTTGACACGATATGGGTAAAAAAATACTAAATTCTTTATGGGCCAGTGTTGTCTTCTTTTTTGCGCACAACTTTCCCTATGCATTTAATAATTATTTATATTACGTAGCTAGTCTGCTGAATTCTTATGTCAATTTACTGTCATTTGTATATTTTCATCAGTTTTGTCATCGGAGGGAGAGAGCGATTGTTAATGAGTCGTATAGAACTTACTGTCCTTTGACTTCAAAGCTATACAATTTACATGATATGGCTTACCTATGTCTCATCATAATATATGAAAGCTTACAAGTGTTTCGTCAATTTTTAAAATGACATCTTTAGGCCTGGGTAAAGTGTCTAAAGCATATACCCACTGTTCGAATTTCACGTACACATGTCCACGCTGTCGGACATTGTCAATATGTCATCAGCACTTTGGTTATTTCTAGGTCAAAGCATGTGGAATGGTGTGGGAAATTGGAAAAGGTTGTGTATGCCCAGGTAATGTGTTTCGTATAAGCTCCAGTGAATGCTGGACCATTCTAAATGGAGCCGTATGTTATGTTGTAATTAAGGCAGGCGTAGCTATTTAACACTCAAATTTGTTCATCGAAAATGCCTATTTGCAGGCCAAGAGATAATTTTTGATAATTTATTACTGGAATGACTGTCTCGGCTATCGAACCAGTCATTCTAGTGGTAAATTTTCAAAAAATAGTAATTTCTTGCTCTGCAAATGGACATTTTTTAAGACCAGTGCAGAAGTCAATTCTGATCAGCTTGAGTGTTAACCCTTTAACACTCATATCAGCGAAAAACAGCTTTTGCAGTGCTCTCATAGAAATGTCCATTTGCAGACCAAGAGAAGACTATTTCTGACAAATTTACCACTGGAATGACTGGCTCGATAACCAAGCCAGTCATTCCAGTGGTAAATTTTCAAAAATAGTCTTCTCTTGGTCTTCAAATGGACATTTTCTATGAGAATATTGAAATTTGCTTGAATGAATTCGAGGGTTAAAAGGTTAAAAAGCTAATATATGCTAGTGCTCAGTAGACATGCTCACATGATTTTGTTAAACCTTTAATGGTCAAATTTGGTCAAGAAAATTCATATTTTCTCAGACAATGTCCATTTGCAGAGCAAAAGACTATTTTAAAAAATTTATCACTAATGACTGGCTCGGTTATCGAGCCAGTCATCCCAGTGTTAAAATTTCTAACATAGCCGTCTCTTGGCCTGCAAATTGACATTCTTCAAGACCATTTGTAGAATCATTTTTGCCCGTTTTTATCCATTAATCCTTTAATCATCAGTCTGGACAAAACCAACCTCTGTTATGGTCATGTGGGATGTCCATTTACAGCCCAGGAGAATACAATTTTTGAAAATTTACCACTGAAATGACTGGCTCGATGACAGCCAGTCTTTAGTTATAAATTTTCAAGAATTGTAGTTTCTGCACCTTCCATACTGCTAGGGTTTTTCATTCGACTGGTACGTTTTTGCATAGAGAACATTTTGGCATCTGCGTGAGTAAATTTACTCTACGGAAATGTCCCAGTCGAATACAGCCATTGAAAATAACTTGTGGAACATAACCAATAGAGAATAGATAAGAAATATATGTTCCGAATCTTGTTTTAATCCGTCAACAAATGGTGTCGTGCCACAATTCTATATCACGATGCCAAAATATACTCGTCCGGAGTTTGGGGGCAAATCTGCATAAATTAATTAACCCTTTAACGCTCATATCAGCCAAACACGGTTTCAGAAGTCTTGAGAAATGTCCATTTGCAGACCAAGATAAGACTATTTTTGAAAATTTACCACTAGAATAACTGGCTTGATAACCGAGCCAGTCATTCTAGTGATACATTTTCAAAAATAGGCTCTTGGTCTGCAATGGACATTTTCTATGAGAAAAATGTAAGGGTTAAAGGGTTAATTTGTGTAAAATGTATTCCATGATGCCAAACTGTACCCACCCATCTGTGGCAAATATAACCCAGAGTAACAAAATTATGTGTTTCAAAGTATTACTAAGGGGCATAACTCTGTGCAAGGTGCCATCACTCTGGCCTGCATGTTGAATTTGTCATGATGCCCAAATAAATGCCCACTGAGGTTGGGAAAATCCACCCAAAAATAATTGACAAATCTTAACCATGAAAGGTTTCAATTCACCTTTCCAGAGTATCCATCTATCAATCTGATGTCATATGGCGTTATAATCAGCTATGCGGCGTGTAGGATGACGTCATAATCATTACATCAAAAACGATTCTATATGGCCCGTCATTATCTCTTAATGGTCCGACACGTACGAATTGAATGTCTACTATTTAATAAACATGCTGTTGAATATTTTGAAACCAATTTGACTATGGCAGCAACAGTGCCCGGTCAAATTAGTTCCAAAATGTTCAATTGCTTACCTGTATAGTTTTCTGGAAATTGATAGTCAGGAAGTTCATATATCGATCGATCCCAATACGAGTGGGTTGTGGGTGGAGCTTAGATAGAAATGGGTGGGGAAAAGCTAAAAATGGAAAGGGCCATTGTTAACGTCTAATAATATGTACACTGCAACAGTATTTACAAAATATAGTAGTGTATAATAGTTTTGTTGATTACAGATCATGTTATGTGAATGCACACATATTGTTCTTTGTTGTTGTACAGCAAGATTTATTCTTGTATCAGATAATATATATATATATATATATATATATATATATATAATTTTATTGTATATATTTATATATGACCATTGTAAATGCTATCATTCCTCGGTATATCATGATAATTGACTGTAATCTTGTGCCATAGTACATGCATGTAATAACAATATATGTATGAAGTAAAGGGTGATATTGTCATATGCATGTGTTTGTCTTTTGATAGTGCTGGATGTTGAGTTTTTGTAGAGGACATATTCAAAGGGTTATATCTCTTAACTGGCTAAATATTTTGAAAACAATTTGACTGAAATTTGTTGGTGGCTATGCCATCAACAACTTTCAGTCAAATTGTTTTAAAAATTTCTGCATGTCTGGATTTTTTGCTCATTAACTAAATAAAATAAATTATTGTCTGGTGGCTTGTAGCAGTGAGACAGTTAACTTACCTTTGTATCATTCTATCTATCTATCCGTCCATCCATTCATCTGTCCATCCATCTGTGTCCATCCATCCGTCGACCTACCCATCCACCAATCTTATCTATCTGTCAGTCGGTCCGCCCACCTACCAGCCCGCCCGCCCGTAGGTGTTCATCCATGTGTCCATTAGTCTCTCTGCCTTTATGTCTGTATGTCTGGCAACTGTTCCATTAACCAACTTCTCAAGAACCACTGGGATGATTTCAATTAAACTTTGAGCCTGGAGATCCAAGATTGTCCAAGCGAAACTGATTGGTGGATCATGGCAGCAGCCATCTTGGATTCTGTACTATTTTTAAAACACATTTAAATATCTGTGAGCCACTGCAAATTGGGCCAAATTGGTTTCAAAATAGTCTTTAGGGTTAAATAATGGCGGTTTCTTAAAAATGTTATTTATAATGACTATCCATCTGATTGATCCACCATACTCTATCTATAAATCCAGGGGATCACATTAAACAGGTTTAATGGAGGGATCCATTTCTAGCTATGCCACGCCCATTTCTAGCTATGCCACGCCCATTTCTAGCTAAGCTCTGCCCAATTTTGTGCATGTGTTGGAATCAATTTATATACTTTGAACCCAAAATCTGAATATCAAGGTAATTATAGAAGTAGGCTGTTCAATAGTTCTAAATTAACCCTTACCACACTGATATCAATATTCTATCTTTTATTTTGTCAATATCAAAAAACTGGTGTACATTTTTCAACAATTTTGGTGGAAGATGTTGCTGTCTACGACAGCACCATCTCCCACCAAATTTGTCGGAAAATGAACACCTGTGTTCATATTTAAATTTAATTTGAGAATGTAAGGTTTTGACACCGGAGTGGTAAGGGTTAATTAACCCACTTTGGGTTCGGGTGGGGTGCGGAGGAGGAGCAATGAGCAATAGGGAATGACATCGATTTTAATGACAGAGCATCAATATGACTATCAGCTAGATAGTGACGCAATTAAGTATGACATATATAAGATACTTGAGTGACAGACCAGATACCTCCATGTGATGCTCGTAATCCACCAACATTGGTAGCCTACATTTTCATACGCAGGCACTTAAGTGTGCATGCACACAACACGCGCGCACGCGCATGCACTGTGCGTACGTCATATAGACACTGATATTGTAAATAAAGAACAAGAGCAATAGATTGTGTTCAATTTGTTTAATTCAATAATAAAAAAGCATTACAATTTACTATGGGAATTATAAATTAAACTGAATCTATATACACAGTGACATCAATCTGGTGCTTTGATGACGTAACGAAGTTGCTGGGGACCGCATTCGTTACTGTAATGGAAAACACAAATAAATTATTATAATTAGTAGTAGTAGTAGTATTAGTAGTACGGCGGTGGTTCAGTAGTAGCGTTGGTAGCCACGGTAGTAGCGGCGGCGGTAGTAGCGACAGCAGGATTTCATCACCATCACCACCAGAACGGCCGCCCGAATTATGTTTGTCATAGTTCTAGGAACTAATTGATGAATGCACTGATACCGCAGATATGTAGGCTAGATGGCAACCATTCGATTTTAACCAACGAACTCGTATTTTGACAATGAATTCTCACTACCGTACTTTGCCATGCCACTAACATTCTGAGACAGTCTACTACTACTACTACTACTACTACTACTACTACTACTACTACTACTACTACTACTACTACTACTACTACTACTACTACTACTTCAATCACCTTGAAATTCATATATATGTGAAATAGACCACCTGTGATGAAGGGATTATTATTTCCTAGGGTGGGTTGGGGTTTGCCGCGAGGTGAAGGGATGCTGATACAAACACCCGCAAAATGGAGTAGTGGTGAATGCCGTATAAGCTTGAGCAAACGCTGGAGCTAATACTTGAATACTTAAATGAATTATCGGATAATGAATTTAGGAGTTTACCTTGACTTGTTAGGCTATGGTGCACCAGGTCCTGCGAAAGAAAACAGACATGTCATCAGGAGCATACAAAATGTATTGACCTGTTTAGTTTTGGGCATCACATCTCTTCTGAGCAGAGGTGGACAGGTCTGTTACGATCAGATTACGTAATTGACCAATACGATTGGGAGAAATCGCCTTTCAGAACTGATGAGAATGTTAAGAGAATGATAGCTAGAAGAGAACAATGAATGACGTAATTAAGTACACCACGAACGCATAATTGGTGACAGACTAAGCGATGCTGTACGAGTTGTATGTCTTTACTATTTAATAAACATGCTGTTGAATATTTTGAAACTAATTTGACTGTGGTGACAACAGCACCCAGGTAAATTAGTTTCAAAATATTAAACGGCGTATTTATTAAATAGTAAAGACACACTTCGTAGAAGAACGCTTAGTCCGTCATCATTTAAGCTTTCGTGACGGACTTAGCTACGTCGTTGATTATGAGGCCATTCTACGTCGAGTAGTTGATTATGACGTCATATGATTGGAGGATAAACGGGAAATATCCATAAACATAGGTGATGTTATTTTGCATTTCGAGATCTTCGTATTGAACGTATACAAATATATTTCACGCGTATCAAATTACCTAATGTAATACAACGGGCTCGTTTGAGTTAAAGAGTAACGCTTATTGACAATAGAGGAATCCAATCTGTCAGACAAATATATGCCATCATAATGAATCACGTCACGTAGGTTGACGTCGCGATCAATTACGCCGTGAATGACGTATCAAAGTCCGTCATAAACGCTTAATAGTCTTCAAGTTGTACGAATTGTATGCCTTTACTATTTAATAATCATTCTGTTGAATATTTTGAAACTAATTTGACTAGGACGCTGTTGCTGCCAAAGACACCAACACCATCCAGTCAAATTAGTTTCAAAATATTGAACGGCTCACATGTATAGTTTTCTGGATATTGAGGTTCAGGGAGTTCAGTGTTCGATCGATCCAAACCCGGGCAACGCGTGGCCTGAGATTAGCTACAGATGGGCGGACATGTCTAAAACTGGTTTCATCCGTTACTTGTATATATGACTTTATAATATTACACTTATAGTTAGCTAAATGCCAATAAGCTAACAAATAGCCCCAAATTCGTTTAATAACCCAGTTCTTTTAATAGTCTATACGAACTTTAAGTTGTCGTACCATATCCGCTGTTGAGTGCAATATGTGGTTGGCAATTACACACGCACGAACATTCGTCGATCCCAGCTGTACCAGCCCTAGGGATATCCTTATTGTCATCTGGTGGGTGAATGTCTGAACCAGAGCCCGTCACCGCTGGTTCGACAACACAAATGATGATTGATAGTAAAGATAATAACAGTATCGTTTTGATTGACGTCATTTTCACCTTTGACTTGCTGCGGAAGAAAAAAAAATTTTCAAACAGGTAGCCTTGGCTAGCTATGACAATTTAGATATAAAGTAAAACTAGATATGTTGGGTAGACAAAATCCCCCGAAAAACTGCTCAAATATATATGATGGAAATACAATGTCGGCCTATGTTTATCGAGTTGTCTGTCAGTCGTAAAGTCGAGCTAATAAATAAAACATCGGAATTCGATCGAAAACAAAAATGTTGGAAGACTACGAATATTTGAACAAATCAAAATACTGGTAATTTTGGCAACTTGTTAAATAAAAATTAATTAATGACAGATTAATGAGGTTTTAGACCTTGAATTTGATACGATGAAGTCGCATTAAATATATGTGGAATCAGATTTAGGCCTACCTTTAGATAACGGGCTCATGATCTTGGGACCATAAATTGGCGGTTTAATTAAGACACGTGGTCGTAAATAGGCAAAAAATCATTTCAAGTTTAACCCATTAATGGCTAAATTGGGTCAGAAAATAAAATTATTTGCTTATTAAATGTCCATTTGCAGGCCAAGAGAAGACTATTTTTGACAATTTACACTGGACTGTAGTAGCAAGCCCGTCAATCCAGTGATAAATGTTGAAAAATAGTATTCTCTTGGCCCTTAGTGGACATTCCAAAAGATCATTTGAAGAGCTTGGCTTTGGCCGGCTTCGGTATGTTAAGATGACCATTATATACATGGTTGTGTGGATGCCTAAAGTGGTCAAAACACTATCTAAGGACACATTTGGGCACATACGGACATCCTTTGAGGTCCGAAAGAAGTTGCTTCCTTAAAACGGGTGTCCATAAGACCACTCGTTTATGGAACCACCATCGTTCAGATCACTAAAACAATTTACTAGACAAAATAAGATAAGCTGTATTAACAAACCACCTATATCTATCATCTCTCTCGACCAGTTCGATGGCCCCGACAGTGTCGATTATAACGTCGTGTTTAACAATACGATTTTGAGAACTAAAACTTGCTATGTTACTCTATATTCTAAATTATCTGATTATGGATGAACATCTAGATTATGCAATCACACCTGTCAAAAGTGCTTAAATTATTATTAATTTCTATCTATGTAAAACTTACTTTTGTACTGATAGGTTATCAATATCAATGGCACTGTATAGCGTGTATAGAGAAGTAGCTTCCAACTGTTCTAAATCGGCTAACTACTTTTATTTAAATATCGATCTTCGCTCACTAACCAATCAGCTCCAGCAATCAGCGTTGACCATTTCACCTTAACACGCCTTAGCAAGATCCATCCATCCATCACCTAATCAAACGAAAATAAATTGATAGACTGAGGCACCCTATATGCTTATCAGATAGGTCATATACCTACAATAATCAAAATGGCCCGAGGGACATACATTACACCTGGTTCATGTGATTTACAAAGCGTGTAGTAGAGGAATTCAGTTCCAGTTATGGCATAATGTCCCACCCTTTTCTACTCTAAGCTCCGCCTACTTCGCTTGGTTCGATTTTAAAACACTTTAAACATTGAATTCCCAGAATCTCATTTTTAAGGTAAACTGGTAAATTCAGGTAAGCTGTTGATTATTTTGAAACTGATTCGATCGTGAGCTGTTGCTGCCTATGCATATGTTGTATGACAACAACTACCAGTCAAAGTAGTCTCAACTTATTCAACATAATGTGTAGTAAATTGGAAATTCAACAAAGACAAAATATTCAAAAGCTTGCTGTGGGACATTCGACACTTTAGACAGGCCTACGTCAGTTTATTATGACATCAGCTAACAAGCAACGAATTGAGTGGCAGGTCGGATCCCTCCGTTAATCTCTCAAGACAAAGTACTGAGTGGTCTATTGCACGGGAACATATTTTCGAGAGTGCAACCAGGTGTATATTGGAGCAAGAACACGGATCAATTTCAATATGGATATCAATGGATATATATCTGTTTAAATGTACACAAACTGAAACTAATTTGACTCGACAGTCATTTTAGTTTCAAAATATTGAACAGCGTACCTGTACATTGAAAATTCGATTGAGAAGTCAGCGTTCGATCGATCCCAACACGCCCAAAGCGTGGGCGGAGCTTAGCTATAGATGGGCGGGGAATAGCTATAATTGGATCGCTCTATTCCCATTCTGGATTTCGCTTCTTCACGAATGTTCGATTGTAATCCTCCACATCTCAGATCAAATTGGTTTCCAGGGTGTGTATGAACTGTAAAATGATATGAAGCGGAATCGTAATAAAATAATGGTTATTCAATTATTGAATATAATATTACTTCTTTTTTCTATTCTCCCGAAAATAGGGTAATTTCTAACTAAGCTGCGCCCACTTTGTACTGCGTGTGTCAATCTATTTAACATTGGCTGCATTGTTAGAATCTCAAATTCATTGTGTCTATGTAACGCGCCAATAAACAATTTGGCTCGTTTGAAAACGGCGCAGGCCCATATGCCAATTTGTTATCGGCACGACTGTTTGTAAAATGATTGATTTTCGGTCACTGGGTTAGTTTATTTGATACGTCTCTTAAAGAAACACCGTCTATCAAACAAGGTGGTGGTTATGACAGAGCCTACGAAGTTTTCAAAAATAATCTCCCGCTCTGCAAATTGATGTTTTGTATGAGAAGACTTCACTTTCCTTTCATAAATGTGAGCATTGTTTAATGTTTATGAATATAGCGCAATACGTACAGAAAGTATGTGTAATCACAAAACAATGGATTAATCAGCGGATTACATCAATTCAATCGTCCGGCAGTTGCTGATGTAGGCTATACACACAATTATATATGTGCTCAACGCAGACTTATTAACTAGCCGACTGATGTAATGAGTGAATGAACAGACAGGCGGATGGACGTACGAACAAATAAATAAGCAACAAAACATGTATGAATAAATACACGCATTAATATGGGCAGATGTGTCTGAACAACTGAATGGATCTTTGAAAAGATCAGCACGACGGAATTAATGAATGGATGGATGTATTGTCTATTGATGCAAGTATAAAATATTGACATATGGGAAGTGTGCTTTTACAAATGGGTGCGCCGATAACCAATTTGCATATGGGGCTGCGTCGTTTACAAACAGACGCGCCGATAACAAATTGGCATATGGGTCAGCGCTGTTTACAAACGGTCCAGCGCCGTTTACAAATGGGCCCAATTGATCTTTCCATTTTTAGCTATGTCCCGCTCATCTCTAGCTAAGCTCCGCCCACACCGCGATCGTTTTGGGATCAATCGATCTCTGAACTCCCTGACTATCAATTATTAGTTTCAAAATATAGTAGAGACATACAATTCTTACAACGTGTCGGACTTTTAAGAGTTAAAGACGGGCCATATAGAATCATTTATGACGTAATTATTAGAGCAGCTCAATTAATGAAAGCAACAGTCACAATGCTCGTAAACACACTCTCTCTACAGCCAGATAACCCTCACAACCTCAGTTCCTACAAACACCCCACCGCTGCACACAAACAACGTCACCCAAGCAACATGCCTTCACCACAACAGCACAGTGGATATTCCAACACTACACACAAAACTGATGTACTGTTAATTGGAAGCTCAACATTTAAAAAGCTGAGCGGGCGATACATGTCATCCGATGATACCGACATCAAAATTAGGTCTTTCAGCGGCGCGCGTATAAGCGAAATAACCTACCAAATCGAGAAATCGGTAGAGAACGAACGATACGATGGAATTGTAGTACACGTAGGTACTAATGATATCGGCCGTAAGAGCCGTGATAGAATGACATAGGACTATACAACACTCGTACAGATGATCCAGCGCCAGTCCCCTGAAACACAGGTATTTGTATCATCCCTGCTTCCACGCCTAAAAGTACCACACGAAAATTACCTGGTCTGTGAGTTCAATACTCGATTAGAATCCCTGGCTGCATGGCTCGCCGTAACATTCATTAACAACTCTTATTTATTTGGCAGCGAAGAGGGCCACGTATATTGTGAGTTATTTTGGGACAATGTCCACCCCAACAAACCAGGAATTAATCTTTTATCCAGCAACATTCAAGACCACATAAATTATTACCTGTTACAGGATTTTCGAAATGGAAGGATATGGAGGTGCTAGATTTACAATCCTGCGATCTATCAGGTAAATTACCAGTCAAATATAAACACTCAGGCTTCGACCAACTCTTAGTATTACCAAAGTTCACAAAAAATCCAGTCATCTGCAAACCCCAAAACACAGTAAATGCATCTTCAGTAACCCGTTTTTCACCCTTAGCAGATGAACTGCCACACTCTACAGAAACGGAACTGTTGGAGTATAACAGCATAAATAAAAATGAAACATACACAATACGGAATGCTACTTCTAAACGTCACAAAACAAATATGAACAAACCAATGCCTCAGTCAAATCAAAATTTCCAAAAAGAAGACATTATTGGAAGGCGCAGTAATAGTATATATTATCGGGGAAGACATCCACTGCACAGAAAACTCTACCTACAAACATATGCATCTACACCAATGTGGATAGTCTGCTGAATAAAAGAAATGAACTTGAAGCAATAGTCCATGAAACCTCTCCAGCTGTTATATGTATCACTGAAATGTTCCCTAAATACCAAGTTCCCAGCGAAAGCATCAAATTAAGTGAACTGCAACTAGATAACTATGATTTATTTCTTAATAATAACCCGGCTAGGGGAGTTGCCATCTACAGCCACAAACTACTACACGCCCAACCTTGTGAAACACTAATTAGCGATTCTGTCAAGGAGTCAGTTTGGTGTACATGGTTTACCCAGAATGAAGAAAATGTTTTAGTAGGATGTATCTATAGGATTCCCAACAGTGATAGAGACAACAATTTAAATCTCATGGCCCTAATAAACCACACTAGTAAACTAAAACCAGACCACAATTTTATTACAGGAGACTTTAACTTCACAGATATCAACTGGTCTTCTGGTCTCTCATGCACTCATGATAGTGACAACTTTATCAACACCATAAGAAACAATTCTCTCCACCGGTTTGTAGTAAAACCAACAAGACACAGGATAAACCAGAAATCAAATATCTTAGATCTCATTTTGGGAAACAGTACAAACATTATCAATAACATATTACCTCTAGCTCCGTTAGGAAAAAGCGATCACGATGTCTTGCAAATAAACCTTCACACCTGTATATTTAATGTTTCAACTGAATCAAATTTGCCCAAACTTTTGCTGAATAAAGGTAGGTACAACGACATGCGCAGGGAAGTCAGCAATATTGACTGAACAACATGTAGGAACTTAATACACCAGAAGCATGGAACCTTATTTACAACATCTTAACCACAATGCTAAATCAACGCATCCCAAAAACAAACAAGTCGAGTAAACTTCCAGTGCCACACACACCCTTAAAGCAAAAAAGCAAACTGTACAAAAAATACAAGAAAACAAAGAGTTTTGATGATTATAACCAATATAAAATGACAAGGAATAATTTATATATCAAACAAGGCAAATGGTCATTTGAACGAAATATAGCAACAGAATGCAAGAAAAAACCCAAGTCCTTTTGGAAATATGTCAAAAGTTTAACAACTCTCAAGGAAACAGTAGGCCAACTTAAATATTCAAACGATCAAGTGTGTACAAATGACATAGAAAAGGCAGAAGTTTTGAACATCTATTTTGCAAGCGTATTTACAGAAGAGAACGTAAATACAATGCCAGAAAATATCCCCAATATCACAAACACTGTTTTGCCAGACATTTCTATAAGCCCAGGGAATATTGAAGCTAAACTAAAAAAAATAAACCCAAGTAAATGTCATGGACCAGACGGCATACCCATACGAATTTTGATTGAACTAGCAAAAGAGATCAGTGTACCCTTTAGAGGAAGCCGTAATGCCTGAGATTTGGAAAATGGCTAATGTCTGTCCGATTTATAAGAAAGGCACAAAAAGTAATCCAAGCAACTAAAGACCCATCAGTCTAACTTGCTCACTTTGCAAACTTTTAGAAACATTTGTACGTGATGCAATAATGAACCACATGGAAACAAACAACCTTTTCACCAGCTGTCAACATGGCTTCAGACATAACAGATCATGCAAAACGCAGTTACTGGAGTACATGGAAACCATAACATCCAATCTAGATGAAAACAAACCCATAGACGCAATATACTTAGATTTTTCCAAAGCTTTTGATACAGTACCACACAAAAGACTTCTAAAGAAAATGAGAATGTATGGTCTAGCAGAGCAACTAATTAACTGGGCTGAAGCATTTCTAGCCGAAAGAAAACAGTGTGTAAAGATCAACGAAGCAACATCCGACTGGACAGCCGTCACTAGTGGTGTGCCCCAAGGCAGTGTTTTGGGACCTACACTTTTCCTTTTGTATATGAACGGTCTACACGATTCGGTAACCTGCCCTTGTAAGATCTTTGCAGATGATACAAAACTGTTTGGTAACCCTAGCACCGTGAACCTTCAAGATAATATATATAATGTATGTAATTGGTCTCAGATTTGACAGCTACACTTTAATACAGACAAAACACATGTAATACATTTGGTTCAAATAATTCTAGGACATAATATTATATGACGGACACTACACGCCAGTCACAAACCATTGAAATCATACCGTCCACAAGTGAAAATGATCTTAGCGTACACATAGATAAAAACCTCTCCTTCGATACACATATAAATGCAACTGTATCAAAGGCTAACAACATAGTTGGTCTAATTAACAGAACCTTCAATTACATAGATGAAAACACGCTTACCCTGTTATTTAAATCACTAGCCCGTCCAATTTTGGAATACTGTAACTGCATATGGTCTCCTCGTTTTAAAAGACAATCTTATATAATCGAAATGGTCCAGCGCAGAGCCACTAAACTTGTTCCCCATTTGAGAAACTACTGCTACACAGACAGGTTAAAGGTTTTGAATCTCATATCACTAAATACAGAAGGCTTAGAGGAGACTTAATCGAAACATACAAATTTATCCATGATGATTACAATATTGACAAAAACACATTCTTTGAGCGATCAAGTAACACACGTACTAGAGGTCACACATTCAAGCTCAACACTAAACACAGCAGAAAAGAAATTCGCAGGCATTTTTCCCAAACCGAATTATTAACACATGGAACTCATTATCGGACATGTAGCCCACGTTATCATTGAATCTAAGGAGCTTAATGTTGATCTTTCTATGTATGGGATCAAGATCGGAATCTAATATGGCCACCAAACATCATACCTCTGTTTGACTTACATTAGCCTCGTCATGCAAGGGGAAGAAAGTATTGCATTTAAGTCGGGATGCGTGCCGCGTGCGTGCTCCGATTTGGCTCAAAAGCGCAACACGGCAATTGATTTTTAACATGAAAGTTAATTTCGAGACGTTGGCTGCGATCCGAATAAAAGCTCGTTGCTGATTGGATAAAATTCTGAATCTATGGCTATCGAGGAAACTATTTGTCAAATTTGACTCAACTTTTAAGATAAGAAATGGTGTGACGGTACCCTAGGATTCCACAATTTTGGTCATGATCCAAAAATCCTGAAAATCCGAAAAAACAATTCTTAGCTAGAAATGGGCGGGACACAGCAAGAAATGGACCCACCCATTCTTTTCGCCATGTGTGGGTAGGTAATGCGTTACTGCTGTCTGTAGTGTGTGTTCTATCTGTGAGCACATACTCAGCCACAATAACAAAGGACCGTGCATTAAATAGCTGCCCTGAGTCATTTACACTGGCCCCTGTACCTCTTCCTGCACCAACAGTATAACCGGAGTTCCTGACACGCGTTTGGTGCCTATGATGTTGTGTCAGAGGTGTTCCATATATGCTTCAAACACAATAGTTGTTCAGCATCTACCCACTCACTTATAAATGGAAGCTCAGAAGCTGCAAACTTCATACATGCCCACTAGTAATCTGCCTGGCACGCAGCCCCTTTTGTATGTTGGATACCTCTTGTCCTTGCATGCAGGCGGCCATCGTGCACTGTGCCCATCTGCGTGTAAATAAACTGTTTTTGAGACTGGGTGTTGCTGCTGTTATGGTCATAAAGCAAGGTTGTTTTCAACTTGACGTCTATGGACCTTAGTGTAATTGCCGAAGCACACAATGGCGATCAGTCGGTGGCCTTGACGAGACGCTTTTAGTGTTTTCCACGAAGCTTCCAATGAATGCGTGAAACATTGGCAATGCAACACATCATTCGTGCTCAAGTGCTCTGGCCATGTCGCGAGCTGAGAGCAGAGGATGATGCACGTTTCACGTTCCACGTTCATCATGATTTCACGGACCATGCAGGAGCTAGCACATACCCTGGCTGGATACACTGGGCACTCCAGTCCAGTGTAATGGATACTAATTACTTACTTGCCTATATTACTCACCTACCTGTGGTACAGGTAGCCAGAAAGACGTACAGCTCAATTTTCTTGTCTTCAAATCGAAGAAACCCGTCCGCTTATATCTGTTGCCACTCGAATACCCCCTTAATGCTCTGGCTAACTACTTTCAAATTATCTGCGAGGTAATAATATCCACCCTATTGTCTCGCCAGGGTTTGATGTACCGGAGAAATAGTTTTGTTGCATAATCTTTTAAGTGTATTGGCAATGCCATCCCGTACCATGTTAATCAGCAGCATCGTTAAGGATATCAAAACTGTATTGCACATGGAGCAGCTCTTGCAAATAGTGTAACAGACCACATTTTGATGCAGTTTTCAGCTTGCCAATTTCAGGTCATTCGTGTACATGCCTGGTTTTCCTTGTCAAGAAATTCATCTAGGTTTCCATGTCGTGTCTGCGATGCAATGTACAGTCCAGGGAAAATGGAACATGCAGTCGTTCTTCAGACACGACAGATGTAGCCGAGTATTTAATATCTCCCGGGATAGGGACCGACTGAAAAGCACGAGGTTGCTCATCTTTATGGGATCCGCAATGTGCTCACTGTTCTAACAGTTTATTTCCCATGCTTTATTGCACACTGCGGTAAATCGCTTGACATGCTAGGTCTCATCTGCAATCAAGTCGCCAGCACTAAGTTCGGCGAGCAGTAACTTGTCCTGCAATTTGAGTGCTCACTGTGACCAGGACATGGACAGCAAGATCACGTATTGATGTTCCATGCAGTGCTTTCTGGACGCAGGGTTTCCGCAAAAGAAGCACGTTGGTGTAGACGGGATTGGTGTGGTGGAGTGATAGGGGCGCTTTGACGAGTATACATTTTGAACAATACGCCAATATTCTTGAAACCCTTGAGATTATCAGCTCTTGTAACCTGCTCCCGCCATATCATGTCTAGAGCACGGACATCAAGCTATCGGAAGCACCAACCATGCACTCTGCTGGTCCAAATGGACAACGGTAGAACTTGAACTTGGTAGCGAGTAAATTGCATTAGCACCATGACTTGCCACAAGAGCATGTGACACAATGTCATTAGGATATATCTACAGATCTCAGCCATTGCTCTCACATAAACCACAGTGTTTGAATCCAGTAATCGATAAGTCACTTTTACATGTTGACTGTATTGACTCAACAATACTCATATGGTGTGGCTTGCTCCGACTATTATTGTATATATAGTTGTAGAGAATGCAGGGATTCATTTCTAGATGTACTCGCCAATGGAACAATCCAGTAATAGCTACGCCCCAAGTGTCATTTCATTAGCGTTGTGCATAATGCTCTGGTTAGCCCCTCCAAATGTCTGGATTGACACCCAGTGGGTTACACCCCTGCGCCACGTTGAGGCCGAGCATATAGTCTTAAACAGGGGCTCTCCAAGTGTGATACCAGCGATCGAAAGAAGAAGAAGAAGCTACGCCCCGTCCATCTCCAGCTAAGTTCAACCCACGTTTCACCCGTGTTGCGATCCCTGCACTGCCTGATATTCAATTTCCAGAAATGTATATATGTAAGCTGCTGAATATCTTGAAACTAATTTGACTTGGTGTTGTTGCTGCCTGCATGAACAGCGTCCAGTCCACTTAGTTTCAAAATACTCAACAGCATGTTTATTAACTAGTAAAGACACACAACTCGTACAACTTGACGTACTATTAACAGTTTAAGACAGACTAATTCGCATAATTCATGACGTAATTGATTATGACGTCAGCCGACATGTGACGTAGTTGATTATGACGTCATATGATTGACTGACAGACTGGAATCCTACATTTCCAGCTAAGCTCCACCAACTTTGCGCGTGCAATTGGATCGATTTCCAGCACTTTGAACGCCGAACACTAAAAAAATCGCAAATTTCAGATGACTATACACGTAAGCTATTGCATACTTTGAAACTAACTTTGACTGGAATCTGATGCTGCATATGCAGAAACAGCTTTCGGCTAAATTGGTTTCAAATATTCAACAAAATGGTCATTAAATTGTAGATTCACCAATGACTTCAATTTCAATTGCTTTCCTAACGGACTATTGCCACTTTCGTGACGGAGCTTGGTCATTTTGATTGTGACGTCAGATACTTGTCTAACAGATCGGATCATTCCATTTGATAGATTGCTTTCATGTTTATTTTTTATCAATATTTGATCCTAAATTTTGGACGAATTTTTTTCGGCATCACTTTCGTCCGTTATGTCATTAGTGGTTGACACAAGGGAAGGCGGGTCACAGTTGAATGACGTACACTGAGCGTATGTGCACTATTTTAAGGTAAATGTTTTCCCACAACACCTCACACTTATTGACATCACATAATTTATCGAGAACATTTAAATGTTCCCTACATGACACGTGGTCCATGCTAAATCGGATCAATTTATCTTATACCATTCACCATATCTTATGCCATCCGCAATTTATTGAACTGTGTTAGGACGATAATAGCATAATTGTTGACTTCGATAGCGATTGACATTTGAAGATTATCGCTAAATATATGTAACCGCATTTTCACGTTAGCGAAGTCATTGATGGTAGCATCAGTAGAATTCAACAGCTATCATCTTATTCGCTAACATACCTTTCCAGTTTTAGCTATGACCCACTCATCTCACCTCTCGCTCGTGTTGGATCGATGGAGCCCTGAACTCTCTGACAATCTATTTCCAGAAAACTATACAGGCAAGCCGTTGAATATTTTGACACTACTTTGAGTGCGTGCTGTTGCTGCCTATGGTGTCGGAGAAATCAGTTTTAGCTATGTCCCGCCCATCTCACACGTGTTGGGATCGATGGATCCCTGAACTCTCTGACTCTCAATTTCCAGAAAATTATTCAGGTAAGCTGTTGAATATTTTGAAACTACTTTGACTGGATGCTATTGCCGCCTATGGCAGCAACAGCGCCCAGTCAAGCTAGTTTCAAAATATTCAACAACATGTTTATTAAATAGTAAAGACATACAATTCGTACAACGACGCTTAGCCCGTCACCAATTGCGTTTGCCAGGAACTTATCCACGCCATATATGATCATGACGTCATCCTATACATCACATAGTTGATTATGACGTAGGTTCATTATGTCAATAGAAATCCACAATGACAAATGTAGTAGGCCTAAAAGCCACCTAATCTCCAAAATCGGATGAATGCAACAGTCGGGTAAAAAGGTCGTCCTCATGATTCAGAAAGGTACATGTGGCCACACCAGGATTCCGCTACTTTAGTCGTGATCAAAAACACCAGGAAAATGAGAAATCCGAAAATTCGAAAACGCGGAAGAACCTACGACAAAAAAAACCAACGCGAGGACGAGGGTCTATAATCTCCGCTGGCTGGTTTTCCCACGAGCCACGCCGTTTTAGGCCTATTTCTATTTTACAACATCTAACGCCAATGTAAAACACATTTTATGCTGATGATAGGGTTAGATTAACCTTTTAACACTTACATTTGTTCAAGAAAATTTCAATTTTCTCATAGAAAATGTCCATTTGCAGACCAAAAGAAAACTGTTTTTGAAAGTCTACAACTGGAATGACTGGCTCTGTTATCGAGCCAGTTATTCCAGTTGTAAATTTTCAAAAAGTCTCTTCTCTTTGGTCGGCAAATAGACATTTCTCAAGGCTACTGCAGAAGCCGTTTTTGGTTGATATAAGGGTTAACGCCTTTGACTTTAAGCCATACCATAGTCCGCTCGACAAGGAAATGAAGGAATCCGCCATTAGATCAACCCTCAACACACCTTAATAGGATCTATCATAGGATACATCTAAATTAAATTATTACGGTTGAAATGTTTCTGAGAAAGGTTAGAAAGGTAAAAAAATCCCATAGACTGTTCACCGTAGCTTGTCGTCTGATGAAACAGATTGCAAATTATCGTGTATTTCTGGCTAGAGGAAGGGGGTGGTGGTGGTGGGGTTGGGGGTGGTTGAGCCTACGATAACTGTTTCGGATATATTTATCGGTAGCTCTATCAATATTTATTTCATGACTATATCCAGATCCGGAATAAGGCAATGACCCACGGAGCTACAGCCCGGGGCCACCAAAATAAGGGACTCCCAAATAACAATTATCGCATTCGACTTTCTTCTTCTCACTCGTATTGCATTTTACCCAGTTAAGCCTGTAATTCCAGTATCTCAGTTTTAGAGTAATGAAATATATATAAACCAATTTGACTCGAAGCTGGTGCAGCTTTCAGTCAAATTAGTGTCAGAAATATTCAACTGCAATTCGACACTTATGTAACAAATCTATTATGTTTGGAAGCGGCGACAGCGGCCAGCCCTTCCTTGAACCATCCGATAACAGGCTGCCACAACTAATTAGCTCCGGGCCCCAAATAAGCTTAATCCGGTTCTGACCATATCTAATCTATCCCATCTTGTTGTGATACGGCTGTCTGGAGCGGAACCGCGATCCTTTAGACGATTATGACTGGCTATCGAAGCAGGTGTTAAGGTAACCGAACGCTTCTCCAGCTGTTTTGCAAAAGGTGAATAAAATTGGCAAAGGAATTGTCATATTCAAATCGTGTTGCTGAAAACTGTGGCTACTGATAGTAGTGCGACGCATTATAGCAGCTAAACAACGTAGTTTTCAACATCAATTGAAGTTAGCGCACATAATTCAAGTATAGAGCCGATAACGGCGTAAACCTGAATGTAAAACCCTACAAATTTGACGCTAGTGCGGGACACTGACAAAATCTGAAAAGTCAAAAACAGTTAGGCCCGTTTTTATAAGTCGAACTTTCTGTCGCGCCGCGCTAATGACGATTGGTTGATTTATATGTGGAACGAGTACTCTGTCATTTCCAAGCAGATTTAGCTGGCACGGCACATCAGAAGTTCGATTTATAAATCGGGCCTTAATGCGTTCGATTTAGTTGTTAATAGTTAAACACGAATTTTTCTTCATCAAGGATCAGATCATAATGCAGTAATCAGTCCATAGACTCGGAATATTGTACTAATACCTTAACAGTAAGTGCACTTTCTTACGGATAGCACTAAATCATACCCGATTATTGATTCTAATTGTAGAGAACCTTACAGATAACATGAAAAAGCAATTCTAACATTAGCAGCAGCACCAGAAGCAGCAGCAGCAGCAGCAGCAGCAGCAGCAGCAGCAGTAGTAGTAGTAGTAGTAGTAGTAGCAGTAGCAGCAGTAGTAGTAGTAATAGCTGTAACAGCAGCAGCAGTAGTAGACGCAGAAGTAACAGTAATAGCAGTAGCAGACTATATGGTGTGCCGTAGTAGTAGTAGTAGTAGTAGTAGTAGTAGTAGTAGTAGTAGTAGTAGTAGTAGTAGTAGTAGTAGTAGTAGTAGGAGTAGTAGTAGTAGTAGTAGTAGTAGTAGCAGCAGCAGTAGTAGTAGTAGTAGTAGTAGTAGTAGTAGTAGTAGTAGTAGTAGTAGTAGTAGTAGTAGTAGGAGTAGTAGTAGTAGTAGTAGGAGTAGTTTTTATTAGTGTTGAGCATTAGTTCTAGGAACCCTGTCATTGACGACGCACTGGCACTAGAGCAGTCATCATTGGAATGTAATCTTTACCATTTTCCAATTTTCGACCTGAGCGCGGTTCATACCCAGCCCATTCTATAGCACCTATTCGCGTAGCGTTTCGGAGCCGAGTAGTCTACCGACTGGCCCACCATCTTCTTTCACCGGACCAGCTTTCAACTACCCGTCTCACAACCGCACGAGTAGTAGTAGTAGTAGTAGTAGTAGTAGTAGTAGTAGTAGTAGTAGTAGTAGTAGTAGTAGTAGTAGTAGTAGTAGTAGTAGTAACAGCAGCAGCAGCAGCAGCAGCACAATGACGGCGACGAGAACGACGATGCTCACTCAAGGCATGTGTGTGCTCTTAATTTAACTTTTAGATATATTGGGCGGAATGGCAGAACTTGTCAGTTCTTTTAGACTGATGATGCGCAAATAATTTATTTCAGCTCCCGCCTTTACCATCCAAAATAAACCGGAAAATGGAGAAATCTACGTTTATGCTTATCTTACTGAGCGTGTTGCTGTGTGGCATCCCATCCCTTGTTGAAGCATCTGGCGAGTGCGTTTGCACCTGCAACTGTCAGCCAAGCATTGACCTGTACAGCGGCGGTAAGTACTATTTGCGTTTACCCACTGGCAAGTGGGCCTATGGCAAAATGTGTGTTTCAGTATGAATGTAGTAAAATAGTAAAAATAGTATGGCTCCCAAGCGCTAGGCGAATAGGTGCCATAGAATGGGCTGGGTACGAACCTCGCTCAGGTCGAAAATTGAAAAACGGTAAAGATTACATTCCAATGATGACTGCTCTAGTGACAGTGCGTCGTGAATGCCATGGTTCCTAGAACGAATGCTCGACAATAATAAAAACTACTACTACTACTACTACTACTACTACTACTACTACTACTACTACTACTACTACTACTACTACTACTACTACTACTACTGCAAATTCACTTCTATCTGGCCATCCAGAATGAGTGAATGTGCCAAATTTTGCGAGTCTATCTTTTTACATTCCAGAGTTATGGCAAAAAATGTGTATTTCGGTATGAACCTAATTACCCCTATGAACATATTGACCACTATGAACCTAGTAACCCCGAGACCCAGATATTTGAACTTTTGACGTGAGACTCCGGCCCCTCTTCCAGTCCGCTCCCCCCCCCCCCCCCCATAGTCCCTCCCCATCCATCCCTCTCCTCCTCCACCCCCCCCCCCCCCCTCACCCTCTAACACCCCCCACCCCGTGTAATTCTATAGATTAGATTTTGGTATTTGATGAAAATACCTCTAATGAACAAAACACCATGACTGAATACTATTACAGATTGTCCTGGACAACCTGTAAAATCGAAGTCTCATAAATTCCGACAAGGAAAAAACTATGTCCCATCCAAAGTATAAACATTTTAACATATCACGAACATAACTGTACTGATCAGAAAAACCCCATGAATGATTAATACTGCAATCTGTCATAGGTTAGACAATTTTACCCTCAGCCGGTAACGGGAAGATGTTATTGTAATCATGTATGGCTGTCTGTCCGTGCGTCCACAGCTGTATCTAAAAAACCCAACAATAACACACAAATAGGACTAATAACAAATATGGATGACGCTACGCCACTAGCCCGATGCGCGTATTAACGCATACTATGTATGTACGCAGTATTCTCCAGAAACGTGTACAACATGGCGAATACAGACACTTAATTCGGGAAATGCAACTTGCATATCCAGAATACCATTGGCAGTACTTTCGTATGTCAGCATCTAATATGAAGTACTTACTGCGTCGAGTAATCCTGAAACACAATTCCAAGCCATAAAGGTAGGCCAACAATTCGTATTTCAAGAGGGCACGTGTATCTGAAATATTTTGAAAGTAATTTGAAAGTAGGCCTAATTTGTTTGGACCACACAAATTCCCCACGTTCACCGCTTTGAACTTTTGACCCCCCCCCCCCCGGGGGGTCGAGCCAAATTTAAATGTCGTATTGTTGACAGCAATCATATTGATAACTCACATACTAAATTTGATTGAATTCCGTCCCACTGTTTGAAGCAGGAGTAATCGAGTAGAATTTGTACCACATGATACGATTTTTACCACGTGATACCGTGATCTGATTATACTCCCGGTCGTTCGGATATGCTATCGGGGTACCCCGCTCAACCCCCACCCCCCACACCCCCCACACACACACACACACACACACACACACACACACGCACGCACGCACGCACGCACACACACACACACATACCACCCCCAACCCCGTTCGGATATGCTATCGGGGTACCCCGCTCAACCCCCACCCCCACACACCCACCACACACACACACACACACACACACACACACACACACACACACACGCGCGCAAAACAACCACGTGATACTTCCGATCGGAGTACCTCGATAACAAAACTTAATTCAACCTAAACTTTCCCGACTTGTTGCACGTGATATCTCATATCAGCAGGTGTAAATGTGAAATCGCACATCGCGCACGATTTCTGCGTAAAGCTAAACCATTTTTGTATTGTATGTAGTGCATGTATTGACATAGAAGTAGTAATACTGACATATGCTCTACATAAAAACTCTTGGAAGTTCAGATCCGCGCAATAGTCCTATCGCTAGCACTTAACAGGATTGGGGGAAATACATTTCAAAATTGATATAGACGCAAAATGTAAAATCCAAGATGAGCACCACGCAGCCATCTTGAAAATCGACATCAGTTGGATAACTTTCCATAGCTTTTAAAACAGAACAGGTAACATTTTTAGAAATCCGTTGGTGACGTGTGAAGAAGATTCATTCCACATGAAGAGGATTCCAAATTAGAGATGGTCAACATGCAGACTACTTGAAAATAGATGGATCCGGTCTGCCACTCAAGTATCTGACGTCATAATTAAATACCTTACATGTATGAATTGTAAGGCTTTGATGAATTTACAATTTAATAAACATAATGTGAATATTTTGAAACTAACTTAACTGAGAACTGTTGCCATATGCAGGAACATTTTCCAGTCAAATTAGTTTCAAAATATTCAACACCTTACATGTATGGTTACTTTCAGAAATTTAGAATCTGGGAAGTTTCAAAGTTTCAAATCGATTCCAACGCATGCAAAATGTGGACGGGTCTTAGCTAGAAATGGGCGGGGCATAGCTAAAAATGGGTCCCTCTATTAGTTCCCTTATTTCTGTAAGTCCGTGTTTTTAAAACCAGCTAAAACCGACATCTGCAATGCTCTTGGGAAATCCCATGGTCAAGACATGAGAATACTATTTTAGAAAGTTTACCACTGGAATGACTGCCTCGATAACCAAGCCAGTCATTCAAGTGGGAAACTTTCAAAAATAGTATTATCTTGGCCTGTTAATGGGCATTTAATAAGCAATTATTCTCATGTTCTTGACACGATTTAAGTGTTAAAGCCGTGTTTACTGTCTGTGTTCTTGCAGGACCGATTAGTCCACCTTCCCCATCAGGTGCAAAGGACCGGCGTGACAACCTCCCGAAGACAGCAGTGCCAGACAAAAGGAAATCATAGACGAACAATGTCAGGTAAGAAACGTGTCATAATCTAATTAGGACACTATTACATTATTATTATCTTTCGTTTCCGTTTCGAAAAGAGAAGCCCTGGTGGAAGTACTATGGGGTTGAGAAAAAGGTTTTGCGGTGGGGTGGGTGGTGGTAATAATGAAACTGATGATGATAATAATGATGACACTGTTGAGGATAATAATATTGTTGGAAATGATGAAGTCATGAACTGACAATAATAGAATAATATGCTAAAATTCACTAAAGTGTACCAGCCATTTCAATATTGTGTTATGAGTTAATAACTAACCAGTCATGCTCATATGTCATAACTGGATTTTATCATATATTTGCCTGTATTTTGCAGAATCTGGCGGAGAAAACCGTTTGTTAATCGGGCTACTAGATCCTGAGATATGAATCATAATATGGTCAATAAAAAGTGAATTTTCCCAGTTTGATGTTATGCCTGAAATTTTGTCTAATTATCTGCCTGAATGGACCTTTCCAGTTTTAGCTATGCCCCTCCCACCTCTAGCTAAGCTCCACCCATACCTCGCCGTGTTGGGATTGATCGATCCCCGAATGCCATAACTATCAATTTCCTGAATACTATACAGGTAAGCCGTTGAATATTTTGCAAGTAATTTGACTGGGTACTGTGCTGCCTATGGCAACATAATATTTATTAAATAGTAAAGACGTACAATTCGTACAACAACGCATAGTCCGTCTTCAAATATGCGTCCGTGACGTACTTATCTACGTCATTCATGACGTCATAATGACGTCATTCATCATGTTGTCATTCTACACGTCGCGTAGTTGATTATGACGTCATATGATGGATGGATAAAGTGGAAAGGTCCATTATCAAAAGGAATAAATATTCCCATCACATTTTATTCTACTGTAGTTTCACATTTGTTGAAAATGCTGCTCACAGGGTAGATAGTGGTTGAAAACTAAGTGCTCCACAGGCTATTTTTAAAATTTGCGATTCGTTAAGAATGCAGTTTATTTTATATTTCCACTTCTATCTAGCAGTAACTAAGCAAAATATATATACATATGTTGGTTATGCTCTGTTTTCAGCTAAGGTGGACGAGTCAATACAGAAAATAACATCCATTTTGTGACAACCTGACACATTTCAATATGACAGCTGAAATGGACCTTTCCACTTATAGCTATTCCCCGCCGAACTCAATCTAAGCGCGCCCACACCACGTCAGTGTTGGGATCGATCGATCTCTGAATTCCCTGACTTTCAATTTCCAGAAAACTATACATGTATGCTGTTGAATATTTCAAAACTAATTTGACTATGGCAGCAACGGCGCCCAGTCAAATTAGTATACAATATTCAACAGCATGTTTATTGAATAGCAAAGACATACAATTCGTACAACGTGTCGGACTATTAAGCGTTAAAGACTGACTATTTCGAATCATTCATGACGTTATTATTATGACGTCAGTTTACACGCCACTTAGTTGATTATGACGTCATATGATGGATGGATACACTGGGAAAGGTGAATTGGTAGTAACGTAAAGATGCACTAAATGACTGTCGTGTCTGTATCCCCATCTCTATCCGGTAATTTAAATAAAAACAGATCAAACCCTAATATACTATTTCAAGATCTTGCAAAGTGCAAATAAAATACCTGAAATGAAAAACAAAACTACAATGCATATTATCAGCATAGTAGTCCTTGATATGCGATTGCCGTGTCCGTAAGCCATATGTTGTGTCCGTAGCCGCTATACCGTCATTTGACTATCTACAGCATATAACAAAACATTACATTACCATTTCGTTCTGAATTTATGTAAGATAGTTAAAATTGTATGGCTTTTGAAAACTCCAAGATTTAAACTTTTATTGTATTTAAACCGAATATGTTGATATCACTTGTTATTCCCGCAATAATTGTCCATTACCCATTCAAGGTATCATATAAAACTAAATTGCAGTCATGCTCAATATTCCACATAGAATGGTGTTTTACAAGTGAATGTGCATCATCGTGATTGTCACAGTATTACAAGCTGGATTTATAATACAAGGAATCTGTGCTTTAACCAATCTTGTGTCAACTTAACCATTTAATGGTAAAACTAGCCAAACTAGTCTCTTCTGTGGTGTTGAGGAATGTCCATTTGCAGTCCAAGAGAAGACTATTTTTGGAAAATTTACTACTGGAATAACTGGCTCGGTTACCGAGCCAGTTATTCCAGTGATAAATTTTCAAAAATAGTCTTCTCTTGGCCTGCAAATGGATACTAATTATGCACAAATATACATTTTCTTGGCCATATAATGTTCAAACAGCCTTTCATTTACAGGACAAATGAAATACATTGTTTTTGTAAATTCCATTGGAAAACTTTTTGAAATTGTGTTCTCTTGGCCTGCAAATGGGTTGCATTTCAATGAGCAACACGCTCTTCTTTTTTACAAATTTTGACCGTTAAATGTTCATTCTCCGTCAAATATAGTAAAGTTCCTTTGACAGCTAAAAACAAAGGTTGAAGCTGTGGCCATGTCAAAACACATGATACATCTTCCTGCTTACCACGACAAGGGCAGTTATGAACAGGGTGGTAACTAGATCGATAAAGAAATGCTCCTGTTTTTAATGCACTACGTAAACTGCGGAGAGGGTGGGGCAGGTCTTGTGGAACCTTCCTGCATGGATTTCAATGCAGCACCAAGGTAACAGGTGAAAAGCACCGGAGATAGACCATCTCTCTGTGGGGAGCCGATTTATGTCTCAAACTCTACAGACTTCACTGACTTGACGTGTACTCTCATTTTGGTGTCTGCAAGCAGTAGTCTCACTAGTCGTAGCTCATCTTCATTGCAACTGGCCTTGCGTAGTACATCTAGGATCTTTGAGCGTTTAATTGTGTTGAAGGCTCGTGACATGTCAATGCCCATCTTGTGGAAATCCCAGTGTATGGACATGACTATCGACACAAGCACGCGTTGAGCCCATACAATGTCTGCGCAGCTGCGTCCTCGTTTGAAGCCGCTTTGACATCATCCGGTGAAGTCATCGACCTTGCTTCGGATGCGGCATAAGAGTAACATTGGATAGGATTTTCCATATGCTGTTGAGGAGCACAAAGGGCCGCAGATTTGCTGGTGGGCCAGGTTGCTTTTGGGCTTGGGTAGTGCGATAAGGATGCCTTGGCCTACAGCATCGGTAGAAAGGTGGTGCATAAACGCTGAAGTGATTAGGCGAGTGATCGGTTTTAAGATAATGTCACTTGCATATTTCAATAGTTCATTGCTCATGCCATCAGGTCCAGATGCACGTCCATTTTCAGGGCTCTAAGTGCCTTCTCAACTTTTGATGTTTTAATTGGTGTTAGTACTGTCCTGTGGTCTCCTGAGAACTGGTGCAAAGGCTCTTCATCGTAGTAGTCAGTGAATTGCTCCTTGAACCATTCTCGAATCGCCTAGGCTTTTCCCTGATCAGTCTCGATAAAGTGTCCTTCAGAGTTGTGTACAGTGAGTGGTGGTGTGTAGTCAGTAACTGTCAAGGCTCGGGCTGACCGAAACATTTTGTGACATTCATCCGTGGCTCTGTTGACAGTTTTACTACTAGAGGGTCGTTAGTATACCTAGTCTGGTTGTTTTTAAGAACGCCTATGGTGCTTGTAGCTGATGATTCCATAGATTTCAGTATTTTGGATTGCGCTTCGTTTGGATTGGAGCTGACGTCGATGTTAGCTATCTGCTCTCTGAGGGCCTTTTTGTATGACATTTGAGTGTCAGTGTCGCGGATGAGCTTGGTTAGGTTGTAAGTCACTCTACCCTCTTGCCTGGTATAACGTTTATGTATTAAATAGAGATTGTTCATCTGAAGGCGTGCGTTGAACTCCATGCGGGAAAGTTCCACCCACCCACCCACCCCACCCAACCCTCCTCCGTGTCAATACTGGGTATGCTGCTAGAGATGGAATATGCTGACGAGGTGGACTTCATAGACGAGGAAAAGAAACCCCTGGACGAACTTCTCCCAATAGCAGCAAGTAGTCAAAATTGAGAATCTCTTTACGAATGAATCCAAACAAAGTTCACCCACATATACCTATCTACAAGGCATGAAACTAAAGGAAATGACGATCCACTTCGCGGCCGGGAACCATGGAGGAAAAGTAAAATCCTGGGCTCACCGCTTTGCAGTACTGCTGACATTGCTGCACGCTGCATCATGGGGAACATAGCTTTCCAATCCTTCCGGAAGCTATGGATTCGTAGATTACAGATGCCCTTGATACAAAGGCTACGTTTATACAATGCAACATCGGTATCTTTGATGCTGTATAACTGTAACAGCTTGGCAGCTCCAAACGCAGCTCTAGACAAACTCGATGCCCTGCCACGGCAAACACCTACGCACCATCACTGGACATTGATAGCCAGACAGTAAAATTTCCAACGAAGCACTAGACAAGATGTGTGATACGTCGCCACTCTCTGTAAAAGTCGCCCAGCAAAGATGCTCCAGCTTTGGTCATGTGCTAAGGATGCCAGAAAATACACCAGCACAGAGAGCCTTGGAAATCGCCCTACTCAGAGCCAGCAAATACAAAGCCAGGAGAGGACGTCATTACATAAATTTATTAAGCGTGCTACGAGGTGACCTCAAGAAAGCATGACTCGGTACACTCAAGTCAAGAATGGAACTGAGGAAGCTAAGGAGTTCGGCTGGGGACAAGACACAGTGTGTAAAAGCGAAGAAGGACTGATTGCAGCCGCAGAATAGAGTAATCATACATACATACATACGTAAACCTTTCGAGGATAATTCATCAATAGAACCTTTACATTCTTAACTACAATATCACGAACAGTAGTGCCTTTAACATTTGTAAAATCCTGCAGGGAAAGAGTCTTGTCAGAGAATTCTTTATCAAAGGATTGAGGAAAAGCGTTTCATTTAGAACATTAACTTTGCAAGCAGGATGTGATAATTTCGACACGTTGAACACAAACGAAGATTTTATGAAGCGTTTATAGAAAAATGGCATACCATTAAGCATGTGAATATCGAAGTGTTTAGAAAATATCTGATGACTATAAATCGAATCATAGACCTGTTTTATAAAGCAACTAGAAAACTTGAAACGACGAATGAGAAGTTTAAATATGTTTAAAAGATTGTACGTAGTCAATAAGACACGCTTTCAACCGAGGATTGCAGGTGCAACAATCCTTGCCCATAATTTACTGAAGAGAATGATAGGAATTCTTTAACCAATCAATGTTTTCCCGCCCATACAAATTTAATTAGACACTTTTGAATATGCATTTACTATTTCAATCGAAGGATCAACAACAGCAAATTTATGCCTAAGTTTAGAGGTAGCTGCTGAGCTTTATAAAGTATTTTGGGAACTTATTAGTGATGACTTAAATGCTGTTTTTAGCCAATACATCCAATATATGGGATTACCTACACCATGCAGACGCAGGTGACCTCGGTCTCTTAAAAAATTGGAGATCTGTATCTATCTTATAATGTGTTGACCTAAAAAAATTTTCAAAGGCCCTATAAGGCAGCCGCATTAGCAAGGGTTTTGCTATTTTTGCGGATAAATTCTCTACAACATGTTGCAACTGTAACCGCTCTTCTTTAACATAGCTGCTCGTTCGCGGAGGGGGGTGGGGGTGGGGTGGGGGGGGGGGGGCGGGGAGGGGCTGCGATATACTACTAATATGTTTCATACCCATATCCCACCAATATTGTGGCTTGTTAAATATAGATATTCTTAAAAATCTAAAGACATTAACCTTATGCGAGACAAGCATTTGATTTAAATGTTCAGCAGCTATTGTATGGGGTTCCTGTACCGAGGTGCTATCAATCATATGGTCTAACGTACAGTTGAAATCCCCTACTAAGAATTAGATCTGGCTCCCGTAAAGATGAAATATGAGCTTTCAGTTTTTCTGCGCATTTCACTTTGTCATGACACTCAGTTGGGTTATAGACATTTTAGGAAGGTGAGCTAATAATGGCAATATGCTGCTAGTATTGCATGGTTACACTCTACCATACCAGAGAGCCATCCTTCCGGACCACGCCGGGATGTGGACTATGATTGAAGAAGAAGAAGGAGAAGAAAAAAAAAAAGAAGAAGAAGCGGTCACTCTATTTATTAATAGGTGTTGTTTATTCAATAGATAGTAAAATTGTTATGAATACTTGTGTTTTATACAATTGAAAACTACAATAAATGTTGACAATGACAATCTTTGCAAACATGTTTATTAAAATTAATTGCCGGTAATGCTCTAATTCAGGTCACGCTGACCTACTTTGTACATATTGTAAAATCTGATGTTTAAGTACAGTAGTAGTTTATAGTAAACCACGCCCCCTTATCACGGTTGCGTGATGGAGCAATATCGATTGCCAATTCGACCGCTTAATATAAGATAACACTGTCTGAGTATTGTGGTGGTGGGTATTTAAAGATCATGAACTGTTCACGCATATGCTCACGCATGCACGCACACACTCATGCACGCACGTACGCATACACACATATATGCATACACACGCACACGCACACACACCAACACGTTGATCACGCACACACGTACTCACTCACACTCACTCACACACACTCACACTCACTCACTCACTCACTCACCCACCCACCCACCCACCCACCCACCCACCCACCCACCCACCCACCCACGCACGCACGCACGCACGCACGCACGCACGCACGCACGCACGCACGCACGCACGCATACATACACATACACACATCCGTCCATGTACATACGCAGGGATAGACACACACGCTGGTGACTGATGGTAGCGTATACACTTGTACTGAGCAAGATTTTGTTTTATAATCATGTCAATATCGTTCGCAAATGGCCTGTGGCCAGTGCATGTGGAGCAGACACAAATAAAATAACCAGGAATTAAGCAATGTATTTAATATTTTAATTTTGATCTAATGTTTTATAATGCAAGCAGTCTGTACATGGAATAACCCCTGGGGTCACTCCATATAAAATTGACTGCATCTCGCGGGGATAGAGGTGCAGTCAAACAGACCAACTGCAACTATTGAAGACAGAGTACTGTAATGTCCTTGCTCAAGACGTGTAACAACACTTAGAGCATGTTGAATGGACTATATCTTGGGCCTAGACACAGTCCACCAAACAAGGACACGTAGCAGAGGCGTCAACACTACCATCAATAGCAACAATCCCAAACGACAAAGTGTTACCATAGCTGAGGTGGAGAGACATTATGAAAGTGTTATTATAACATGCAGACTACAGGCCACTACTGGACAGCCACACACTGGACAATACAGCAACTGCTTGTGAACACACACACGCGTGCACTCACGCACTTACTCCCCCGCTCCCACGCGCTCACTCACGCACGCACACACCTACACATACGCACGCAGGAACATCTCATTCATACATATACCCCCGCGCATATACAAACAAGCACACAGGCAAACACACACGCAGGCACGCACGCACACGCACAAACACACACACACACACACACACATGCACGGACGGACCCACACACATGTACACGCACGCACGCACGCACGCACGCACATGAATAGTCCATGGCCTTACATATCCGTCACAATATTATCAGTGTCATGTGTGTTCAGGTTCAGGCTGACTTTTTCCATGATACTAATACACAATATGTTCCCTAAGTGCATTACCGGCGTCCAGCACAAACATAAAAAGAAAATAATGATGAGTTAATGACAAATTAACAACTTTACAAATATTACACCATAAATACAAAGAATTGCGCAATCTCTATAGTGAATACACACAATGTATATGCTCGTTAGTAAAGGTAATTAACGGGTAGAATGAATAGAAATCATGATGAAAAGTAGATTATGTTTACAGTAAAATTATAGTTATTTATGGTAGGAATACAAAACTTGGAAATGGTTTAAATCTGAAGATATATTACTTTTACAATTATGAATATTTTATGGGAATATATTTAATCTGAATCATAATCCAGCACAAAATTCTCTTCCATCTCGCGCTCTGCGCCTGAAAATAATAATAATAATAATAATAATAATAATAATAATAATAATAATAATAAATAATAATAATAATAATAATAATAATAATAATAATAATAATAATAATAATAATAATGCATCTGACGCCATAATTGACTACGTCACAATCAAATGACGTAGCTGTATGACATATAATTTAATAAACACTCTCTTGAATAATTTGTAACTAATTTTATTGAGACATAGGAACAATATTCAACAGCTTACCTGTATCATTAATTAGTAGGCAGAGCTTAGCTAGAAATGGGCGTGGCATAGGTAGCAATGGATTCCTGTATTACTGAAGCTCATTAATAATATGACTTGTATAACTACAAAAGGTGAAGAGATTACATAATCTCAGGGCAGTTAGACGCTTCAATGTTTTGAACCGATAGTTACACGTTAGCAAACCCGATGTTGGCTATCCACTTTGCAAATATGAGAGTGCCGGAAAATGCAAATAGACCGTTAATGTTACTGCGATTCTGCCAACGTATTTAGCGTGTATGTCCATGAATTATCTGGGGCCATGGGCGCAACGACAAATGGCACACAACTGGGATGGGCCCGGTAGCGATGTCACCATCCCACCAGTTCGGATTGGGCGGAGAATCTTTCCCCCTTCTCCGGAAAACCTTTAAGATCTATGTGCGCCCAGGGCGCGTCTCGTTAATTTCTGATATATGTAGGTACTGGGGAGAAAGATGGCCTGAGAGTGTTTCTTTTGCATTTCTGGAGCTAATATCAGATAAGAACTTACTCCAATATATGGCGGGTTTGGAAGAGAAAAGGCACACGTGTTTTACACTAAAATTTTGTGAAATTTAGATGCCATTATAGTGTCTGTTACATTTCTGAATATATTGTAATATCAGCTGTAAATTTGAATATATGTATGTTGACAAGAGAAATATCCCGTTGGTCCTCCTCCAGTAAAATTATGAGATTTAGATGCCCCCAGAGTAGTCTTATGCGTTTCTAGGGCTATTATCAGTTCAATAGAGCTTTCCAGTTTATCCATCTATCATATGACGTCATAATCAACTAATGTGCCGTGTAGGCTGACGTCATAGTCAATGCCATTGACATAGGCAGAAGCCGCACCCAGTCAAATTAGTTTCAAAATATTCAACAGCTTACCTGTATATTTTTCTGGAAATTGATGGGGATGGTAGCGGGTGCGTGCGTGCGTGCGTGCGTGCGTGCGTGAGGAAGGGAGGGAGGGAGGGAGGGAGAGAGGGAGGGAGGGCAAAGATGGTGGATGGGTGGATGTGTATGTGAGGGATGGAGTGTGCGGGTGGGGTGGGCGAGGTGTGTACTCACCCTGCTCCCAGTCAAATTAGTTTCAAAATATTCAATAAAACCTTAATTAAATTGGAAATTCATCAAAGACATACAATTCGTACACTTTATTGACTGACCTTTCGATTTTCGTGTCAGAGTTACTTCATTTTGGTTGTGACGTCGGCTAGCAAGTTACGCATTTGATTATGATGTCAGATACTTGAGTGACAGATCGGATCCCTCCATTGGGAGCATGGTACTGGACAGAGTAAATTTCGCATGAGAACTTATGGTCTAACGCCCAATTCTTAGTACTGCATGGATGTTTGTGGTATTAACTGCCATGATCTCAGAGGATATCTGTCTTCATTTAGATAAGTTCATCTGCCGAATGCGCAAGACGACTTCAATAACAAACATTGAAGCAGGTTGTTTCTCCATGCCCATAACAATGTGTCGTAATGCAGAGAGAATTTCTAACCCGAAGAAAAACGCCACCTTAACAATCCTACCAAGGGAAGGGGTGTTTGGGTGGGGGTTGGGGTCGGGTGGGGTGGTGGTGTAGCTATGGCCCACTCATCTCTAGCTGAGCAGAAACTAATTTGACTGGCTGCTATTCCTACCTATGGCAGCAACAGCGCCCAGTCAAATTAGTTTCAAAAAATTCAATTAGTATTAAATAGTAAAAAGATACAATTCGTACAACAACGCTTAGTCCGTCATCAAGTAAGCGTTCGTGACGAACTTAGCTATGTCAGTCATGTTCATGACGTCATTGATTATGATGCCATAAAATTGATGGATAAACTGGAAAGTTTCAGTATTTGGCTTCACAAGCCTTAAATAGGGCTAAGAATGAATGGATCTGATCTGTCACCGAAGTATATAATGTCGTATTCAACTAAATCACATTAGAATGATGTCACAATTGCTTAATGAATGACGTATAAAGCTCTGTAGTGAACGCTGAAAAGCCCGTCATGTGTACGAATTTTATTTCTCTACTAGTAGCCTAAATGCACATTCTGTAGAATATTTTGAAACCGATTTGACTGGGCGCTGATGCTGAAATAGATAGGAAGAGCGCACATTCAAATTAGTTTCAGAATATTCAACAGCTTACGTGCATAGTTACCTCGGAAATAGGAATCTGGGAATTCAGGATTCAACGTATATAAATTGATTCAAACACTCGGAAAGTTGGCGGAGCTTAAATAGAATTGGGCGGGCCATTGCTAGAAATGAACCTTTCCATTTTCAGCTATGCCCCGCCCATCACTAGCTAAGCTCCACCCACACTTCGCCGTGTTGGGATTGATCGATCCACGAATGCCCTAGCTATCAATTTCCTGAAGACTATACAGGGAAGCTGTTGAATATTTTGTAACTAATTTGACTGGGTGCTGTTGCAACACCGCCCAGTCAAATTAGTTTCAAAATATTCAAAAGAATATTTATTAAATAGTAAAAGCAAACAATTTTTACAACAACGCATAGGCCGTCTTCAAATATGCGTTCGTGACGTACTTATCGACGTCATTCATTATGATGTCATTCTACACATCACGCAGTTCATTACATCGTCATATGATGGGTGGGTACGCTGGAAAGGTGAATTGATCGCTGCATTAGGGAGAAAGTCAATGCATCTAAAACAGGCTTTCCATGCAACAACTGAGAACAATGACTGGGTTGTTGGGGTTGAATAAAGAATGGATGGAACCGTGTTATGTGAGGATGAGAAAGAGATAATTCGGCCATACTGGCAGGTTTTATGAGAGGGAATGTGATAAGGTAGAGAATAAGCAGGAAGACAATGGATTGATCCGATCTATCACTCAAGTATATGGCGTCATATTCAATTACGTCACATGTAGGCTGACGTCACAATCAAAATGAATACTGAATGCCGTATCTAGCTCCGTCATGAACAGTGAAAAAGGTTCATCACGTGTACGAATTGTATGCCTTTGACGGGCTTACTATTTAATAAACATTCTGTTGAATATTTTGAAATTAATATGACTAGGCGCTTTTGCTGCTGCTGTCAGCAACAATACCAGGTTAAGTTAGTTTCAAAATATTCAACCGTTTAGTTGTAAATTTACATTGAAAATGCGATTCTGATAATTCAGGGTTCAAAGTCTATAAATCGACTGAGTTACATTCTGCCAGAGCTCTGTCATAATAACACAAACATTCTTTGGAATACATGGACTTTGGTCCGTTAGATTTGTCATATGATCTGTATCATTCACCTTTTAAGATGATGGTACCGCCATATTCATCCGCCAGTGCTTTGTCAGTCACAGTAACGTGCATTTGTCGTGAGAGATCCGGGGACCCAGCCTATATGCAGGCAATAGCGGACAATAGTAATTCTACACAAAGCTAGTACCATTTGCATACATGTGCACTTACATATGCGCGTGTAGGCATATATACAGGGGTGGGGGTGGGTGGGTGGTTGTGGCAAATGTTAATGCGTATGTGCCATACTTACATGGATTTGTGCAACATCGGAAATAACGTCTGATGCTGACTTTGAGACCTCTGGCTATGGTGTGAACAGACTTATTATCATTATCAGCTTCTGACACAGGTGAAGAAGGACGAGGCGACATCATAATGATTTCTGTTTCCCTCATTGCCAGATTCAAGTCTATTGTATGAGGCTCGAAGGATAAGCCTCGGAGTTTTATACAACTTTGTAACGATTCTTTAGATAGCATGCGGCTAGTCTCAATTTCTCGGTGTTTCTCTAACTCCATCCGTTCGAGAACCTCCTTCATTTTAGTATACTTGGCCTTCTCTTGATGAATGATCTGACGCAATTCCAGTATCGCGTTCTTGACGGAGTCGTCAGTATCTTTATGTACATCCCGCCGCAGTTGATTGATGGCGTCGTCAATTACATCATCACTTTCAAAATTGGTTTCTTCAACGAACGATTTTCCCTGACCATCACACCCACTGATAGTCTGGCTGTTGTACACATTGGCCCGCGCTGTAGTTGTAGCTCTTTGAATGGTGTCATTTAGAAATTCACTCAGACTGACGTCACTGATTGAAGTGACTGAGGTGAGTGAGTCACTTGACAGTGTCTCATTGTCAGTCTCGAATCTTGAACATTCAGACATGTCTGCTTGTATAATAGCGTCCATTCTGCAATCCAATACCACAATGAATCTTATAGTAAACCGAGCATCTACAAACACATACAGTACAGCTCAGAAATACGCTTAAAAAGAAAATTAATAACATGTTAGTTAGTAGGAAATTTTCTGTTGATTATTTTAACATAATTGGATCGGAAGACATTGCTGCCTAAAGGCATAAATGCCTTCAAATCCAACTATGTTTAAATGTTCAACAATCCGTTTGATTTTGTTTTGGAAACACTCACCGTTATTTATGAGATGTACTGTAACCGTACGCACATTCACGCATGTTCGGCCTCGGAGCTCGCACATATAAGGCAAGACGGGTGTCTAGCAACAGATGAGCTGTCCGGCCGTTTCTGTTGCTCCTAAGTGAGCTTGTTTGAAGACAGGTTAACTGTAGAAATGAAAAGCTCATGGTTACCATTACGCTTGGCATCTATAATGCTACGATAAACAGAAAGGCCTAATCAAGGATTCTAGTTAAATTAAATGACCTTAAGACCATACCAATTTATTTTGTTATTGTTTTACACCACTTCCTATATATAGAAAATAAAATGCTGGAATTTTAAGGCATTAGTTTCAATATTCTTTCCATCTAACAGTTTTGACAGCCAGATCCTTATCACTCGAAATCCCTCAGAATTGTCTGTAACACTTTGCTCTCTGTAGCTTTGTTAATCGCTTAATGGTCAAGCCGGTAAAAATGGCTTTGCAATGATCATGATGAGAAAAGTGCATTTGCATGCCAACAGAAGACTAATTTTGAAAATCTAACACTGGAATCCCTGCAAATAGAGTCGCTGAGACAATGTTTTGAATTTTCTGGATCAATCCGTGATAATTACATGATGAGAAGGTTACTACTGTGAAAGCCGTGATAATTACATGATGAGAAGGTTACTACTGTGAAAGCTTAAGGCTTCTGAGCTTGAAATTGTGCATTAATTTTATTTTTCCCCACATCTCCGATCTTGTCTTTGGGTGGGAATCTTCGCAAAACAAAACATAAGACACGGTTAACCGTAGAGATGTAAAGATCATGGTTAGCCTTATGTTTAACATTTATAATGCTATGATAGATAGAAAGGCCTAAGCAAAGTTTCTAGTAAAACTTATTTGAACGTAACACAAGACTTTGAATCTAAGTCATAAAATCTTCATCTGTTGCGGGACAATCAGAATATTGCGCATTACACAACCCTTTAACCAGCGCCTTAAATGCAAGACAACACTCCGGGCAAGTTGTTGAATATGTTGAAACTAATTTGGCGGGAATTTGTTGCTGCCATAGACTCGTGAACTTTGAAGGGATCACAAACGAAAATTAGATTTTAAAAAACCACCAAAAATAAACGATTTTATCACATTTTATAAATTAAAAATAAGTTGAAAGATTTTCACAAACCAACAAACTGGATTTGGCCACATCAGTCTTATAGGTGTGCGTGTAATTTGAAGTTACACAGCGGCCCCGAAATTAAGACAAAAAATGTTTCTGTCACTTTGCGGCGGGGGTGGGTGGGGGTGGGTGGGTAGGGGGTGAGTAGGGTTGGGCTGGGGTGGGGTGGGTGGGGCTGAAAATTTGGGGGCCCTGTACAAATGCACTTTTCAAGTTCAAGTTCAATATTATTTATTTCACGGTTTATGTACATTTAAACAGATACTACAGGCAGTCCATCCAAGGCAATGCCTATAAAATGATGGACCCCTTACAAATATATATCACACTACATTACTTTTTGCACTGCCTTGAGTTCTGTCCTGACAGAATATTTCTTAGATCATTAAATCGTTTGTATTTCTAACACCATTCAAGATTCAACATTCTTTGTCTCCAAGTTATTTAAATGATATTGCGGATTCAGATCAGGTAGTCCACAAAAGACAATCTATAAAGTGTTGGACCCCTCACATATACGTATCAATGATTATGACGCCTACGATTCCTTTGGTAATCATTGAAAAGATGTACATTATTACGTCAGAATAATTATGCGTGTATGTGTGCTGTTTGTGTAATTTTGGGGGCTTTCGTGAATGTTGATCAGCGTGTGCATGGTGCACATGTGTTAATCTTTATGGAGATAGTCAATTTCCTGTCCTAAATAACGGCAAAATGCATGTGCTCACGTAATGTTCTAAAATATATATTATAACTACTAGCTGAACTGGTAGAAATCCACGAAGAACGTAAAAAAAAAATATTAATACACGCGCACATTTGACAATCACACGTGAGTGGGTGCTGGATGAGTGGAGAGCGAGAGAGAGAGCGAGCGAGAGAGAGAGAGAGAGAGAGCGAGAGAGAGAGAGAGAGAGAGAGAGAGGGATGAGGGTGGGCGGGGCAGGGAGGGGAGGGGGGGGGTGGATCCACGGTTAATGTGGCATACCTGCAATCAAATAACATTGAAAAAACTGTCTTGAGGCAAATTGTTTTCAAAATATTCAACCTAATAAGAATCCAGCGCACGATACCGTGGAATTCCATGGGTTCTGCTAGTCATTAAATTACTTCAATTACTAATTTCTTTACTTACTTGCAGTCTTGAAAATATCTGTCAGTCGAAGAATATTTCTTATTGAAAATCGCGTGGAGAACACATCAAAATTTCTTACTGAAAATCGCTTGGTCGGACAATCACTTTATCATCTTACGTAAAGAAGAATAACAGATAATGTTCCTGCTACTACGCAACGTACATGACGTCATAAATGGTAGAACTATCTCAATTAATGACGTCATATTAGAGATCTACACATCTTCTGATGACACTAACTTATGTTTGCAATCAACTATCTCTGATAACACATGTTACTGGGTCGGTATTGGGGCAATACCGGACCCTATTGGTCCAGTACCGGCCTAGTAACCTGCGCTATCAGGCATAGGTCTAAGAGAAGGCCAGTAACTAGTTTGAATAGATGAATCCAATCACTCACTCAAGTATTGAGGTCATAATCAATTATGTCAAATACGCCCACCCCCCACCCCTATAGATTGGTGTCACAATCATAATGGAAGAATCATTTTGAAATTAAGCTAGGCAGCAACAGCACCCCGTTAAATTTGTTTCAAAATATTCAACAGCCTACCTGCATAGGTTTCTAGAAATTGAGATTAAGAAAGTGCAGGGATCGATTGATCCCAATACGGGCAAAGCGTGGATGGAGCTTAGCTAGAGATGGACGGGGCATGGCTAAAACTGGATTCCTTCATTGACAGGCAGTTCTCCGTCATGAACCTATTCCGTCAATTGTACGAATTGTTTTATTTCCTATTTAAAACATTCTACTTCTATTTTGCCAACGGCAGCAACTGCCGCACAGTCAAATTAGTTTCAAAATATTCTACCGATTAGCTGTATAGTCACTATGAAATTGGGATTCTGGGACTCCAGGATTCAAAGTATATAAATCGATCCCAGCACGCGCATAGCTAAAAAAAAGAATAAATAAATAAAAATCAACAACAAACAAACCAAACAACCAAACAAAAAACGATGAGACATAATACGACAACTATTCTTTAAATTTCTCATTATAATGTGAATAACCTGTGTGAGTGTCTGTATACCTATATGCGTGCGTGGGTGCTGTTTTACGTACATGTGTGTGTGTGTGTGTGTGTGTGTGTGTGTGTGTGTGTGTGTGTGTGTGTGTGTGTGTGTGTGTGGGTGGGTGGGTGGGTGGGTGGGTGGGTGGGTGGGTGTGTGTGTGTGTGTGTGTGTGTGCGGTGTGTGCGGTGTGTGCGGTGTGTGCGGTGTGTGCGCTGTGTGTGTGTGTGGTGTGGTGTGGTGTGTGTGTGTGTGTGTGTGTGTGTGTGAATGCATCACATATGCTTTAGTGCGAGAGCGCATGTTTATTCTTAGCATAAACTAATGGTAACAACAGAATAACGGAGAGGTAACAACAGAATAACGGAGACAGACCGTCAGACAGAACGATAAACCGACTTACGACGACGAGAGCGGCTACGACGACGACAACGATGATGATGATGATGATGATGATGATGATTAAATTTTCTTGAATAAATTCGAGGGTTAAAGCATTCTAGTCCACCTCCCGCTCCCCCCCCCCCCCCCCCTTTAACATTTTACGTACAATGGTAGCATTCAAGTATTATTGATAACTATTTAGCACATGAATTAAGCGAGACATTAACAAGAATATTTTCTTCTGAGTTTGAAATCCAAGATAGCAGGCGTGAATGTTACTGAAAAATGGCAACCGGGCAATTTTTCATGTCATATCACCTAAGCTAGGATTCCATAAGCGCGGACGCGGATGCGGTAGGCGTATGCGTTTTGGTGTGCTGAATACCCGCGCTGTTTGCTTCCATATAAGCGGCATACTATATGTGTTTATTCCTTCATTTCGTTGGAGATACCGAGACGGAAACATGCCTGCAACAATGCGCGTGCTTAAAGTACAGGAAAACCCTCCACCTTTGACGCCATTGTATGGACCCCCCACCCCCTCCCCACGCGGGTGTGAGCGGTGAGCGTCTGGATCGCGAAAATCGCTTTCGCATCCGCATGTCGTTCAGCGTCCGCTTCAGCGCATATGAAATCATACATATTGAAGTTAATGATATTCGATTTTTACCGCATCCACATCCGCGCTTAGGGAATCCTAGCTTTACACTTACTTATTTGTTAAGAGTCTAGCATGAAACGTTCATAAATCTACACAATGTTATGAACCACGTTCCGTTGTTTATTACCTTTACTTGTTAGGATTTCCAGGGATTTCGGGTCCCCACCAAAGTTGTAAATCCTAGTTTGGTGAAACACCCGTTCTTGTTTAAAAAATTGAATCAAATTGGTAGGGCAGTTTCCGAGGAACGGCTCGAGACCAACATCCTGACGCACAAACATACACCAGACTCAAATGTAATACCTTCTAGTCCACACACCCCCACCCTCTTTAACATTTTACGTACAATGGTAGCATTCAAATATTATTTTTAAATATTTAGCGTATGGATTTTTCTCTCTCAATCTGAAAACCGCAGACTTTTCGATCAGTGCCTTAGCATGATATTTTTCACGGTTGAAGCCAACTGGTCATAAATTTCAGAATTTGGGGAGAGTTAGGGATCGAGGGGTATCCCCCTCCATCAGAGGGGGTGGGTCGGGGTTTCTGACTCGGAAATGTTTTGAAATCTAGATTGTCTCAGAGAGCATCTTATACGTTTCTAAATGGAAATATGGACCTTCAGTTGATTGTAAAATTTCTTTTTTATTATATTGAAAAAGTCTACATTGTAGTCTAGGAACCTTTGAACTTGCGGCACTTTTCTTCGTCCACCTGTTCAGTAGGTGCGTGGCGACCAGAGCTGAGAATTCAGAGGTTCGGCCCTACATTCCATCTGGCTCATAAGAACTGTAGCTACATAAATCACGCCCACCACCACCACCACCACCGCAGTGAAGAGAATTGATTGATAGTAAAACTTCGGATTTGGTAAGAAGTAGGTAGACATAGCTAAAATTGGCCTATTCGGAATTTTCGGAGTAAAAAGTCGGAAATACAGTCGGAAATTCAACAGAACAGAGAAATACATTTAGGTACGGCACGAAGTGTAGATTGTAATATGTGCCCTGACGTGCTGTAAATCTTTGTGTTTCAGAAATTGTTTTTCAGACGTCAACTGCTGAGAGAACTGTGTGTTCAACATTGCTCTTCTATGTTGTGAGCGCTAAAGACGCATCTACATGGCGAAAGCTAGATGATGCTCTTATACATGGCGAGAGCTAGAGGCTCATGTACATGGCGAGAGCTAGAGTCTCATCTACACAGCTAGAGCTAGATGCTTTTGTACATGGCGAGAGCTAGAGTCTCATGTACATGGCGAGAGCTAGAGTCTCATCTACACGGCTAGAGCTAGATGCTTTTATACGTGGCGAGAGGAAGAGGCTCATGTACAGGGTGAGCTAGAGGCTCATAGACATGGCGAGAGCTAGAGTCTCATCTACACGGCTAGAGCTAGATGCTTTTATACGTGGCGAGAGGAAGCGCCTCATGTACAGGGTGAGCTAGACGCTCATAGACATGGCGAGAGCGAAACGTGCATCTACATAGTTAGAGCTTTAGGCACTTATACACGGCGCGAGCTAGAGTCTATTTTATATGATACAAGCTGGATGCTCTAAAGTATAGCGAAAGCTAGAGGCTGTTTGCAGTTTTAAAGTAAATTGACCTCGCTTGCCTGGACGGAATTTTCGTGAAGTGTTATACTGATACACAAATGCGATACACAATCTTGCAAAATGACATTTCGATTGCATAAATGGTAGTGTTAAAGTATTACGTAAGCAGATTTGTTGAGCAATCTCTATGATAAGTGAGGATGACAGAATTTTGAAACGTCAATGTTTTCAATAAAGCTGTTTGCCAGCTATGAACATTATAAAGGCTAAATGTATAATTCTCACTAATGGTGCGAGGTCAAGGAAATTGTGGGTTCTTTTACTAAATACTGGATTGTGGAGATAATTTGCTTAATGCCTTTTGGCAGATTACTCATACGAACATTCAGAAAATTGAGAATAGATCATGTAGACATAACACTAATACTTCTGGCTTGGTATTCGGCCAAGCATTTAATATCTCTATCCATGAATTGTCAAACGTACAGAGTTTACAAAGCAGTCATAACCACAAGACATGTAGTTATTCGATCATGGTACAGCGACCAATAAAATAATTCATGGATCAAAGCCGTGCTTACCGTTTTGCTAATTCGTGTTTGTTGTATTTGTTCTCCAGTTTCCGTCTATGTACACGAACAGTGAATGGACTGCTTATGCCTATCAATTCCATTGATGCATCAACTCACTGATCAATTACCATAATTTGTCAGAATAGCAAGGTCAGACTCATTTTCAGAGAAGTACGATTGCGTTTATCAAAGGTAGATCGTTCATAACTGCTCACAGCTTTTTCATTGTAAATAGAGGAGCTTAATCTGTACAATGGGCTCACATGTTATCTGGTAAACCATATTCAATGGACCTTTTCATTTTTAGCTATGCCCCTCCCATCAATAACTAAGCTCCACCCACACCTCGCCGTATTGGGATTGCTCGATCCCCAAATGCCCTAGCTATCAATTTCCTAAAAAACTATACATGGAAGCTGTTGAATATTTTGTAACTAATTTGATAGCAACAGCGGCCAGTCAAATTAGTTTCAAAATATTCAACAGAATATTTGTTAAATAGTTAAAGCAAACAATTTGTACAACAACGCATAGACCGTCTTCAAATATGCGTTCGTGACGTACTTATGGACGTCATTCATTATGATGTCATATGATGGGTGGGTACTCTGGAAGAGTGAATTATACATAGCATTTGTTTAAAGATTTGTAAGAGAACTTCTTCAAAATGTCATGAATGGAATCGCGTTGTTTCACCAAATGTTAAAATTGTTAATGACTTAGTCACAAGTAGTGTTTTAAACATGATATGAATTTCTATTCAATACAGTTATACCAAAATTTATCACATTCCCGTTCTTTAAAATTTCTAGAGCCTCGTGCTGGCATGTTCCATAACATGGTGTTGTAGTTGATTAAATGAAGGTTAGTCAGGACACACATTTACATGCGGCACGAAGTGTAGAATGTAATATGTGTCCTGACGTGCTGTGAATTTCATATCAAAGCTTGGAAAGTGGCGCACGTTGCGCTTGGTAGAGTTTATTTTCATTCTAGCCAGCGCCTTGCATCAGAGCAGTACTTTTTCTTATTATATATTTTTGTTTATATATTTACTGGTATTTTCAAGAATTTAGCACTTAATATACACCTGTGCAAAAGTTAAGCACCACCCTATTTTTACGCACATGCGAGGGTATATTCATGTGCTATGAAGAAAGCAATAGCATAAACATTTATGTACCCATCCATCTTAGTGCAAGAGGTAATAATGCAACTAGAGGAATGCTGATTATGATGGTGGGGAAACACTGTATGTTTTTGTTTGAACTTGAAAACGAGGCCTGAATATGGTTACGTTGCCACAACTGACAACTATTGCCCTACAGTTGACACACGTGGCTAGATTGTCATTAATGGTGTCTGAAAACGAAGTTTAACATCTGTGCACGAGTTTGAGACTGTCATTATTAATACCGGGTATATCCACCTTGTGCCTGGATGACGGCCTGGACACGACGTCTCATGCTGGTCACCAACCGACTGATACGCCATTGTGGTATTCGTTGCCATTCAAGATGGAGTGCGTCTGTTAATTCCTGTAGGTTCTGCACAGGAGGATCCCTCCTTCTCACCATGTTTCCCAGAATGTCCCATATATGCTCAATAGGGTTCATGTCAGGGCTCCTTGCTGGCCATGGTAGGGTTTCGATGGCATTCTGGCGGAGGTATTCATGCACAGCTCTAGCACGATGTGGTCGGGCGTTGTCATCCATGACTATAGGGTGGGTTCCAGGTGCATGATTTACAAAATGAGGGACCACAACTCTATCCAGTATGGAATCTTGATATCTTTGTCCATTTAGTGTTCCAGGTACAGTCAACAGATCCAGCTTACAATCAAATGAGATGCACCCCCATATCATAACGGAACCTCCACCAAATGGAACTTCTTCCATGATGTTACGTTGGTCGTACGCCGTGCGTCTGGACCTCCATACACGAGTTCGACCATCTGTGGCATGAAGCAGGAACCGACTTTCATCGGACCAGTGTACCCGTCTCCAGGATCTCATGTTCCAGTGTCTTCTTTCGTTACACCACCTCAGACGCTCCTCTTTGTGGTGTGCAGTGAGGAGAGGACGTCTGACAGGTCTCCTAGCTTTCATGCCAGCAGCATACAGTCTCCTTTTGACGGTAGACATTGACACTCTATTGCGCGTTTCCCATCGCTGGCTGAGCACTCTGCTGTTGGTGAATGGAGATCTCCTAACAAGGCGTACTAGGGCTCGATCATCACGGGCAGTAGTCTTCTTCGGTCTTCCAGATCTAGGCCTGTCCTTCACCTCGTTAGTTTGCCCATGTTTTGCAATCAAACGACTGATTACAGTATGGTTAATGTTCAGCTGTCTGCCAATCTCTCTGCATGACATACCAGTGGTATGCATGCCTATGATTTGCCATTTCACACGATCACACTTAACCTTCGTCTTGCCATAGCGGTTCACAATCAAGAGCTAATTCTCTCTGTACAAATAAACCACGGTCATGAACACAAAATTCCTAATCTTGTCGCCTAAATCTGTATGTAATGTTCTACACCTCAAACTGGACTTTTACATAACTGAACACGTGTGCTGTTTCCCGCCACGCACGGACATCAAGCGGCGTGAAGTCATGCATGCATGTGCATTTCGTACTTGGAATTATGTCAGCTAACGCGGGGACAAAAAGTATGGCAGCCTAGTTGTACCATCATGTTTCTACGTTCTATTGTTTTTGCTGGTGCTTAACTTTTGCACAGGTGTATATAATATCTCTTCAATATAACTATTTATGCTTTATGACGATAGCTAGAAGCCGTTCGTGGAGCTTGATATAAATTTGATATCTTGCATAGTAGGGCACCCCTGCCTCTAAGGGCGTGTCATGAAGTGTTATAGGACCTACTGATACACATACACAAATACGATAGCATATATATCGTATTTGTGTATGTGTATCAGTAGGTCCTATAACACTTCATGACACGCCCTTAGAGGCAGGGGTGCCCTACTATGCAAGATATCAAATTCTATAAGATGTCATTCGATTGTAGAAATTGTAATATTATAACATTATGTAACATAACAACGCTTAAAGCTGATCTTGTGCAGAGGTATAGCTACCTCCCCCATCCCTCAAAGAGGGAGCTAGGGTTGGGTAGCCGGCTCCCGGCATTTCTTAATTATCGGCTATTTTTTATTGAATCAAGCAGAGCATAGGTATTTTTTTAGTTGTGAGCCCATTACGATGCCATGATGTGAAATTTGCCTGAGATGTAACATAACTTTTCCGAATATTCTGTATATTATTCAACTGCATTAAACCAGTGCTGCTCGCAAGAACCTTGTTCTGGCGTTCCCTAAAATGGTGTTGTAGTTGATTAAATGAATGTTAGTCAGGACTAATAGAAAGCTAAAAAATGTTTTATAAATGACCTCAAATTTCCGACTGGTTCAGATAATCTCTACCACTCCCCGCCACACTCACACTACGCCAGTGTGTTAGATTCTGTTAGCGGATAGCCAACAATAGAGGGATCTCTTTCTGCCTATGCCCAGCGCATTTCTAGCTAAGCTACATCCATTTCTACCTATGACCAGCCCATTTCTAGTTAAGCCCAGCCTATTTCTAGCTAAGCTCCGCTCACTTTGTACGCGTATTTGAATCGATTTATACACTTTGCACAGTGAATTTCCAGAATACCAATATCAATGCAATTATACAGGTAAGATATTGTATATTCTTGACCTTATTTGACTGCGAGCTGTTTGTGCCTTAAGCCAATTCATCAAAGACATAAAATGCTTGTACTTTCGTGACGGACATTTCGATTTGTTTTGTGGAGCTACGTCATTTTGATTGCGATGTCAGGCAACATATTGACGTATTTGATTATGACGGCAGATATTTTTTCATACACTTTCATGACGTACTTTCCAACTCTGGCGACGGCGAGCGATGTCATTCTGATCGTGACATAAGATAGCAAGTGACAAATTTAGATTATTACGTCAGATAATTGGGCGACAGATCATATACATTCATTGCTGGCTGAAACCAGTCGTTAGTGCCGCTACCGTTGGGTGACCAATCCAGTCATGAGAGAGGCTCTAGAGAAGACAGGCTCAATGTATTTTCCCTTCTACATGAATTAGGTGTGGATGACACGAAAATACAGCGACGCTATAGCGTGATCGTCGATTGTTAAACGATGCGAGTTGTGTCTGTCACAATGGGAAGCGAAAACGGAGATTTTTTGTTCGCTAAACAGCTTTGTACGAATAATTGAAGCGAAAATGGCAGAAAAAGATTTTGCTTCACACGCGACTGTTGTTTTTGTCAAAGTTCATGAGTATGTTTACGCACTAGACCTTTCCAGTTTTAGCTATTTTAGCTAAACGCCACCCACACTTCGGAGTGTTGAGATTGATCGATCCACGAATGCCCTATCAATTTCCTGAAAACTATACAGCTAAGTTGTTGAATATTTTGAAACTAATTTGATTTGGTGATGGCAGCAACAGCGCCCAGTCAAATTAGTTTCAAAATATTCAACATGCTATTTATTAAATAGTAGACTTACAATTCGTACAACAACGCATAGTCCGTCTTCAATTATGCGTCCGTGACGTACTAATCTACGTCATACATGACGTCATTGATTATGATGTCATCATACACGCCACGTAGTTGATTATGATGTCATATCATGGATGGGTAGTGGAAAGGTACATTCCGTACGGTCTACGGAATGCCAAGTATTGAGCTAACTCTGATTTAATGCTATGACCATAATAGTTTATTATATGACCCCTGCACATTCTGTCTGGTTGTCTCATGAATATTTAAATTATTGCACACGTGATTTCTGAAGCGTGATCTTTTAAATTTAAATTGTGTAGATTTTGAGCCGACTATTACCTACGAATTGCTACGATATAAAATATCGAAATCGACATATAAATAAATGTGACAGCTATAGAGAAAGTGAGCAAAACGAACTTCTCATGTTAATACGTGTAGCAAGTAAAACGGGCATCAGTTTCACTCAAAACTGAATACAGTTTTACGCTGACCGAAGCCTGAACATTGTACTCACTTTCTCTATAGCTCTAAAATCCATATGCGATTTTGGATATTTTATAAAGAAGACAGAGGTGTGGCATATACCATATATGTGTAGTGAATTAATAGATCGAACTATATGTGGTTGATGACATGTCTTGAAAAGAACCTTTTTGTAGGAAGAAATTTGAAACGAAAGTAAAAAACTAAGAGAAATCTTCACGACTATCGAACTCAAGTCCAGGACCACGTCATTATAACAACACATTTGAAGCTAACATTCAAACATCATAGAAAAGATACATTCTGTTTCCTATTTGTTTAGTATAAGCTGAAATTTTCAAACTGTATAAATGAAAATCCTTTAACTTTCTTTACTTAATCACTGTTGTTGCAATCCTCCGAAGCCCATTTTATAGAAACAATCCCGTTTTACGAACCGAACATGTGTTACGGAATGGTCAGAGTGGTTAGCCACAGCACTATATATCATGATACTCTTAACATTCATCAATGCATACGCACGTACAGGCGTCCTCTCTGCCTTCATGCCTATCTGCCTGTATGTCTGTCCGTCTGCCTGCCTGTCTGTCTGTTCCCGTATTAAGTGATCCGATATGGCGCAACGAAGGAACTTGTGATGCGGGAGGTTTTCCAGACATTGACCTTGATCAGGATAAGAGAACCTGGATCCGGAATTGATCAAAGAATCGGTGGACCCGTTGCACCAATTTGCCTCAAACTTTAACACATAAAAGGGTGTGACTACACATGATATATGCTGTCACCATACATGATCAGATTCGACAAAAACGGAAGAGTGAGCGTCTGCAATCTCTAATTACTATTAGGCTTCAAAGAGCTTCAGTTCTGGAAGACTATAGTGATTGTTCTGTTTATTTTTCCTCTTCCAGATCATTACATCAAATATTTATAACATCAAATGTTTGGTCAGGATCAAGATCAAACTTGACAGGCTACTAGCTACCCCTAAGGACTAGAGTCCGACGGTTGAGAAATCTGATAGGTCACATGACCGGCGGCCATCTTGAATTTATTACGATATTTTGCAACTTTTCAACAATTCACTCCTCCGAAACCACTTGGCTCATGGACCTGAAACTTGGTAGGATTCATCTTGAGACAACAGAGTACACTCAAATTCTTAGCATATGTGTTGGTCACGTGGACTTCGGCGGCCATCTTCATGAGATGACAAATGACAAAATGATCTACGGATCTACTACAACGTTTCATCAAATAATCAAGAAGAAAACTTCAGAAAATTATTCGTAGAAAGCAAACCCTCTTCACGTATCTCACTGACCAACGTTTCAAGGGAAGTTCAGGCGTACTTGTGTATGCCTATGAGTTAATCCACGTAGTAGGTTAGCGGTACGGCCCATTTCCTTTAATATTACCTTTAGCTATCGCCAAGTTATCAATGTTTATCAAATTGCCATGTTTGACATGCTGCTTATTTATTTCATTTTTTCTATTGTAAATCCCGTCTCTCGAACATGGATGTATTGGTACAGAATGTCCTTTAAAGAATCCTTCAATTGGAGTAAAAGAATATTCTACAGGATATTATTTTCCTCCAATATTTATAGTTCCAGATCATCCCCATGTTAGTCAATTCCGATATTTCTAGAATCCTCCATGCAACGTTTCGCAAATATGTCATGTCTAGTTTTCTTAAGTCGTCTCAAATAGTTTTAAGTAGGTCTGTTCCAATCACACTTGAGTTCTCCATCTAAGGGTTTCATGACATCTTTGCCGGCTGACGATGCACTGTGTAGCACAGTTCCCTAGACAGCTTCTGAAGTTTTAGTAGTGTCTTCATAGCATTTGAGCTCTCATCAACGAGCTTGCTAGGGTTTAGGATGGCCTGCATGAAAAATCTCGTTTTTAGGCAATAATGAATCTTGCACTGTGGTGTTTTTCTAACCGACTGGAATTGAGTATTGTAGCACGGATCGACTGGACGGGTACCGGTCATTCCAGCAAAGCTGGGTATGGCCGGCCGTGCTGGAGTCATTCCAAAGCGCGCCCCCTGGGTAGAGCAATAAGCATGTATACGCCTATACGAGAGGCATTTCGTCGCAAACGAATAAGTTCGTTAGAAAGTGTGGTGCGCATGCGCGCTAGGCCGCATCTCTGACAACACGCGTTTGGGAGCGAGTGTGTACCTATAGTGTACCGAGAAGGTACCCGTAAATACTTATAATTTATCTATCTTCGTTGTTCTTAGTATCTTTTGGAACCAGAATTTAACGAGCTTTTCAAAACTGTAAACCATTTGAAAATCTGCCCAGAAACGGCTGAGTTATCGTCGAACCTCCCAGTTAAATTATACTTTAACGTCGTAATCGCGTATATATACATAGCTAGATACACAGTTATTTGTGTACACGTGGTCTAATACGTCACCACACACATACGCGCGCGCACACGCCCACACAGTTATTTGTGTATATGTCACGGTATTCTAGTACGCTGATTGGCTGCTACAGCGGCCACTTATTGGTCAAGGTAGCCAGTTCTGTCGTCTCAGCGAGTACAAAAGGGGGTGAAATTCGAGGATCAGGAGCATCGTCGGCGTGGAGGCCGACCCGTCGAGAACTGTCTTAGAGGTGCGGGCTAGACGAGTGGACCGGAATACCTGCGGATAACACGATACCAAAGGTTCCCTGCAGTTCCTGGCGGCTTTCAGCTCACCCGCATGTAAAAGCCGTTCTCTGACTTCCTGCATTACGTCGAATTTTGGATGCTCCTGGATGGCCATCCGGGAGCAAGATAATTTAAAGTAATGGTTCCCGAATCCAAGACACTCTGAGTGGAACTTCTGCAGGAAGGGCCCTTGCGGCCTAGGATGTAATTCTACATGGAGTAGAGCAGCGATGTTTCTTAGTGGATGACTCGCCGGATCTGCCGACCATGAAGAAAGTGGACTTCAACTTCCACACTGCATGTCGTGTGTGATACTTTTAACTTTTTGACCTCAGTCAAATAGACTTTGCCCGGTGCGCCACAAGAGCTATGCGACGCATCCTGCACCGAGTGCTTTAAATGTACCTGCATTATATATATATATATATATATATATATATATATATATATATATATATATATATATATATATATATATATATATATATATATATATATATATATATATATATATATATATATATATATATATATATATATATATATATATATATATATATATATATATATATATATATATATATATATATATATATATATATATATATATATATATATATATATATATATATATATATATATATATATATATAACCCTCTCTGTTAATGGGTTATGTTTAACTTTAATACTTGCGTCGCCGAATGGAGAACTTTCTCACTATCGCATAAATTATGATTTAGTTATAGAGATTATCTAGTAGACATTACTTCATTGCTCTGCTTCACTGTCCTGAGTTTGTACCGTATCTACCCCTGAGTCAGCATGTGGAGACCTTCCTGAGGAAACCTGTTGCGGAGATCTGTATGCCAAAACTGTCCAGCCTCAGAGAACATGTCGACTCGCGCTACAAATATGCTAGCACCTCAATTTCAGTAACGTAGTAGCCTGTTCTGTGTAAGTAACTATTAGGTACTCAAGTAGCTATACATGTTATATATTTAATAACTATTTATTTCCGTATATGGTACTGATGACTAATAGGTACCGTCCCGGTCTTAATCCCGGTCGCAATTTATAATTTCTTTATTACTGTTTATATTATCCTTATTTAATGTAGGTGCTCTGACTAACCACCACGTATAGGTCTCTCAACCTGTTACTACCTCAATCTTAATCATTATATAAATTGTCACTGTTCGGTACATTGGTTAGTTATATATGGCAGGTAGCCATCCCGTTGATATGTTCTGTTTATTTATAGAAAACTTAGGACCGCAGTACGCCAGGAAATACCAAACAGCAACACTTATATCCGCATCACTTACTCCCGCCATCAACAATTTTATGGTGAGGTCGGTGACCATGCTCTAATTAATTGAGCCCGGCATGTTACCGACTAACCTTACTATTCAGCTCGATAGGATAGGTTAACAGTGTTTAGGGATAATTTCTTCGTTAGGAGACTCATAGTGTACGCCTCTTTTGCGGTTGTTGCAGTAATCTAGCCCCGCACCCCGGCAAGGTTGTGTAAGATTGGCTTCTTAAATGTTTGGACATCCCATCCGCACGTTGGACTGATCCGACCCTGGGAAACTACCAGAGGTTTCCAAGCGGTGATGGCCAAAGTGCGAGTTTACATACATCTCCCCCGTATCTTCGGATACTTGTTAGTTAGATACTTTGCCAAAGAAGGAAAGCACTGTGAAAACATATAGTTATAATCGTAGAACGATATTTTATTTACCGGCCCGCAGTGCATATTGGAACGTAATCCTAATGTTAGGTCAAAGTCAGATTCATAGGACCGGTGGCGGACGAGACGCGCATCTCCACCCAATTCGTAGTGTCTGGGCGGGATCTTGGAATCCGCCATGCCCTCAAGGGAAGGACACCCACGGTGGATATTCGCCTCTCTACACCAACCGTAACGATATGTCAGTGATTAAATTTGCTTGTGTAAAATGTGGCCATCGTCCGGTGATGTTTTATGTGGTTACAGAGCAAGGTAACCAGATTTTCATCAAGTTCGGATATGTTTCAAAGTAACATGTACGCTTGCTGTCCATGGAGGTAGATGCTTTCTGAGACAATCTATGGGAAGCAGCGGATAGCCATGTCTAAATGATAGGTAGTAATCCCTGCCACTTGCGGCCAAAACTAGTTCTCATTTCTAACACTTAAATGGTAGGTTAGGAATAGCAGAAGGCCCGCACAAATAAAAGCGGCACCTAACAATACAGTATCTTAGAATAACATAAGACAGGGACTTGTGGATCCTTCGGGAGTCGCTCGCTCCATATTCACGTAAACCAGTATGCATGACGTTAATTCTATTTTCACTAGAATGGTCTTTTTCCTCAGCATTTTTCTGTTGAACAAAAGAGTGGCCCTTTTTGCCAGCTCTTTTCCTCCGCTTCGGCGTTGAAGGCATTTTTTCTGCTCTCGCAATAGCGAGATGTCCTGGGACGGAGGTCTGCGTGAGGCTTCTACCTCTCGCATCATCATGGAAACCGGTGACAGAGGCCCGCGTGAGGCACTTTCTTCTCGTAGCATCAGGAATCTTTCTATTTAAGTTAGGGGTATAATAACTTATATTAAGTTAATTAGTGATCTCGGATGCGGGAGCCTCCTTTGCGGGGATACCTCTGCGGATCCAAGTGACACCACACGCAAAGTACACCAACTGGCTCTATTTTGTGTATTATTGTGCTCAATTACTATCAAACGATTCATCTTGTTTGCATAAGTATATTTATATTTTTTTATTTAATTGCTCCATATCTCTAATTTAGTATGGAAAGACACACCGGTGACACAAAGAGTTGGGCTGACACCGTGCAGTTCAATCTTAGTGGCGATGGTCGCATGGCTCCACCGTAACAATTTAGTCCCACTGGCCCTAGGAGCCCGTCTGTATTTCGTGGAGCGACGTCACACGGGATCCAGAACCCCAAGACTTGGAGCTAGCCTGCCTCCCCATTCGTCATGTACTTGCGGCGCGGCGGGCAGCTATTTCATGCCGGAATGACCCGATGGACCACCGCGAGCTACAGTATACCTGTTGAGGAAGTGGGTTAGGGTCTCGTCTTCACTTCTGCCGATGGCAGGAAGCAGCACCCCTTATTACAGGATGCAGCTAGGAGAGTATACCATTGGATCAGCAACTTCAAGTCAACTTGGCCTCGATTGTGGCCTTATATACTGAAGATTTATCCACTCCACAGTTTGTCAATATGTTGTGTACTTGTCCAATTTTGCCATCATCCAGAGAAAAGCACGACAGTGTTATCTCACCCCAACCCCATAGCTTCCTATTTTGGTTTCTGTTCCAAGTGATTATGGCCATGTTGTGCCACTAGGGGTTTCTACACTCCCTTAATTGGCGCACACGTATACAAGATGTTTTCCTTCCATATTAGACTAGGCGATGACTCAATGATGACGTCATAGCATGTAGTGATCGTCCCTGATAGGTCTCAACTGATGGCGTCACGCATCGTATAATTGAGAGAAAGCACAGCATTCTCCAGAAGGGAAGGGTCCTTGGCGCCCAAGTAGGAAGACGACTAACCAACTGACATACTCCGCTCACACCTATGTTCACCTACAGCTGGAATAATACACGTCATGTTCGTAACATCTTTGGCAAGCTCGAATATGACAGGCCGAATAGTTACTCTTATGCCCTCCATAGTGGCCACTGCGAGGGTAACTAAACTGACCTAATTAAATAAATTGCATTCTCCTGGCTCTTTCGTCTCGGCTTGAATCAGTATTTTCTACTGATTTATTGCACGATGATGGATTACTGTTCCCGGTTTATTAATTGTTTAAACTTCCTGAACCCTTGGTTCACTGAAGCCGTGGAGCAAGCTGTGGATTTTCTATCAGCGACCGCTTTCAAAGACTTCAAACATTGACCATTGGAATATCCTTCGGCACTTCTGGTGCTGTTGCGCCTTTTTCAACACTTCAGACAGCTTGCCTGCTGGACTGTGACTTAATTATTTACTGCTTATTGTGTTAGTTACATTTTCTTTAATTATATACTTTAAATATAGAAGCTGTGCTTAACATTAAAACCACGAAATTGTACTGCTTCATTTTGACTGATTTTCCACACTCACTCACATCTGCTTTCAGCCACCAGCAACACATGCGTGTACGTGTAGACAGTAAATGCATCTAGTCACTTTCCGTCACCGCCATTATACCCATTACAAGCCATGGCATAAACTGTACGAGTTGCTGCTTCTCATGCTCAGTTATTGTAAGTAACGAGGGAAGATGCGAGAAAGCTGCTGATACTTTTATGCTAATACTTACGGCTGATTACCTATGATTAACTACAGCTCTTAGGTCAGCAGTCTGCTTCAGCCCCTTATCACCGAGTCTCTGGATTCTCTCAAGATACACTCTTAGCCGCTTACGGCTTTGGACGTGCTGTTCGACCAACGACCGAGTCTGCATGCCACTCCCGTCGCACTATTGTGATGTAGAACTCACTGTAACTATATGGTATTAGCTGCCACCATATTTAATTACAGTGACACCATTCAGCAGCTAATGTTTAATTCTAACTGGTTGCCAGCAGGGCCTTTTGAGGTATTCAATAGTTAGATAATTATAGTTAGATTCCTGTGCCGAGTCAGGGTGACAGCGTCAACTGCCCACGCAGTTTATGATTATTGGAATCCTAGAAAGCCAGTGGAAAACAACTCAGAGAATGGTGCCTTATAAACCTTAGGAAAGAGATGCAATGTTCCAGGCTTCAACTGTTGCATCTCGTAGTGTCCTGTACAATACCCACAAGTTGTCTGTTTCTGATATCTATGTATTGCTTCACTGCTTCTTGTTGTGCTATATCAGTGCATTGAGGGATAGGTGCATGTTTTGCTTATCTGGCTCTCGCCTCTTTCAAAGGCACTGCCTTTAGTGTAAGGCCGCCTACACACTTCCAAGGAAGAGAGGGGAGGTCTCCATCTGACACTAGTTAAATGACAAGGATAATGCTAGGCCCATTTGGGCATAAATACATGTATACCGACTAAACCCTAACCATAGCTTAGGTACACACAGTCGGTACACGCACTGCACCATTACAGTTTTCTACCCCACTGCAACACAGGACTGCGGATATCCATTCCCAACTACAAATGACTAAATTATCAAAATAAATCTGCACAGGTCTCTTCATTATCTCACCACTGCTCTGACTCCAAATGGCACATCACCCACACATCCCTCTGAAGCATCGGATTACACAAATATTCCCTGTTCACACCAATCATCTTCCATTTGGACACATACATGCCCGGCCATGTTTGATCCGGCGTGTATTGACAAATCTCCCAGGATGGCAGCTCTGGATGATATGGTGCAGTTTAAAATGAATATGCGCATGAGTTTGCATGCACCAATAGGTACTGCCTATTTCCTCTTTAAACAAGAACCCTTTCTGACTACACCATCAGAAGCCACTCTGAAATCCAAGGCGTGATGTACTTTATCGAAAGAACCACCCGCTCTAAGAAGTCTAAAAGGTCCCTCGAGATGCTATACATTTCCAGTAACCCTGGCTCACTGAAATGCCATTGTCTTGTTGGAGGAAGCGAGACTGTTTGGCTGTGCAGCTTTATCCATTGTCGAAGTCAGTAATTGGAGCTTAGAGGCCATCGCATACCATTGGAACTAAGGTTGGGGATTTATTATACATGTTTCCTTATCCTCAATACTTTGTTGACTACCAGGCCGGGACAGGGCATCATTTGGGATTCTACTCGAGCTGTCGGCATCATTTGGGAATTGGGACTCTACTCGAGCTGTCGGTGTATGGAAGCGATCCACTCTACTTGAACTTGATAAAGGATCTGTGCATGCTACACAAATTGACTTCCCACATACTTGTCAGCACGCAGGATCGTACTCGCATTCCATTCTGCTTCAGCTCCGAAACTAAAACACCTGTCAGACTGGAATCTATGTGGCCGCCTGCAAGAAGTCACAATGCCCATAAGCAAGTCGCGGATATGTTTCTTACTGGAGTGATTGCACACTCTACATCTCCATTTACAAGCACGATTGTATTAGCCATGAAGCATTTCTGCATAACCTACTGTTGTTAAAAATAATATCACTTTAAATGACATGCCCACTTCTACACATCGATCAAGCCCTCGATTCCGTGGTCGGAGTTGCCTGATTCGGCACCTTGGATCTCGCCAGTAGCTATGGGCAGGGTGCTATGGAAGAATGCAACAAGCAAGAAGATGGCTTTTGTTGTGTGTGGACGAAAGGTTTCAGTTTCGCAAAAATGTGTTTCTGTTCATGCAATGCTCCTGGGCTTATGGTACAAGTATTATGTAATCTCCAGTGGCAGATCTGCCTCTGCTATTTTGATGATATTATTGTCTTCTGTAGTGACATAGTTTTGCAGCCATCACACCGAAGAAGTGTCACATGTTTTGTGAGGAGGTGTAATTCCTGGTTCATGCCATTTCCGCTCAAGGCGTTTCGACATCATTCGAGAAAATAGCTGCGGTAGCAAACTGGAGACTCCTACGCCTGAAACAGAGACGCACAGCTTTCCCAGACTTTGTCAATACTACTGGACCTATGTGCCTCATTTCTGTGAAATTGTGCTCATCTTTTTGGTATTACAGAAAAAGACCATCGGTTCAGCTGGGACCTGACCACCCCCCCCCCCCCCCCCACCGCACGCTGGGTCATGGAATGAACTAAAAGAACTGACAAGCAGTGTCAGACAAAGGAAAAACTTCGGGTGCTAAACACATTTACTTCAGTTATACTATTTTAACCCTTTGAAATTGGAATCAAGGCTGAATTACCAAATTTATGTATTATTATATATAATAAATAATTTAATTCAAAATATCCAACAGCTTACCTGCATTTTGCAACTTAGATTCTGTGAATAACGTTTTCAAGGTTTCAAACCGAAAACTGGGTGGAGTTTAGCTAAAAATTGACAGGGTATAGCTGAAACTGGACAACTCTTTTCCTGAGCCTAAACATAAACTAGTTGTTCATATAACAAAGACTACGCAACAGCATAACTTTATTCATTCTTCGGATAGAATATAATTTCCTGCCGTCGGAGATACCATCCCAGGAATGGAGGAATTCTTAGTCACTCATATGGTGCCATAATCAACAACGTTACATGTAGGCTGACGTCAGTCAGTTACGTCATGAATGACACAATTTAGAATTGCATGTCTTTACTACTTAATAAACATTATGTTGATATTCTGAAACTGAGTGGGCGCTGTTGCTGCCATCGGCGGCAACAGTCAAATTAGTTTCAAAATACTCAACAGCTAACGTGCATAGTTTTCTGGAAATTGAGATTCAAAGAATACAAGGGTCGATCACAACACGAGAAAAGCGTGTGTGAGGCTTAGCTAGAGATGGGCGCGGCATAGCTAAAACTGGATTCCTCTATTGAAAGGAAAAGAAACTAAACAACACACTTATTAAAGTAACTGTAAATCTGCGATAACTAAGTATTAAGGATTATTGTAAGGTCTCTTCTGATATGACCATTGAACACGTGCTAATCCAATAACAATTCTAGGTGTAGTTGCAGTTGAAATATCCATAGCTGAAATTCCCATAGGTTTACATTGGCTATGGAAAAGCTGTTTAGCATTGACCACTAAAAAGTTACATTGACCCTAAAGGATAAAAATGTTTCTAACATGCGCTTCTAAATTCGAGATTTTGACAGGCAAATGACCTTGATCACTAGGGAGATATTAAAATTTTCATTGGAAATTACTTAGAGCTATCAATATTCTAGAATATGACCAGGTTTGAAGCAAATCGAAATAAAACTCTAGGAGAAAACGCTGCTCAAATACTGCTTCCATAGGTTTATTATGTGGATATGTGTCACAGACCAGCTGACTTCTTGAAAACTATTGGATTACGCCTCTTTAAAATTGATATGAAATTAAGTCTATATATAGGACCTATAAGATCACCAAATTAAAAAAATAAATTTCACCGTTTAATCTCCTGTTGATTTCTGCAAGAACGAAAATTTGTATTCTTTTTTATCCCGAGTTCATTTCTGCAAAAATCAAAAACTGTTACCTTTGATGCCCAAGGTGTGCTATCATTTAGCAATAATACAATGTTATTCAAGTGTCTATCAGAGATGCTTAACTAGAAATAGAGGAATCCTATCTATGAGTCAAATATATGATGTCATAATGAATTATGTCACATGTAGGCTGACGCCATAATCAATTACGTAATGAATGACGTAGTAGTCAGTCAGTTAGAAGTACGAATTGTATGGCTTTACTATTTAATAGACATTCTGTTGAAAATTGTGAAACTAATTTTCCTAGACGCTGTTGCTGCCATCAACAACACTCAGTAAAATTAGTTTCATAATAGTCAAGTTTACCTATAGTTTTCTAAAAATTGAGATTCGGGGAGCTTACGCCTCGATCGATCCCAACACGGGCAAATCGTGGATGGAGCTTAGCTACAGATGGGTTGGGCATAGCTAAAAGTTGATTCATCCATTATATAGCGAAACATATTTTGTTGAATATTCAGAAACTAATTTACCAAGAAACTATTGCTGTCTTCTAAGGCAACATCTTCCAGGTTAATTTATTAATCTACAAATACATGAATTCAACATCGAAACTGTATTCATTTGAAATATACAGATTATGATCTAAGTGATGAAAGAATTAAGAAACAGAACATAATACATATTTACTGCAACATAGTTACTGAAGTAACTGGAAATCTGTGTGTTCTGTAGCAAAGCATGTTACCTGTATACGTGCCATAATCAAAATGCGATTAATATACATGAAGCATAGTATACGAGTAGCGTATACATAACCCTTTAACCCTTGAATTTGATCGATTATAGAGCCAGTCATTCCAGTGGTAAAATTAAAAAAATGGTCTTCTCTTGGTCTACAAATGGACATTTCTCAAGACCACTGCAGATGCCATTTTTGGCTGATATGAGTGTTAAAGGGTTAAACCATGCCCGATAGACACGGAATGCAGATTTATTGATTTTGAAAAAACAAATTATCACGAAAATGAGGATAACTCAGGAATGGTTGGCTGATGTTAATTCTGTAAAAGGATCCCAGGGTTGCGACGTAATGTGGTGAATTACATAAACAGATGAAATTCCTCTCAACAATTGTGGAACAATTTTTCTGAGCATCAACGGGTTGCTTTCAGAAATCAGATTAGGCTATGGTTGTTATTAATTTTATATCTCTACTCAGCATAGAAATAGGATTTATAGCTATGGCACAAAATTGTCGTTTAACCGTTTAAGCCAGCAATGCCGTCTTTGGGGCGATATTAAATCCCCAAGGGTGCTAGACATCTGCCAGGCGAGGTGACCAAATTCTATGTGGATCACAGCAAAAGGGTTTTCGATGGTCATTTTGAAAGAAACAAGAGGTCCAATGGGCCTGCGTCGCTCACCTGGACCATAGGCATCTCAACTAGAATGGTCATTAACAATACGTAGAACTCTAATGAGTTGAGCAGTCTTGTAACAAGAAAACAGAGCTCATGTTTCTTAATGTATCAACTTCTCTTGAACAAACTTTAATTGCCTTTAGTTATCAATATCATATCTATAAAATTTCGGCCATATCCATTCAGTGGCTCTGGAGACGAAGTTGTTTTCACGAAAACCAGGCGATCCAAGATGGCCGCCCAATCATTTGGCAAATCAGGTTCCCTTGAACAAACTTGGTTCAGTTCGTGCCCTAAATGATATTTTATGAGTTTTGAATCAATCGCTCAAACAGTTTCTGCGAACATTTTGACATTTCTAAAAATCGGCCAAAATTCAAGATGGCCGCCGGCCAAAATGGCCGATTGGCTTCGTTTGAACAAACTTGAATCTCTATAATCTAAGGATGCTTCCTCCCAAATATAATAAAAATCGGCCCAGTATTTTAAATTTCCCATTGCATTAGTATGGGAACATTTTGGGGGAAAATGATCCAAGATGGCCGCCAAACCGTTTATCCGACAGTTTCGAAAATTGCAAATTTGAGATCAGAATACACAAAAACATAGATAAAACCAATTTCAGCCTCAAAATCAATCAAATAAAAAAATCCAATATGGCCGCCAAACACTCTATATTTTGATTGACCCACTGCGGCCATGTTTTTTGATGGTTTAACTTCCCTTGAACAAACTTTAATGGCACTTAGTCCGTAATCATATCTGCCAAATTTCCGCCCTATCCCTTCAGCTGTTTTGGAGATGTTTTCGCTAAAACTAGGTCAACCAAAATCGCCGCCGAGCCATTTGACCTATCAAGTTAGGCCAAATTAGCCATTCGGCTTCCTTTGAACAAACTTATGCCCTAAGGGTGCTTCCTGCCAAATATAATTGAAATTGGCCCAGCGGTTCTTGAGAAGTCGTTTAAAGGAAAAGTTGACCAATGACGGATGACTACCATGACATACTCACTTGGTCTTTCAGGCCAGGTGAGCTAAAATGATTTCAACTTTTCCGAGGATGAAGGGTTCATTTATGCCAAAAACGAAAATTGGTAATTATGACCAAAATGGGGTGCATGGGCACCCTGATGGGCTATAAGGTAAGATCTAATATACCAATTGGCCATGTATAATTAGGGGAATTGATTTCTGCAAAAAACCGAACTGGTAACTTTGCGGCCATCTAGGGTAATCTACCCTCTAAACGGGTGACTGATATTATAGCGTGACAGGAGGTATCTTCTAATATGTCCATTCACTTTCTCTGATCAAAGGGGAGTTAAATTCCGCCAAAAACAAAAGCTGGGAACATTGCCGCCTAATGGATGACTTTTGACATCGAAGTCAACATGCTTCATCGAGACTCGAAGGGAAATATCCGGGCCAAGTTTGGGGATAATCTGAGAGAAAACACCAGACATACTCGCAGTACAGATTTTTCTCAAAGGGGTAACCGTTATCCTAAATGCGTACCTTTGACCTTGACATTAAAGGAGTGGCAAGGAGTATCTTCTAATATGTTCATTGACCATGTCTGACCGACGGGAGCTCAATTCTGCCAAAAACAAAAACTGGAGAATGACCTCTATGGGCCGTTCTTGATCTTGACCCCGAAATGGACAAACGTCTTCAGGAACACAAGTGGAACATCTTTCCGAAGCATGATGTTGATCCGATCAAAACTCTACGTGTAGTCACAGTTCAAAGACTTTTCCTCGGGGATATCTTTGGCCGGGGAAGAATTGGTATCTCGGAGACCGTTACATATTAAACCTAATGCAAGCGCTTGATTTGGAGTTAATCAGATGAAAACGCTAGGAGATGCGGTTGAATCTTTTAACTGAGAACAAGAACGAAAGGAAGAAGAAATTATAATAAAACTCGTACACACGCACGCACACGCGCGCACGGACGGACGCACAATCTCAATAACCAGAAAAAGCTCACACGAGCTAAATTCCGGAACTTTCCGCAGCTTGTAGAGTTTTTAATAAATGACACAACGGCCATTGTGCACACCTATTGGTCGATCAGGCAAGCATAACTTTTGCAAGATCAATAAGGCAATGGTCCTTATCATTATTGACCAATGAGGCAATTATCCTTAACACTAATACAAAATACTAAAATATTGGTTTCGTTGACACGATTAACCGATGTGAAAACTACCATTGACCAATGAAGCAGCCATTCCTGACAGTATTGACCCAGAAGATGTCACAGTAAATGAATTGGACGAGGAAATACAAGAATATTGGTGCAATTGACATGCTTAAACAACAGGAAAAGGCTCATTAATCGTTGGGGCAGCCATCCCTGACACCAGTTGTCAATTGACTGATGTGTATAAAAGGAATATTTCTCCCAAATCATGTTTTAATCCATTAAAAATTTACGGAACTTGACACAGTTTATTTTCCCCATTTTTCGTGGCCTCTTCATATTCATATGGCAGATAGATATTGCCTGCAGAAACATATCTACGAAATCTAGTTTTAATCCATCAACAATTGACGATACAAATGTATTTTAACCATATGGTTGAATACTGTAAGACTTAATGAACCAGAGTTTTGGCCCTCGTTTATATGTGCAAATTATATTCATAATTCAAAGAGATATATGACTGAAGGAACAGAGTTATGGCCCTTGTTTAACAGCGTGGTCACTTCATATTCATAATTTGAATAGATGTTGCATAAATGAAGATATTTGCCAAATTTTGTTTTAATCCATTGATAAATGACGAAACGTGGAACGTCTTTTCCCCATTACTTTCAAAATATAGAAATAGATATTGCCAAAAGGAACATATTTGCCAAATTTCGTTTGAATCCATCAACAAATGGCGAAATGTGCCACAATTTTTGTATAGGTAAACTAGCTGATTGTATAGGTAAACTAGGTGAGCTAAAAATGTACGAGCTGTCGCCCACGGTGTGAATCGAATATCGGGTCCGTTATGAGGTATTTACCTCCAGAATACCCACTCAAGTTTGATCAAGATATATTCATCAATAACAGAGTAGCGATTTAAAAATGTTATGGTTGTGCACCATTCGAAAATCCACCAAGGCTGTGAATCGAAAATAGGGTTCTGTACAGACGTCGAGACTGACCAATAGAATACCATTCTCAAGTTTCATCAAGATCTATTCATCAACAAGATAAAGTCAACTGGAGACTGACGTACCGGCTACCACGAGCCCACCTACCCCACCGCCTCCCACACACCATGATTACATCACCACCATGAGTGTTTTGCAATAAGACTTATACAGTAAAAGTGAATGCAAAGCAGTCATGCATGACGAATGCTTAAAGTTATACCATTAGCACATCTTTGGGTGGCGTACACTCATGCTGGCAAGTTTCAAACAATTCACTCTCAAACTGATTTTCGTGGATGGGCGGATGAACATATATACCTACACAAGGACAGGATGGACCAAAGAAAGTTGTTTAAAATTAGGCACATCTTTGGGTGGTGTACAATCATCCTTTGAAGTTTCAATAACTTCTCTCAAACTGTCGGAGTCGCAGGACAAAGTTTTCAGGAATGGACAGACTAATGTACTTGCGGAGCGATGGATGACTATTATTACATTAGACACATCTTTGGGTGGTATACAATCATCTTGTCCTTTTCACACTGTCGGATTTCTAGCGACAGGATTTTTGTAACAAACAGACACACATATGGGCATACGGATGAACATTTTTTTTACATTAGAAATATCTTTGGCTGGGGTACAATCATCCTGTCAAGTTTCAAACAATTCTCACAAAATGTAGGAGTAGAAGCGACAGGATTTTCGGGACGTATGGACGGATATACATATGGACGGGATGAAAACATAACACCGCCCCGCGTCTGTATAATGAAAGAGTAGCAATATTACATTTTAAGGGTGGGCATCGTTCTAGGACCAAGCAGGTCTGTGAATTGAAAATCGGGCTTCGTTACCCATAGGATATCCCTCTCAGGTCTTATCAAGCTCCATTCATCAACACGCATTCTGTAAGTATTGCTTTGCAATACATGTCCCCTACCTGGTGATATAAATCTTTAGAGATTGACAGTAAAAAATTTCATTAACAATTGTCAAAAGCAGCTGAAGCTCGAACTTGATCTGTAACTTCTCATAACATAGCAATAAAATAAATCTCAGTTATATATGCTGAAGGAGAAGGAAAAAGACTTGAAAGCTGATATGTTTGTATTTCACGAGTCTAAAGGGAACATAACTCCATCAAAAAATGACGCAAACGCCTGAAACCCGAACTTGGTCTGTAATTTCTCATAATAAAGTAATGTACCAATTTTTGCTTAAATATCTTGAAGGAGTGCGAAAAAAGTCCCATAGCAAATCTATTGTGCTGAACTTTGGACATAGTTTTCTCCTAGACTTTTCATCCGATTGCCTTCAAATTTGGCCAACCTGTAGTAATTAAGACGTAACATAAAAAATGTTTTTCACCTGATCCTGGGATCAAGGTTATTTTGTGTTCAAATTTCCCAAATTTCAATCTTTGGCATGCATTACCTCTTTTTACCTGTTGAAATTAAATTAAATTAAATCTGGTGAAATCTGATTTTTTGTAAGCACCTTGGTCAACCAAATTTTTATTACTTTCTCCTTTATTTGACATTGGGTGGGATTTTCCTTGATTTTAGCAGATTCACTGAGGTATATCACTCACGCGGTATCCAATGGTGATGATTTCGAAGGTTTTAGGGGTCGCAGGTACCAATTTTAATTTGTGTCATTAATTACCAATCATTACCTTTATAGCATGATTGTGAATATGAAATCTGTTGAAATTCGATCCTATTATCCCCTTTCCATACAAAGTTTATGAATTTCTCCTTTATTAATATTTGATTTTAGGAAAACGTCACTAATGTAAATCATGGTGATGGTTATGAAGTGATCCAACCAAGATCAAGGTCATTCACATGCCAAAGTTACCAATTTTCGTTTTCTCATAAGTGAACAACCACCACACCCCTCCCCCAACTATGGAAACATGCTCAGAAAACATTATAAGATACGACATGACACACTATATAGGGCTCAAATATCAAACTTTAGCCACAATTACCGGTTTTCGTATTGGGCAGAAAAACACTCTGTGCTCAGAAAAGTTCAATGAAATATTCTTTTTCAAAATGGCCACCTAACTTCCTTTTTGCCCCAATCGACTTGAAATTTGGCCAGCCTCTAGCTCCTATACTGACTTGATTTAGTATTAATTTTTAAGTGCCTTCACCCAATATCTTTCAGAGAAATCACATTTCCATGCCAAGGTGTCCTCCATAGCAAACCTATGGTATTCTCAAGCATGGGTATTTGAACTATGTATACACCTAGAAAGAAAGTTGATGGGTAACGAGAAAATGACACCCACTATGGCATAAGCTCACGTGTTCATTCTAGACAGCTGAGCGAATATAATTCATTGAATCACGTGGTTAATAATGCTGTAATACTATCAACTTCCTCACTATCCAATTCATGACGCACATATTTCAGGCAATCCTTCAGTTTCCAGTTGTTTTTAGGAATGAGTTTCCACGATGCAAGTGATGCATTAGGTCGGGTGATTTTCCCACAGAGGCTCATAATAACAATAGATATCTTATGACACAAGTTCGACTGCAAAGAATATGAAGAGTCAAACAGAATGTCGAAGTCTGTAATATCATCCCCATCATTGCATTTTACGAGAGCAGAATTTCCGAGATGATAAACTGTTCCATTTTCACGAAAATAATGCTGCTCATGTCCTTTATCGGCATACCAAGTCAGAAAGACCGAAATATAGTAATTATGTGCAGTGTTATGAAATTGATCTAATTTGCCGTCTACAGTTAAGCCAACCAAGTTTACGCCCTGGTTGAATTGAAAGCATGATTTAAAAAAGAGTGGTTGCGTGAAACGAGGCATTTCAACTAGCTTCAACGGAACAGTGCAGAACTCTGTTCCAACACGCTTTCCGTTCTCTACAAAATCTAGCGCTGATACATCATCATCATGGTGAAGACAAAAAACCATCACTATCTCATCTTTTGAAAGTAAGTTTTCTTTTACGACGACACGGGCAATGTCTGACATTGGAATATGTCCAAGTCGCAAAAATGAGAATGTATCACCTAGATACTTTCTTTTATTTTCATGTGATGATAACACATCTTCCAGTTCACATTTCCTTTCAGCCCATCTGTTAACAGCCTGAAAGACTTCAAGTTCTGGTGTTTGCAGATCCGATTTCTGAATGATCATCGCCAACAACTCATTGCTTATTGATAGGAATGATTCGTGTTTAAGTGTAGATGAAGTGTTTATGGCAATATACGCCAAGCAGTGTTCTTTTAACGTTTGCAAATAAAAAATGAGAGATGTCTGAAGAATACACAGGACATTAGCAACATCAATGGATTTCATAAGCATGGATTCACATTTCTGTACAAAGTCGGACACTCTGTACATATGGCCCGCCTGCAAGCACTCCATCACATTGTCTGCATGGATTTCAGCAACATCAGTGTACATAAATCTGAAAAAGTAATAAACATGGCATCGCTCAATAAATGATATTATTCCTCACTTATTCTGCTGTGTCTTAGGCCTAGGAATGTATCAGACATTTTACCTACACTTTGCTTTCGCAGATGAAAGATAGTACTGGATGAATCTACTTTTAGGTATGCCCCGTCAGCCTCTAGATAATCTCCACCCATGCTTTGCCCGTGTTGGG
>CM067371.1:53967255-54142255 GCA_034401795.1 Chaetoderma sp. LZ-2023a | reverse complement strand
TCCGAGTAAGCGGAACTCAAAGCGGTCAGCGCGCTTAGTGCACATGCGTTGATTGGAAAAGCAGGGTGCGATTTTTGCCTTCATCTCCACTTCAAAATTCGCATGCGAATTCGCGTTTGGTCTGCAAAGGCCTTAAGGTGCCTGCACACTAACGCGACGCGAATGTCAGAGCGATTACGAGCGCGAAAATGAGCGCGATTTCGCCTGCGAAATTCGCTGATATATACACATTAAAGCGACACTTAATCCATTTTACATCGAAAAAGCTACACACATTAACTTGGCATTCCGCTAAAAAGTAACTAGATGATGGGTGATTCTAGTTCATCGAGCTCCTCGAGTGATGATATACTGCTTATGCTGGCATACAGATACAGACAGAGGATGAAAGTAAAACGAAGATGGTGGGTTCACCGTATTGATCAGAAACGTGCACAGTACGGCGAGTACCATCGATTGGTGATGGAAATAGAACTGGATGGTGATCGCTTCATGGCATACTTTCGAGTTTCAAGAGAGCACTTTCAGCAACTGTTAGAACACGTTGGACCAGGAATTGCCAAGCAAGAATACAAACTTTAGATCGTCCATCTCAGCTAAAGAAAGACTAGCCATTTGTCTACGGTACGTGGTATTTTATGTAATCATTTCATGCCAGTATGCCCATCTATCCACAGATCTACTGTCTGCCATCCATCCATCCATCCATCCATCCATCCATCAAGCCACCCTCCCAGCCACCCACCCATTCCTCCATTCTTGCATTCATCTACCCATTCATACATACATTTACTATTTCTACACAAGTTACATTGCTCACGACCATTATCCGACCGTTTTAGTCTGACAACATTTCATTTAAAATGTTACTTTATTAGATGAAGTCAAGTAATCAATTGACAGATTTAAACCAACTTCGTTGGAAAGAGTAGCATATTTGTATTACAAATGCATCTGTCTGCTCACGTAATTAATATATAAATTTAATATTCATGTAATTGTTTAAAATCTACAATTCATTATCCTCAGGCCAATTGTGTTTATAATCCGTTCTTTTACATAGCATAAAACAAAAGCGTATTTGACGAGATCAACAAGTTTGATCCGTTTTTTGTTGCTGACTGTACAAGTTGTAGTAACTTTGGCCTATACAATTAGAATACAGTGTATATGGAGGGTATTGCGATTGCGACGAACACTCTCCAGTTGCAGTTTGCAGTAGAGACTGCTTTGTAAACAGTTTCGTGTATTTTAAATTTAACTTCCGCCTTCAAGAGCAGGAGGAAATTTTTTGATGGTTAATAGTTGCGAAAGAATAAATTGCTCATCTTCATCTGTAGACTTAGTTTTATTTTTCGTATTCTCCGTTTTCTCGTGCTTGCCTTCAATATATGACAGCATCGCATTTCCTATTGGATCATCAAGCGGTTTACGTTTACTTGGACGCCGGAAACTTGTCTTGATCATACTGAAAATGAAGAGAACAGTTACTTATTGCACGAAATATGACAAATAACATGGGTTCTGTTATTTTTGTACTAGAATTGCGAATTATTGTCTTGCTCTGTAATGTTTTTTCTGAAAACATCAAATAATCTAGTAATCTAATCACAGCCATCCACTCAGTTGCGTACCAAGGCTTAAAATTGAAATTATTTGGTGGAGGGCTTACTGATAACTGGTGGGTGGGTGGGGCCTAGTCATGCATAGGCACGGCTACGCTACTGCATCCACTAGTAGGATACTTGACAAGTAAACGTGTCCATTTCCGAGACCAGCGTATCTATGTGCATGTTTCTGATAATCCACTAATATAAGCAGATATTGTATACCTGGCAGATTTACTTGTCATATGCGGATGTACATCATCATCTGAGATGCCATCATCTGAAGGCTCGTGGGACTGGTGATCATCATCAGTCCCAGATGGCTGTAGATTGCTTTCGGTCCTATAAGATACAAACAAGATAAATAAGGTTTTCAAATCTTGTGTCGCAATCAAATTTACAGTGTGAGTGTGCGCTATCTAGCGTGCGTGCGTGCCTGCGCGCGCGTGCGTGCGTGTGTGTGTGTGCGTACGTGCGCGTGAGAGAGAGAGAGAGAGAGAGGGAGGGAGGGAGGGGGGGGGGGGAGGGGGACGGAGGGAGGGAGGGAGAGAAAGAGTGCGCGAGTGTGTGTTGTTTGACTCATGATTTAAATTTACACAAATTATATTTGGTAGAATTGTTAATTTGTGATGTATATTTATCCACCAATCTCATCATAAATGGGGTCAGAGTTGCCCTTATGCGTCCTTTTGCGCGTATATACGCATAAAAATGGCAGAGGGACGCATAAAAATGAACCCTCTGCGTACCCGAGGACGCACGAGGGACGCAGTGAAAAAGTGTAACGGAAACTGGTAACTTTGCGTGCGCTTAATTATCGATTATATTATCGTGTGTATATTTATTTGTGCATGTTTTTACTTTAAAAAATATACCTAATGTATTTATTGTGTTCAATAAAAACGAACTTACTGCGTTGTTTAAGACTATGATTTGTTGTATGTTTTCTTGCACAACTCAAAGTTGTTAATGCCCATAAATTAGATTCAACCGCCAAAAGTAATTGTAAACACAGTCCCCAGATCATCCTTAGTATTCCATTTGATCCAATTTAAAAAAAATAAATAATGAGTTTACAAGTCCGATGTCAGTCGCCTTGTTTGGCCTACAAATTGCAAAAACACCCGCCATGTTTCTGTCTGTTGTGCTAAACGTCAGTGTGACGTATTTGATTGGGTAACAGCGGAATTTCCCCTCTAGAGGAACTCACGCTTGAGAAATCCAATACAACTGATCGACGCCCACGTGTCTGGGCGTCGTAACCCTTTCACAGCTCAGAACATTGGACAGATCACAAAGTTGTTATCACTAATATGCTGAATATTTTGAAATTAATTTGCGCATGCCTACTTGACTAAAGCACGACTTACAGGCAAAATATTTTTTTCTATTTACTTATCAAAATATCTAAATGGATGAAGGAATATATGGAAGATATTGTGATATCTTTTACATTTGAATGGCCATTTGACGGATTAGCGGCGGTGTCTTTGTATTGCTGTTTGAATAACGGTATCAATACGCTCTATACGCTGTCTTTTATTTAGTAATAGTGGCTGATTGATTGACTGATGGATTAGTGTTTATAATGTTTAACAATACTCGATCGTTAGGTGTTCCCAATTTCTCAACTAAAAAGCTCATCCCAGCAGCGATGTTCAACGATATCGTCGATCTCCAGGTAGGCATACGTTAAAATATTGATTTTTTCCAAACAGCGTATAGTTCAAAGCTCCCAGATACAAGCGTCGTTATTGGATACACGCTAATGCGTTATCTATGCTTCAACCAATCAGCAATCGTGTTACATAGTTCCTCCCTATGAATTAGAGATATCCGGTTATTGGCTGATATATTTTCACTAATTACGCAGTTTAATCTGATTTTGATAAATTATTGTTTTGTCTGATTTTAGCTTATGTATTCCACTATATTTAGTCATTCCAGTTACATTATAAAAAATATGCGCGCATTATATCGAAGAAGGTCAAGTCGTCCTTGAGCAAACTCGCCCCAAATACTCGTAATTTTTCAATTCGTCCAAAGTCAAGTCAGGGTTTAATAGAAAAACTAATGCAGTGGTCTTTGCTAATTACTAATGTAGTGGTCTTTGGAAATGTTAATCATACAAGGGTGTCAATGTAGGTTGGTTGGTTTATCAGACAGCAAACAAGTACAGTGCTTTAAGTTATTGTTTATTGACATGCAGTTCAAATGTTATTGGTTAAATATACAAGGGCCATTTCAATAGATCAATTTTAGCCACCATTGTAGATCACAGAATACATATTTTTGAGAATTTACCACTGCATAGTTAATATTCTCTATATACACATTAACATTATTTACACAATGTCATACCTAGTGCTTTGAACATGTTTAATAAAGTGGTTTATAATTAGATCAATGTGTTGTGTTTATTTTAAGAAGAAAACATGGGACCCCCCATATTTCAGATGATGACCCCATGGGACCCCCCGATTTTACAGTGGGACCCCCAAATCTGAGTGTGGGGTCCTTGGGACCCGCAAAAATCAGGTGTTGTGGGCAACACTGAATGGGGTTGCGATGTAACCACGAATCACGACTTCATAAAGTTCCAATGCAGTCATGAACATCCATTTCTGATACAATTCTGTTCACGATTAATCAGGATTTAAGTACTTCACAATGTACTTGATGTTTGACCGTCTAGCCACAAGGCCACTGAGTCATGTCTTCTCATTAAAACTAAACATATGTCTATGTGTGGGTCCAATATGTTTAAATAAACATTAGGGATAGCCCACTAAGTTGAGGTAAATGCAAATGGAACGACACGATGACCATTTCATAGCCTCCTTTGGCTTCATAACCGTGAGCTAAAATTACTGGATGAAACAAAATATGCATACTCTCCTGTCTGTACATGCGCCTTCAAGAATTCGAGCATGGACATGTACTTCCACTTTGTATTCTGTTTTGCACCCTGTCCACTCTTTGTTTTCAGTTCCTTATTTTTTCGGACGTACGTATCCCTAATGTTTTTCCATTTCTTTCTGCATTTGTCAGGTAAGATAAACAAACAAATATCACATACATTTGCATTGTCGATAAAAACCTGTCTTTCTACTTGCACCATATATTCTTCAAAGTATTAGAGATGGTGATCTGCAATTTGTTAATGAAAACACTGGTTTCAAAGATCACTCAGGTCGTGTACCATTTCAGTTCATATATAAACTTGCCCATAACAAGAAATGGAATTTGGTGTGACTGTCTAGGTCAAAATGCATTACTATCTCACCTGGCGAGAATGGTCAAGTGAGCTTATGCCATGGCGACCACCCGCCGTCCATCTGTCCGTACATCCATCATCCATCGTCTGTCAACTTTTCCTTTAAACAACCTTTTCTAAAGAACCACCTGGCAGATTTCAACCCAATTTGACAGAAAGCCTCGTTGAGCCATACTAGCGCAAGATTGTTCAAACGATGCCAATCGGCAAATTTAGCAAGCGGCAATCTTAGAATTTGGCTGACTTAAAAAGTCTTTAAAAATTTGTATCCGAAGCCACAAAAGTTATCTTGCCGAAATTTAGGAAATATAACTAGGCACTAAGGGCCATTCAAATTTGCTCAAGAGAAGTCCATACATTAAAACATATTCGCCATCGACCAATCACAATTCAACGTCTTGGTGGTCATATTGGAATTATTTATTTGATGTATTTTAAGTAGACATTGATTTTATATATGTTTTCTGGTATGGTGATGTCAACGTTTCCACTTTCTAAACTGTCAAATACACGGGTTGGTTGACCATCTTGAATTATTTTCCCGCTACAACTCCATAGCAACGCAATGGGAAAATTAAAATGGTGATTGCTTTTGAGAACCACTGGGGCGATTTTAGCCGAATTTGGTAGTGTGCATCTTTGTTCTTGTTGGATTTCTATTCTAAACCTTGGGGTTTTATATATAGGCGATGGCCTCTCTAATTGAAACAGTGAGCGATACACCCCCTCTGGGCATCTTGTTTCCTGATAGGGATACCTATATCTAGGTCAAAATGCATTACTATCCGACCCGATAGTTTCATGATGTGTTAACCCTTTAATGCCTAGGTTTTGTCAAGAATTTCAAAACACATTATTGAATATCCATTTGCTTGCGAAGACTATTTTTGGAAACTTACCGAGCCAGTCATTCCAGTGGTAAATCTTCAAAAATAATCTCTTCGCTTGCAAATGGACATTTCTCAGTAACTCTACAGAAGCCGGTTTGGGCGGGCTTCGGCACGAAAGTGCTAATATAGTTTATGAAATTGATTCAATGTTCCCTTTCAGGTATCTTGCGACCGGTGATAGTTTTAGAACTATAGCGTACAGCTACAGGTGTGGTATATCAACAGTCGGAAAGATCATTCCTGAGGTCTGCAAAGAAATATGGAATACTTTAATTGAAATGCATATGCCAATGTCAAGCGAACAGAAATGGAAAGATATTGCTGAACATTTTCAAACCGAGTGGAATTTCCCACATTGTATCGGAGCCATTGACGGAAAACATGTGAAAATTCAAGCTCCTCAAAATTCGGGATCAACATTCTTCAATTATAAAGGAACGTTTTCAGTCATATTGTTGACACTAGTAGATGCGCACTATAATTTTATTTACATATACGTCGGATCCTATGGAAGAAACAGTGATGGCGGAGTTTTTGCATACTCATCTCTTGGCCAAGCTTTGGAAAAGGATCGCCTTCAAATTCCACCAAATGAGATACTTCCAGATAAACCAGAACTTGGACGATTACCATATGTAATGGTGGGAGATGCTGCCTTTCCATTGAAGGAGAACATGATGAAACCTTTTCCGGATCAAAATATAAGTGAAGAAAAACATGCATTTAATTATCGCCTTTCACGAGCACGACTAGTTGTAGAAAATGCTTTTGGACATTCGGTGCGACGATGGCAACTGTACAACAGAACCATGCAGATCAATCCTGATAGTGTCATTCATGTAGTCAAGGCTACATGCATACTTCATAACTTTTTAAGACACAACATTACTGTTAATGGTGATCTTGAGGATGGGGAATTGCCAACTGTTCATGCACTAGAGGAATTAGGTAATGTGAGAGGCAGAGTCACCACTGAAGCAATAAATGTTCGCCAGGCATTCACGCATTCATCAACAGAAGGCCGAGCACCATGGCAAGACAGTATTGTTCGACGAGGAGCTTTCAATGAATAAACCTGATATTCCAAAAACATCCAATGAAGCCTTCTAAATATTTGAATAAGTGCTTGCACTGCTATAGAAAATGTATAAAATAATGGGTCTACTAATGAACTGTTTATATAATAGCGAACCTGGTAAATGCAAGGCCTTCCCGACGGACTCCCATATGTTGTTAATGCGAGTTGCGTCTTTGTAATCTGTAGATGATGGAGCATACAGAGCCTTGTGCTGCCGAACTAATTCAATCAAGTTTTCACCAAAGTCAGCCATCTATGTAAAATATAAACTCTTATAAGTGTTATGCATACATTGATATGGGGAGTCGTAGCTAAACAGAACACCTTTTCTTTTACAAATTTATAAGTAAATTTAGCAGTTTTCCTCATACAATGAACATAATGTTTTTATTGGAAAGGGTAGTCAGGAGCACAGCAGTACACCACGACCATAAAGAGAAGCTTGTGGGATGAAAATATCAAATACAGTGGTGGAGGGCTTCTCAGTGAGCGGTTGACTATGAATATACAGATACATGTATGTTTCCATATCCGGGTCAGGGTCAATTTTCTCAGCACCAGTAAGTTTCCGCTACATTGCGTTTCCATGCACATAGCATATCGACCAAGGTTCATCGAACTCAAGTCATTACTTTTCCAAACATTGTAACAAGACATGGATGTTATACTGACAGGATATTGGCGAAAATTTTGGCATTTTGCATTTCCAAATGCAAATCTAGATTTTATCAAGATCACAATGTTACAATAACCTTGACTGTTGACCTCAATATAATTGTACTTCATACCATTGTTATAAGGATGCATGTGCCAAAGCCTATTCCCAATAGCGTGAAGCCATGCGATACCAAGGTTATAATGACCTTGAACCTTGATATATCATTGTGCTCCATCCCGTTCGTTTAAGGAAATATGTGTCCAAGATTACTCCCAAAAGGGTGAAACTATATCGAGATATAAGACGATATGTTGATCTAAACCAAAGCTTAACCGTAAAATAATAGTTTTATACCGATGTCACCATGACATTCAACTTTGAACTCATGACCTCGCTGTCATTGTGCTTCATCCCGTTTATATAAGGAAACATGTTGTAGATATCGGATCGTCTTGTGGGAAGTCATGACCCCGCTGGATGTCTTATATTTACGAGTAAGACCAAAGTGAAATTCATCTTTGAAAATACCAGGTGAGCTAGGGAACTGAGTAGCATGATAGTATCATGTATGTACGTATTGGGATGCTGCACTGGTTGACATCGACCAGTGCTGCTGAACACAGTTTCGTGGAAACCATGTCGAAACTGATGCGAAACTGTAACTAGAATATATGATAGATATTGAGGTAGAACCGACAGTTCTGAGTTGGTGGAATCTGTCAATAGTTGAAGAGGGAAGTTGTTGCTGTGGGATTGGCACACACTTTTATAGTGTTCAGCAGTCGTTTCGGCCAGTAGTTTAGTAAATAATCGAGTGAAAAGAATCGATAGGAATCGATAGGAATATAGGTGACAGACTGACATTAGTTGTTGATGGTCGGCATTCCGACTCCCTTAAGCAAGTACAACAACACCAGCTGGCAATGAGATCATACAGCTCATGTGCTTATTAACGTTCGCTTCCTACAGGCTTATCCAAAATAGGCAAGGGACAGGACAGAGGCATGGTAGCGTCCTGTAGGAATTCATAACACAATCGAAATTTGTATATCAACTATATGTCAATCGTAGGAAGGCATGCTACAACAACACATACCATAATGTTGTTAGTTAGCTGACAGATCGCATCAAATCAGAACCGGCCAACACCGCTTTGGCCCTGTTTGATGGTATCTCCATAGAAGAGAAGCCCAGAGTTTGATTGGTCAAGATGACGTCATAATCAATGAGCATCGAATCAAACTCTGTGGCAGGGAAACCAAAGGAATAGTGTTTCAAAGTGAAATCAAGAGATAGGCGAACGGGGATTGGTCAGGACGACCAACAGGAGTAGGTATGAACTTCTAGAAAGAAATAAGCAGATGTTGATTGGAGGCAAGAATATGTAGGCCAATCAAACTGTTATATCTACCTAGAAGGATGAAGGGAACAGAAACTATGTATTACGATATATATAGATCTATATATCGTAATATATATAGAAGTTAGGAAAATGTAAAATGTATATAAGAGGCACTTTGTCTCTTAAATCTTTTAATCGTTACCACCCGTGATTCCGGAGTAGACGTGACTTCGTTATCGTGTTCTTGGTGAATACATTGGAGTAGCCAAGAACTATAGTAGTTAGATAGGATATCATATCAGCCAAGGCTGGGAGTAATCCGTCTAGTTAAAGTCAGAAATAATTCATATTCAAAGTTTATCTTTTTATTTATGACAGTAAAAGTCGTCCTTGTTATATAAGTTTATAGTAGCGAATAAATAATCATCGTCATACAAGTAGCTAGTTGAAGTTGTGTTTAAGAATACTCCCGAAGCACGAAAAAATACCCATCGTGCCTTACCTGTGCATCTTTTAGATAGTCAGATAGGCCCAGATTGCTCATAGAAATATCTTCATACCATCAGAAGAGGCGAGCCAGCAATCATCCTACTACAGCGTCGAAAAGATAGATTGTCGCAGCAATCTCCAACATCATAAGTCTTTTCGAAGTTGTAGTAAGTCAGTTATCGTAGATACGGAGACAGAAAATCTTCAGTGGCTTCGTCTGCCAGGATTGAGAGTAATTAACGGAAACACAAACTGTAAGTACGTAGAACGTATGGCACAAGCACAAGTAGATCGACCCACGAATATAGTACTCAAAGACGTAGTTGACCGGGTACAAGTTTTTATCGACGTGGCCAGACAGTCAGGAAGTGCAAAGGTGACGCAGCACCGCGAATATAGAGACAATTCGCTGGTAAAGGTCACGACAGACATTACTTGCCCAGAGCAACCCCGACTACAATGAGTAGTAGTTTGCCTCTACTACCAGTAGACAGGTCAACCACAACAAAATGGCCACTGCACGTAGACCAGCCGACCCAGGACTACCCCCCCTCCCCTCCTCCCCCCCCCTCCCCCCCCCCCCCATAGACATACCGACCAGACCAGAGTTGCGACCGGAAACGGTGGCCGCAATGCAGGCAATGGGAACAGCTATGGCTGGGACCATAGTGGACAGCAGCAACCGGCGAGAAACTGAGAGTATATCAGCAGGAGATAAGAGAAACCATACAGCGAATTCAGCCCTGTGATGGACTGATACCAGAGCAAGTTAGGACGTTCCTCGATGAAACGAGAAGGGCATGGGTGGCGAATGATGGCCGACTAGAGGGCATACCAGCCTACATAATAACTAGGGCCGCCCGTGGTCAGTTGTCACGAGCCATTGATGGATTTCTAGTAGGAAAAGTCAGGGAGGACGTAACATTTGATGAACTGAAGGTATATATTACTTTGAGCTTCGTGTCATCGAATGAGAATGAAAGGATAAAGTACGACCTTGAAGGCGTGCATCAAAGAAGGAATGAAACTATTATCACATTTAATAGGAGGTACCGGGAACTAGCCAACCGGGCATACCCAGTTGAAAACGAAGACAACAGGCGAACTATACTGGGGATATACCTGAAAGCGATAGGAGATCGGGGGGCTGAGTAAGAGAATAGTAAGGAAGAAAGCGGGAACATTGAATCACGCCATTGAAATAGCAGAAGAGGAAGAAACCTGAAATGATCTTCTAAAAGCGATGAAGATCGACGTGAAACAAGAGGAGAGAATGGAAGTGGACGTCTTAGAACCAGAAGAAGAGAAGGGGATATGGCAAGTAGTTAACTCCTTGAAGAGACAGATAACGCAGCAGAGCAAAATGATAGAGAAGCTCTGTGGCATAATAGGCGATTTAAAGTTGGCAGAAGAAAGCCCGAGACAGCAGTCAAGTAGGAAGGTGAAAACGGAAAAAGCAGCTAAGCAAACGCCGAGACCGTCCCCACAACCACAGAGGCGAGTAAACGGACCTAAGAACATGCAGCACATAACGTGTTTCAACTGTGGCCGGACCGGCCATTATAAGAGTGACTGCAGACAGCCCATACAACCACCACAATCGAACGTGAATAGGAAAGCAGCGCCAAGACCACAACCAAGAGGACAGCGTCCTCCTGTCACCTGCTTCAACTGTGGTAAGGATAGGCACATGGCTCAAGATTGCTACACCTTTGGCAACCGGAAGGCCAGAGCAAATATGGTGAAGTGCTTTCGATGCGGTAGAGATGGACATTTCGTAAGAGATTGCCCGCAAGCAGGTCCGCAGATAATGCCCCGATCGAGTCCCACATCCCGGCGAGCTGTGAAACGTCCTCGCGAAGATGACATAGACATAGACGAGTTAGAAGACATTAACCAGTCAGGACGAGAAACAACGCCCCGTTCTTGTTCCCGGAATATTAGAAAGGATATTGCAAATAGAATGCGAGACCCGGAAGTGTACGAGGACCAGGACGGTTTTGTTCTAACTCGAGAAGGTACGGATGAGTATGGCCGTTATTCATACGGTGGCGGAAGGGACTCATCCGACCGAAGGAATTCGTATGCAGAAGTGGTTAGTGGACGAAGGAGTCCGGTAAATGGCGACGGAGGAAACCGTTGGTGAGATCACCGACCGAGCGGTTTCTGATCCGTCTTCAGATAAATAGAAACGGTCCAGAGGATCAAGGTGAGTACCTGCATGCCTTAGTGGATACTGGTGCTAGCACATCCTTGATTCGAAAGGATATATGGCGTAGCAGCTTGAATGCTAGGCCATTGAAAAGAGCCAAGACGCTCTTAGCAGTAAATGGTTCCCTGATAGAACTTTTGGGGGAGACTCAAATCAAATTCAAGAACGCCCAGCCTATTCCGAGTACGGTAGTGGCAAACATGAGGCATGAGTGTTTGATTGGAGCGGATGCTTTGCACTTGGGAAATGCAAAGATTGACTATCGGACCAAAGTTGTAGTATGGTTTGGTCAGGTATATCCCTTTAGATATCCCTATAGGGAACAAACGAGATATGTATATGCCAGTTGTAAGGAAACGACCGGATATAAAGATATTGACAAAGCTATAGGTGACTTTGCTGATATCTTTGATACGGCTCGTCCAAACACTTTAGGATCGGTCCCCAAAGTGAAATGTACGGTGCCAACAGGAGATTCTTATCCTATAAGGCAGAAAGCCTACCGTCTACCGCTAGCCAAGCAATATGTGGTCAAAAACCAAGTAAAAGAGATGCTGGTAGTGGGCGTCATAAGACCGTCATCATCCCCATGGGCGTCACCCATTACGTTGGTCCTCAAGAAGGACGGTGACACCCGGTTCTGTATTGACTATAGAAAGTTGAATTCGGTGTGCCGTAAAGATAGTTACCCGTTGCCGAATATCTCTGATATTTTTGATTCGATGCGCGGCGCAACAGTATTTTCTACTATGGACTTGAAGTCTGGATATTGGCAGATACCGATGGCCAGCCAAGACATAGAGAAGACAGCGTTCGTCTGCAGTGAAGGTTTGTTCGAATGGATTCGGATGCATTTTGGTTTTTGAAACTCAGGTGCCGTATTTCAGAGGGCAATGAACGATATTTTCAGAGAATTTGTAGGAAAATATGTGCACGTTTTCGTCGACGATATAGTCGTATATTCACGAAATCCAACGGAACATGCACAGCATTTGCGTAAGGTCATGCGCAAGATTCGAGAATATAATTTGCAAGTGAAAAAGAAGAAATGTGACTTCGCCAGTAAGTCTGTGGACTTGCTAGGATATCGCATTTCCGCACAAGAAGTAGCTCCTCAAGCTCAGAAGGTCAAGGTCATTAGGGAAATGTCACCACCACGCGATGTGGGTGAGGTGAGAAGTTTCCTTGGAGCTACAGGTTACTACCGATCTTGTGTGCAAGGGTATGCCGAAATTGCTAAACCTTTGATGGAATTAACTAAGGAGTAGAAACGTTTTGAGTGGGGTAAGGATGAACAGCAAGCGTTTAAGAAATTACAGAACTTGCTGTGTAGTGAGACGGTTCTCACATATCCAAATTTAAATGCCCCGTATAAATTGTTTACTGATGCGTCTAGTTATGCAATAGGTGCGATACTGGTGCAGGTGGATGATAATGGTATAGAGCGAGTAATTCAGTACGTAAGCTCTACTCTTAAAGACAGTCAGCTGAATTGGCCTGTAATAGAGAAGGAAGCGTATGCAGTGATATATGCGTTAAAGAAGCTTCGACCATATCTATTTGGTGCGCAGTTCACCATGTACACGGACCACAAAGCCCTGAAGAGTTTGTTTGTGGGAGAAGTGAAAAACACGAAGGTGCAGCGCTGGGCCGTGCTGATTGCCGAGTATGGATGTAAGATTGAATACATCCAAGGTTCGAAGAATATTCGAGCGGACATGTTGTCCCGATTACGTCGTCCAGTGGAGGTCGCCACGTTAGACACGGGCGATTTTGTCATACCAGATGTGGATGAGGGTGCGTTACCGCACATGCCACTAGAGGTATTCGGCATTCCCTACGACGGATTATGTGCCAAGCAGACCAAGGAATACCCGGAGTTGTTCAAGAACACCCCGGAGGAGTATATGGTCAAGAACGGTATTTTGTACGCTGGACGCTGAGTACCCCAGAATTGTATTACCTACCCTGTTCCATGAGAAAGTACTCCGGAAGGCTCATGAAAGAGCCGGTCACCAAGGTCTGAAAAAGACCATCGGTATGGTAAGAGATTCTTTTGTATGGACGTCTTTGAGAAAAGATGTAGTAAGTATGCTTGAGACGTGTACGACGTGCCAGGTCAACAGACCTGTCACTACGCAGCCTAAGTACAGTGAGATGCCCATGGCTAATTATCCGAGTCAGATAATTGGTATGGATTTAATCGGTCCACTGTTAGAATCAAGCAGAGGTAATGTGTATATCATGACGATAATCGATCACTGTTCTGCGTGGGCAGAAGCATATCCGATTGCTGCCAAGACATCTCAGAATGTTGAAGACAAGCTTTTCAATGAGTATGTCGCTCGTCATGGTGTCCCTGAAATCGTAATAACCGATCAGGGTAAATAATTTTGTTCAAATAGTCTGGAAGAACGATTTAAGGAACACGGTATCGATCATAGAAGATCGAGTCCATGCCATCCGCAAACAAATGGACGTACCGAGAGGTTCAATCGAACTCTTAAGGAGTTGATCCAGAAAGGTGTTAATAATGAATCTCGTGCAAGGGAATTGGGCGTGGCTTTAACAGCATACCGCAGCTCTCGTCACTCCACGACTGGATATACGCCATTTTATCTGACATATGGTCATCGTGCAAGGCTCCCGTTAACCATCCCACTGCCGCCACGCAAGATCTTGGTGAAAGACTTACATGTCTTAATAATGCCTTGCTGCGCGCTCGTGGAGAAATGGCTAAGTCTCGAGAAATTCACCGAGAACAAATTAATACACGTGCGAACGCTGGTGAGTACAAAGTGGGCGATTCGGTGGTCGTAAAAGCTGAAGAGAGAATGAAGTTGACCTCTGGCAGTGACCCCGAATATGAGATCTTTAAGATCAACGGGCCTGTGGCTCATGTCCGCCATCAAAGGTCTGGGAAGGTGCGCGTGCTTAATATATCTAAGTTGCATGTAGTCGACTCAGAGATGTGTTGGGACAAGGTGCTCCCACGCCCTATTCGTAACCCTGCTAAAGGTACGAGGGCCAGCCATCACTCTAGAGTTATAGTACCAGAGTCCAAAACTTTGCTGGTAAATGACTCCGATGCGACACCGGATAAGAGGGCTCGCAAGAAGCGACCAGCTTCGAATGAAGTGCCAAGGGTGCGCAAGGTGGGTAAAGTGGTTGATGTACATGAAGATCAACCTAGTACGAGTAAGAATAGAAAATATGAGTCACGTATGGAAACTCACGTGACTCCCCGTACTGATATGATGGACACCTCGGAGGATGTACCCGAGCCTGCCCTCGAGCCAATGGAAACCCTTCCATCGCATCCATACTGTTATAAGGCGACGTAGCCAGAGATAAAATTAATCTCTGCCTAAACACGGTACTAGTAGCCTCACATTAATCTAGTCATCATGTATGCGTTACATTCGTGTATAATTGTGATAGGAGTAGGTATAGTAGTGTCTGCTGGAATTCTAGTATTCATAGATTATCAAATGGTGTCATGATAACCGATGACCAGAAGATATCGATAATACGAGCTGAATGGACGGTGGTAGTGGCCATAGATCATCCGTACTTACCTACCGGATTTCTTAACCGGTTAGTACAAATTCGTGTTGTCGTTGCGGACATTAGTCAAAAGACTTCATTAAGCAGCAATGACATTTTAGGGCTCCAACATCGAATAGACGGTATAAGCAGGATTGCCATCGGGACGCAACAAACAATGCAGAACTGCAATCTTAGGAGAAGGAAGCGGAGACTCTTTAATTTTGTGGGTGACATCACCTCATCTTTATTCGGGACAGCTACATCCGGCGACATCGATGCGATCCGAGATGTAGTGAAGAAAGCGATGAGAAATGTGAATAGATTAGTCCATTTCTCTAACAAACTGGCATCCCACGTAAAACTTGCTTTTAAGGCAATTGACACCAACGTGGATAGAATTAACGATGTTGCGGACAGTTTGGTGGAATTGACCGGTAATGTTAGCCGCCTTTTCAAAATACAGGCAACGCATCAAGCTGAACTATACGCATTAGTACGTCTGGGGCACCTCGTCGATGCGGCCGAAAATGTGGTAACTAGTTACCAGAAAGCGGCAGCCCAGTTCCATAGGAAAACGGCCTCACTCGAGCTGGGGAGATTGACGGAAGAATTATTTAGCACCAAGGACCTGGCCGAGGTGGCTAAACAGGTCAGCGTAGGTAACCGATTGATACGTCCGTACCAATGGTACTACCGTAACGTAGTTGTATATCCCCTGTGGAAGGACGACGAAAGACTGCATTACGTAGCGACGTAACCATTGATTGACGGCGGTGATTATATAGAGTATGGATTGCATTCATGGCCCGAACCATTGGTCACGGTGGGGTACTACATGCAAGTCTTGATAGCTAGAACCAGTATTGGACTCGACACTAAGACGGGATGGTATTTCACACCATCCGGATGCAGAGGTAGTAAACCTCGAGTATGCCACGGTCAGTTAAGGTTCGATAAGACCCACGCACCGTGCATTGTGAGTCTGCTAACGAACACCACCGATAGCACATGTAATATTCAATTAACCGAGTCCAACGAAACGTCTAGTAAAGTATTTGCCAACAAGAAAATAGGTGTAGTGTTGCAAACGTTCGGGGAAGCTATTGAGGTACACTGCGGCGGACGACTAACTGACCGGTGTGTAGTTAAGAATGGAGTGTTTGCGTTGATGTCTGGGGAGTGCGATTATAGTGGTAAAGGTTGGCGTTTCGAGCCAGTAATGTCTTACAGTCGGATTTACACTCGAATCGGCCTGGCCATTGATATGCCTAGGTTGGATGTGGCCGGAGTTCTCAACCAGTCTATGATAGTTAATCATTTAAGTATGCAAAAATGGGACCATTTGCGTAAGTCTAAGTACGTGCCGCTAGCACCATTATCTGCGGTCGGCCCAGTGATGGTCGACGTCATAGGGGTACGATCTTTCATTTCGTATTCAACGGGCTCCTTCGTTGTGGTGCTCGTTATTGTGATTATTTTATATAAGTGTGGTATCATATCACCCATGTGGGTTTGGATTAAATGCAAGCCACATGCGGCCCATAGTAGTGCGCCATGGATTATCCAACCTCAGAGGCCGAGGAGACCTGCAGCCCTACACGAGCCGCTGAGGTGGTCAGCCGGGTCGTCGCCTAACGCGCTCGCCAGGACTGAGATCGACCCGACGGCTGACGACTGGATAGACGTGGTGATAGACGATGGTCCTAACATTCGTGTATCTTACGAGGATTTATCATTGTAGCACAAACTTTATTATTGTGCCATGTTGTGTATTGATTCCCAGCACTTATATGGATACAAGGACTTATCGTATAAATCATTGTAGCATGAACTCTGTTATTGTGCCATGTTGTGTATTGATTCCCAACACTTATATGGATACAAGGACTTATCGTATAAATCATTGTAGCACGAACTTTATTATTGTGCCATGTTGTGTATTGATTCCTAGACGCTTATTTGGATTCGCGACGACTTATCGTTATAATTATGTAGCACGAACGTTATTATGGTGCCATTATCGTTTGGCTTAGTTTATTGTGTATTTTGCTGGAATTCTGCATGATATGTAATGATATTCGATTGTAGGATTAGGGTTATATGATAGGATTTAAATTGTTTTAATTGCTATGGCTATTCTGGTTCTAATATTACCGTTCATTTTGGTTATTCGACTGTATCCTGATGATTGTTTCGTTTGCTTTAGGTTGATTTAAGTATTCATTCATTGTATAGTGGCAGTTCCAGAGAGCCCTGGTATAGTGAGTTGTGTTGTTGATGTTGTACAATGAGTTAATTATCACTCTCTTAAGGCCTTGAGAGACGGTTAATTAACTTTGGTTGAGGGGCATGTGTAGATATCGGATCGTCTTGTGGGAAGGCATGACCCCGCTGGATGTCTTATATTTACGAGTAAGACCTAAGTGAAATTCATCTTTGAAAATACCAGGTGAGCTAGGGAACTGAGTAGCATGATAGTATCATGTATGTACATATTGGGACGCTGCACTGGTTGACATCGACCAGTGCTGCTGAACACAGTTTCGTGGAAACCATGTCGAAACTGATGCGAAACTGTAACTAGAATATTAAGCTAGTAAGTTGGGAATGATAGATATTGAGGTAGAACCGACGGTTCTGAGTTGGTGGAATCTGTCAATAGTTGAAGAGGGAAGTTGTTGCTGCGGGATCGGCACACACTTTTATAGTGTTCAGCAGTCGTTTCGGCCAGTAGTTTAGTAAATAATCGAGTGAAAAGAATCGATAGGAATTGATAGGAATATAGGTGACAGACTGACATTAGTTGTTGACGGTCGGCATTCCGACTTCCTTAAGCAAGTACAACAACACCAGCTGGCAATGAGATCATACAGCTCATGTGCTTATTAACGTTCGCTTCCTACAGGCTTATCCAAAATAGGCAAGGGACAGGACAGAGGCATGGTAGCGTCCTGTAGGAATTCATAACACAATCGAAATTTGTATATCAACTATATGTCAATCGTAGGAAGGCATGCTACAACAACACATACCATAATGTTGTTAGTTAGCTGACAGATCGCATCAAATCAGAACCGGCCAACACCGCTTTGGCCCTGTTTGATGGTATCTCCATAGAAGAGAAGCCCAGAGTTTGATTGGTCAAGATGACGTCATAATCAATGAGCATCGAATCAAACTCTGTGGCAGGGAAACCAAAGGAATAGTGTTTCAAAGTGAAATCAAGAGATAGGCGAACGGGGATTGGTCAGGACGACCAACAGGAGTAGGTATGAACTTCTGGAAGAAATAAGCAGATGTTGATTGGAGGCAAGAATATGTAGGCCAATCAAACTGTGGTTATATCTACCTAGAAGGATGAAGGGAACAGAAACTATGTATTACGATATGTATAGATCTATATATCGTAATATATATAGAAGTTAGGAAAATGTAAAATGTATATAAGAGGCACTTTGTCTCTTAAATCTTTTAATCGTTACCACCTGTGATTCCGGAGTAGACATGACTTCGTTATCGTGTTCTTGGTGAATACATTGGAGTAGCCAAGAACTATAGTAGTTAGATAGGATATAATATCAGCCAAGGCTGGGAGTAATCCGTCTAGTTAAAGTCAGAAATAATTCATATTCAAAGTTTATCTTTTTATTTACGACAGTAAAAGTCGTCCTTGTTATATAAGTTTATAGTAGCGAATAAATAATCATCGTCATACAAGTAGCTAGTTGAAGTTGTGTTTAACAATACTCCCGAAGCACGAAAAACCATCGTGCCTTACCTGTGCATCTTTTAGATAGTCAGATAGGCCCAGATTGCTCATAGAAATATCTTCATACCATCAGAAGAGGCGAGCCAGCAATCATCCTACTACAGCGTCGAAAAGATAGATTGTCGCAGCAATCTCCAACATCATACGTCTTTTCGAAGTTGTAGTAAGTCAGTTATCGTAGATACGGAGACAGAAAATCTTCAATGTGTCCAAGTTTAGTCCCAATTGTGTGACCAGATCCTGAGATAGATGACGATATGGTGAGCTAAACACAAAACTTTGATTGGACGCCGACAGACAGACAGACAGACAGACAGGCAGGCAGGCAGGCAGGCATGCATGCAGCCAGCCAGTCAGACAGCCAGCCAGCCAGGCAAGCAGATCTGAATATATTAGTCCAGATAATTATTGACAGAAGCAAAATACCTTCTCAGGCGATCCGTTAGCGTATCAAAACAAATGTACACCTCCTCAAATGCATTTACATGCATCGAAAGCATGTTTCTGCATGATTCAGTGACGTTGGTACATGCATGTGCAATGATCTATTTCGGATTTCCGGACGCGAATTGGCGATTGAAGCGAAGAAAAATAAAGATTAGTTTAGTTCTGTCGCTTCGCACTCAACACGCTATTGAGTTCGCGCTCGCATTCGCGCTAGTGTGTATTGCATTACTAATTAAATAGGGTTTAATTATTTTCGCTTTCGCTCTCGCGTTCATTTCTCTGGCGACACGAAAGGATCAACATGCCCGGAACGCTATCAACACTTCGGCAGTCCATTCACCACAACGAGGAACTGCTAATAATCATTTTATCAGCGTATAAATTGAAAAAGATAGAGAAAAACAGAGTAGGAAAAGAAAGGACCGGTGGTGGGTGCACAGCATCTATCAAAACCGACATCAGAGGGATATTATAATCTGGTGCCTGAATTAGATTTTGATGATGAAAAGTTTCAACTATATATTAGGCTTTCTAAAGATCAATTTTCGCAGTTACTGCTGCTTGTCGGCGATGATCTTATAAAGCACAGCAGGACCAGGGAAGTCATATGTCCAAGGCAGAGCCTGTGTATATGCTTAAGGTAAGTGTGGCATCATGGATTTATCATTTATGCCTATGTGATATATATGATTTCTATTTATATGATCATCCATCTACATAAAATTGGGAAGCTGGGATCATCATCAAGTTTCTGTCATATGGTCTCAGACCATCAATCGCAAGCGAAATCAACTGGAAATCACCCATACATGGCCGATGCATATCTTGGGGTGGCTCGCAATCGTCCTAGCAAGTTTTATCCAATGCGCTCCTAAACTACACAGGTCACAGTGAAAGAACAATGGGGCATACGGATGAACACACAGACTGAACAAAATCATAACACATATTGAGATATGCTTTCAATATGAAAATGAGGTAATTTTATTTGATCGGGTGGTTACATTTCATTAACAACATTCAAAGCACAGCTTACAATATCTGCTGCACTTTGATTGGTCCATAGATTGCTGTACTCTGTGCACTGTTCTTTTGGAGATTCAGGTGTGCCCGCAGTTTGATGATGGCTGCATTGTTCAGGTAATGGAGAGATTGGTACCTGCATGCTCGGATTCTCTGCATTGAAAAAAATTTGCGAGACCTGAAGTTGAACAAATGCTTTTATCATGTCTGGAAACTTTTGACTACGTAAGGAGCAACTCTCATAGAATGCATCGTCCAGCGTTCTTTCAGTTATTGTGGATGTGCCTTGATTGCTCAAGTTCTCGGTAGATCTGTTGTGTACTTTAATCAGGTCTGTAATGGCACACTCCATTCCATTCCCAGACTGGTCTATCTGTCGCACGCACAGACATACCCACTGACGTATGCACACATGCACGCAGACAAGCACGCACAGACATACCCTCTGACGTATGCACACATGCACGCAGAGATGTACACATACACGCATGGACAAACATTAAATGTTGATATGGTCAATATGATAGGAATTCCCCTCACCACTCATATCTTCTGACCTGCCAATGCTCTGCCAAATATTATTGACCATGTTAACATCTTTATATTCATGCGACCTAACGTCGTATATACAAATGTTGTTCCGAACTAAATGTCAGAGACGTCGGCATTTTCACGCAAGTAGCCGAACATGTGCTAATGCACGTGCTGAATGTACAGGGACCTCCAGTTTACTGATGTCAGTACTTACATTTCTCGTAGCCAATGCACGCGAATGCAAGCAGCGCGTCTCCCGATCGCTACACGAAGCAATCAAGACAATCGCCTCTGCGTCTGCGTGTAATTCCGCATGCGCATCCGCACTAAAGGAATCACACATATTAAATTTAATGAAATCGATTTTATCGCGTCCGCCTCCACCTCTGCTTCTGCCTCCGCACAAAAGGAATGCTAGATTACGCGTGCGTTAGGCGGGAGTCGGGCGGGCGGGTGGCACGCTGGCATTTGGAATCGCTCATGGAGCGATTTCTTTTACGCGTACCACTTGCTGGCGCGACGGGGAATTCCGATTTCTCACATGGTCACAAAAGGATGTTCCAGAATTTGTAGAAGAATGTTCTGACAATTAGTGATAATGGGGTGCTTTTTTCCGATTTGCCGCATGTCAGACGCATTCAGTGTGTTTTAAATTTCCGCTTGACGCCCGCGTCCTGTCTGTTCTGCCCTTAAACCAATTATCAGCAACTCGGGTGTAAGGCAAAGTGGTGAAGATATCCACAGACATGTGTTAAATAACATAAGTGAACACCCGAGAATACCCCCAATATCGCAATCCATAAGGGTGATAGTTTATTAAACTTAACGCCAGCACAGCAACCACAGGCCGTCACGTCTGGAGCGCCAATGAGTGATACCCAATCTAATAATTCTTTGTACATCACATCTACTACAAACAATGTCTCCCCCGTGTCAGTACAATCAGCTGTGACATCCGCATTTACGGTACTTAATGACTCGACATACGGTAACAATCTAGGTGTAAAGGTAAGAGTCCATAGTAGCGTCCGCGTTCGCGACTGCATCTTGCGTTCGCGTTTTAGTAGGCGTTTTGGTCGCAAGGTGCGAGTCCATATAAGCCTTTGAGGTCTTTTCGTTTTTGACATCAAAGGAGAAAGACGAACGAACCTGTGCAGGTGTGCTCAAACACGTGTTGGAAATCGTGCATGAAACACTAGCGTGACGTCATTTTCTCGAACTACCTGCCAGTGTCTACGGTTTTGATCGCTACATGGAGCGACTGAAAGATTTGCGCGAGAGCACGCGCTGCTAGTAGCGGACTCGTCAGCGCCTATCGAATCGCACACATTGAAATGTATAGAATTGATTTTAGATGCGTACGCGAAATATTTTGCTTTAAATATGCTGATGAATAAAAGGGCGATGCGAGCCTCAGGTGGTTTACTTATTTACGTTCGAAAAAATATTTCAAGCGGCATCGCACTGGATAACGCGGACTCGGATAATATAATGTGGATTTTTGTAAATAAAAAATGCTTCTGTTTAAAAGCTGATTTATATATATATATATGTGTGTGTCTTTGCTACGTGTTACCTGTAGGTTCTTGCAGAACAGGGGAAGTGGAAGTGGAAGTTTTGGATAGACTTTCTACTTTTATTATAAAAAAGAAATGCGAAAAAACGAATTGTATCTTTTTATTATGCAGTGACTTTAACGACAGAACGAATATTTTGCCAGATTTTGTGGCAAATGATAATAGTAATCACGTGCCTGTAAATATTGAATATGAAGAAGACATTCCACTACCTCGCTTCTCTAAGGACCTGGCAAAAGCAAATAGTACTGGAAATAAATTATTAGAATTTTGTAAGAAGACATGGATCAGAATCGTGAATGGGAGATTTGGGAGAGACAGTGAAATAGGGGACATAACATGTATAACTGCCAAAGAGGTGAGTGTGATGGATTATTTTCTCTGCTCCTTTAATGAATTTGATATAATAAAAGATTTCGTAATTGAAGAGCCAAATGAGCTATCTGAACATAACATTGTTAAATGTATCATACAATGTCATTTTGTAGAGACAAAAAATGTTAATAGTAATAATTCGCAGAAGGTTATTAATCAAAAATACATTTGGAATACTGATAAAATTACCAAATACAGAAACAACATTTTGTCTGAAGACGTACAGGAATTATTGTACAAAATGAATGCACTTGTGGATGAAACATATATGCTCGCTGAAGTCGATGTAAATGAAGCAGTAACTTTGTTTACATCAGCTGTTAAAAAAGCAGCCGATGTATTATTTTTAAAAGTATATAATAATAAGTCACGAAGAACTAATCGAAATAACTTACCTCAGCAATACTCAGTAGATTGTGAACAAAAAAGAAAGCAATTCTTTCAGGCTTTAAATCGATTCAGAAACGAAAACAGTGAGAGAACCCGCGTACATATGGTAACAGCTAGGACAGATTTTTAAAAGAGTGTGAGAAAATTCAACACTGAGCAAAGCATTAATTTAACTAAAGAATTACTTACGGCACAATATACGGATACAAAGCTATATTGGAAGCTATTGAAAACAAAAGAGAACAAGAAAATCGGAAATATACAGATAGACGAATTTGTAGATTTTTTAAAGCCGTTAATAACACAAATCCGGAGTTTTATTATGCAGATATAGCAGTGCAAAATTATGTATCGAGCTATTCTCAAGCGAATGAGGAATTTCAAATTATTTTTGAGAGCTGAATGCTGAAATATCTGACGAAGAAGTTAGTAAGGTTATATCAAAATTAAAGAATAACAAAAGTGCAAGTCCAGATTTATGGTATGGTACTATTGATCATAATTTTGTTTTAAGTGGTTTGATCTCCCATGTATTAGGTAAATGGAAAAAATTATATTGTTTTTGTCGATTTTAGCAAAGCTTTTGATTATATTGTAAGAGATTGCTTGTGGTATAAACTATTGAAACTAGGAGTAAGAGGAAACATAATACATATAATAATGTCAATACACTCGAGCCTAAAAACACAAGTTCGGGCAAATCGAGAACTAACAAGTTACTTCGGGTGTAGACCGGGGGTACCACAAGGGAAAAGTTTGTCACCCTTCTTATTCGCGATGTATGTACATGATTTAGAAGAAGAATTGGCCAGGGGAGGGGTAGAAGGTTTGGATATAACACTGTTAAAGCTATTCTTAATTCTATACGCAGATGACATTGTACTGCTATCAGAGACAATATCTGGACTACAGCAAGCATTAGATATTTTATATGAATATTGTAATAAATGGCGGTTAACGTTAAATGTAGAGAAGACGAAGGCACTGATTTTAGGCGGGGTGGATGACAACAGCCGGATGTCAAATTTGTGTATGGGCCACAAGAAATTGAAATTGTCAATGAATTTAAATATCTAGGCATAGTTTTCAGCACATCGGAATCATTTTCTTTAGCACAGAAACGATTGGCTGACCAAGCACAGAAGGCCATTCTTTGTTATGGCAGTGAGACATTGGGGTTTAATGCAGGTTATGAAGTTGACAAATGTCACTTAAAATTTTGCAAATAGTTATTAAATGTGAGGCAAGGGATTTCGCATTGTATAATTTACGGGGAGTTGGGGAGAGTACCACTTTATCTGACCAGAGAAACGCGAATATTGAAGTATTGGTTTAAAATATTGGAATCTGAACCAAGAAAATTAACAAGAAATATGTATGGTGTTTTATATGATGATTGTATAATAATAATAATAATAAATCTTTATTTAAGGAGGGTATACATCGTCAGTAAAATGATCTTCCCGAGGCCCTCACACACACACACACACACACACGCGCACACGCACACCCACACACACGCGCAGCACACCCACACACACGCGCATGCGCGCTCACGCACACACATACATAAATACATACATACAAATATACGCGCAAGGTCGTACACGGTCATTCACACACACGCACGCACGCATATATATATATATATATATATATATATATATATATATATATATATATATATATTATAACACAAGTAAAATGACTGTTAAATTAGATGATTAACATATTTGTTCATTTTCGATAGATATTACTAAAACAGTATTGCAGAATAATTACCTCGTCGAATGTCGATGTTCGAATCACCGTTCACGCATACATACGCGCAAGGTCGTATATTTGAGTTGAATGTCAGCAGAGTAGAAGACTGAGTAATCGTTTCAGGCAGAGAATTCCACAGTTGCGCTGCAGTATATTTGAAGGTTTTCCTGCCATATTCCGTTTTAATCCTCAAAAGTTGTAGATGATTGCGTGTTTTGGAACGTAAATTTCTAGTGTGCGCCACCCCAATGGAAGTGAACATGTCTTGCATGTAACCAGGGGTCAGACCATTTCTAGATTTATATGTCATAATACCCATTTTAATTTGCATTCTTTTAGTTAAATTTGTCCAGTTTAATGTTTCATATAGTTGTACAGATGGTGTCCTGTAAGGCATGTCTAATATCACCCTAGCAGCCCGTTTATGCAGTTTTTCTAAGCTATCCAATAATGTAGGTGAAGACGGGCAAAATACAAGACTACAATAATCAATGTGTGAAAGGATATACGACTTATAGAAAAGATTTCCTTGCTCAATGCTAAGATAATGTTTATTTTTCCGTAGAATATAAATCAAGGACGAAATCTTTTACACAGGTTGCCTATATGTTCTATGTATACTCCTAAAAGTTTGTCAGATTCCACAACAGTTAAGCTTCCACGATTTGTAGGGATTATAACATTATTATTTACTTGTTTCAATGTATGCTTAGTTCCTAACATCATAAACTTAGTTTTGTCTGTATTTAACAACATTTTATTATTTACACACCATTCTTCTATCGACTTCATACCGTTAATTAGATTTTCTTGAATTTCAGCGACATTTGAGCTAGCAGCATGCATAGTTGTATCATCAGCATACATATCCATAAGATTGTTGACACACATGGGTAAATCATTAACATATAAAATGAACAAGTGGCCTTAAAACTGAGCCTTGTGGTACGCCTATATCGATGGGCAGTGGTTTAGAATTCTTTCCAGAAATTGAAACGTATTGTTGTCTGCCATTTAAATATGAAGAAAACCACTTGAATGTATTATAGCTGAATTTGTAAATACTTAATTTTTGTAATAGGATGTCATGATTGACAAGATCAAATGCCTTTTTAAAGTCAATCATAATAAAACCAATAAGGTCGCCATTATCTATCGAAAAGCGCCATCTTTCTACTAGATTTAACAAAGCAGTTTCACATGAATGGTTAGGTCTGAAGCCTGATTGCGACTCCACTAATAAATTATACTTGGTTATAAATCTATAAATATGATCATGTATGTGTCGTTCAATAACCTTAGAGATAATGGGTAATATAGAGATAGGCCTATAATTGCTAACATTGGTTTTTGAATCAGATTTATGTAGAGGCTTTACTTTTGCACATTTTCACATTTTGGGGAATTCTCCCGTAGCTATGCTTTTGTTTATAATAAGTGTAATTGAGGGTGCAATTATTGATGCTGCAGCTTTGAGGAAGTGTGCATTCAATTCATCGTAACCAGATGACTTATTTGTTTTTAAGTTGTTAAGTTCTCTGAACACATATTCAACGGTTATATATGGAATTCGAAACTCTATATTTTCTTGAACTTTATTAAAAACATGATCTGATAGCTTATCAAATGCCATTGGCCTTTGTTTTATCATGGAGTGTGTCAGTTTTGACGCGATTGTACTGAAATATATATTAAAATGGTCAGATTGCATTTGTGGGTTTTGAATTTCACATCCATTATCATCACAGATTATTGAAAGTAATTTGTTTGCCTTGGGATTTATGTCTTTTAGAATTTTCCATATATTAGCCGGATTATTTTTGCCTGATTCTAATTTATTTGCAAACAAAATCTCGTTTAGATGCTTTAATCAAATACGCAACTCTTTGCTTTAACATTTTAAAATTCAACATGTTTCCTACGTTTTTATGATAATCCCTTTCTTTCATTGTTTTTAAAATTTATCTGTTCATCCATCCCGGTTGACATACACGTTTAACTCTGCGTTCAATGACAGGAGCGTGTTTATTTATAATGTTGATGAATTTTGCATATCGTTGATCAAGCGCTTGATCAGGACTACCCAAATAACCTATAGAACGCCAATCACATACAGACAGGTCACTAAGAAACTTAGCTTCATTAAAGCTTTTGATGCGCCTGTATTTAATAAGTTGGTGCGAATTTTGAGTTTTGAATGGTTTACATTTGCGTACAGCGAATACTGGATAATTGTCACTTAGTGCCAAAGAGCCGACATGTGACGATTGAATTTTGTCTTTATCTGTGACATACACATGGTCAATCAATTTAGATGTTTTCTCAGTAACTCTGGTTGGATTACGTATAAGTTGCTCTAAATGAAAAAGTTCAATTAAAGACTGCCATTTATGATTATCTGCTTTAATAAGGTCGAAATTAAAATCTCCTACAAGTATAATATTTGAGTTTTCGGAATTTACCTTTTCTAACATAGCTTCAAATTCATGAATCCAGATAGCGGGTGAATCAGGGGGTCTATAGACACAGCCCAATAGGAAAGGTTTGGTCTTAAAGGGGATAATTTCAATCCATAGAGTTTCCAGATCATCGGTTTCAAAATTTAGTTTCCTCACATATGAATAGTTATCAGCTATATGTAGTACAATTCCACCACCGTCCCGTTCTTTTCTGTCCTTTCTTTCATTAACACAGCCTTCAATTTCAATGGAGTTATTTGGAATTGTTGATGAGAGGAATGTTTCAGTGGTACAGAAAACTTCAAGTTCTTTTTCACACTTCTCCATAATCAGTTTTAACTGGTCAATCTTAGTGCCGCTTTCCGTGTAAGCTTGTATGCGCGCTTTTCTGCTAGCAGAGAAGTCGATCCAGTGCATTTAGATAGAACCATTTCCATGTGAGCTTTTCAGCGCGCTGAAATTCTCTCGCTTAAAAACAAGTCGCGCAGTTCCTGATTTTCTGCTGGCTTTTCAGAAAAGTCGGTCTAGTGCATTTCCTATATATACATTTCCACGGGCGCTTGTCCGTGCCGCTGACACGCGCGCTTGTTATGTATGTTGATCTTGTACGCATGCGTGTAGCCTGATAAGCAGGTTATCTAGTAATTGTGGCGTTTAAATGTGTGAAGATTTGCATGCAATAATGATGCCATACAAGAGTCAGCTTCTGTATTATTTGCGCAAGAGACAAAGAACTCGCATTCGTATGATGCAGTTAATGTGGTTGACAAACTAAAAAAGAGTGCACAGATATTGGGTGCAGATATTGTTCTACCAGATCAATTAACTGCTCCTGTTTTTGAAAGCTCAGCTTCAGGACCTGGCCTCTGTAGTTTTGCGACATGACGCATGTAGTGTGTAGGAAAGCAAAAATTGATAAAAAATATGCAGAACTAGCGCCTGAAATTCGCTTGTCTACGCTAGGAAAACAGCCGGATTCGCTGGTAAACTCGCCCACATGGAAATAGACAAACCCGCGAACAGAAAAGCTTGCGAGAACACGCGAGAAGAATAGCTCACACGGAAAGCGGGCCTTAGGCACCAGGTGCTGTAAATTTAAATGACCAATCCTAATTCCTTTAGAATTAATATTGAAAGACGGCAGATCAATGGATTTATTATTATTATTATTATTATTATTATTAATAATAGTACGCCCACCGTCTCCGCCACCACCACCACCACCAACACCACCATAACAACTGCCGCCGCCACCACCACCACCACCACCACCACCACCACCACCACCACTACTACCACCACCAACACCATCATCATCACCACCACCACTAACATCATCATCATCATCATCAGCAGCAGCAGCAGCAGAGGCATCAGCAGCACCGCCAATTACGCCATCATCATCATCATCATCATCATCATCATCATCATTGGCATGATCATTATCATTGCCATGATCGTCATCATTATCATCATCATCATCATCATTGTCATGATCGGCATCATTGCCATGATTGATTATAAATAATTCACGTATTAACTGGGTGAGTAAGCTTAGAGATGTGTTGTCCAGGCGCGGTTTTAATGACGTTTGGGTATCGCAAGGCAGCAATGTAGACAAAAATATGTTTATTGTACCATATAAACAAAGAGCTTATGATAATTATATGCAAGAATGGATAGGATTATTAGATAGGGGTAGTAAAACCAGGTTATATAAATACTTTGTTAATGATTTGATGTATAAAACTTAGATACTGTTAAAAAAACGAAACATAGGCAAGCATTATGTAAGATCAGGACAGAGAGGCATAGACTGCATGTAGAGACGGGAAGATGACATAAGCCAACACCCACACCACTATCAGAAAGAATATGTCTATTATGTAAAAATGATATAGAAGACGAGTATCCTTTTGTCCTGATATGACCATATAAAGTAACTTATGTAAAACCTTCATCAAACCATATTATTATAAAAGACCAAGTGTCTATAAATTTACGGAATTATTACAATGTCCAAGTACAGTTGTCCAGAAAAAATTAGCAGCCTATGATTATGGGGCTTTTAATGTGCGAAAGGATTTGATGACATGAGCACTTTCTCCAAATGTACCTAGGCGTTGGGGTGGGGTGGGTTGGAGATGGAAGGATATGAATAGTGAACATCTTCACCAAATTATAAATATGTATAACGTGTAAAACCGGCTTCCTGTCTGGTTAACCTTAAAATATAAATCATCGTAATACAGTATGTGTGTGCAAGCGCGTAAATTGGCAGCCTTTGATCCAGTTTGACTAAAAGCTGATGTCGCAGTGAGCTGTAATAGCTGTCGGTCAGACTGGTTCCAAGGCGTGCAGCATTTAGTTTTACAATGTGATTTTTTGGTAGATGATTTTCTTGTCGACCTGGTCTCACTCCTTGTTTCGCTTTCGTTTCTTTCGTGGAAACACGGAGAAAGGACAAATGGTTGTTGATTAATTTCTCTAGGGGTCGATGATTATCTTGTGACCGTGTTCGCGGAGGGGTCGTAGCCTGCGCCTGGCATAGCTGTTTTGGAGTCATTATGACGTCATAATAGATTATAACGTCATATTCTCCAACGTGGTTGTGCCGGGTGTGGGTTGCTACCCGTTCGCGAACACGACCCTGGTCTCACTCCTCATTCCTCTCATGCAACGTTTAGTTTTACAATGTGATTTTTGGTACATGATTTTATTGTCGACCTGGTCTCCCTCCTTGTTTCACTTTCGTTTCTTTCGTGGAAAAAAGGAGAAAGGACGAATGGTTGTTGATCAATTTCTCTAGGGGTCGATGATTATCTTGTCGACCTGGGGCCGTGTTCTCGGAGGGGCCGTAGCCTGCACCTGGTATAGCTGCATTGTAGTCATTATGACGTCATTATAAATTATGACGTGATATTCTCCAAGGTGCTTGTGCCGGGTGTGGGTTGCGACCCGTTCGTGAACACGTCCCTCGTCTCGCTCATCGTTCTTCTCTTACCGTCTTGGAGATTATTGATAACTGGTTAACGAATAGAAACATAGAAGCGTGGGACGAAATTTCTCTATGAAATATTGTTGTAACTATACCCTAATTTAATCTTATGTGTTATATGGTATCTGTCATGCATGTATAATATGTTGTACACTCAAGGGCCGGGGTATCTGTCATGCATGTATAATATGTTGTACACTCAAGGGCCGGTGGCCTATTGTGAATAAATTAGCTTATCTTATTCAGAATTTGATCCGAAGTGGGTCAGAGTTCTTTAATCCGGATCACGACCAACGTCTGGAAATCCTCTTGCACGGCAAGTTGCTTCTTGTATTAATGATAGATAAGCTATCTCCCTTTGTGTTTGATAAGCAAAGAGTGAGACGCGCCGTTCTCTTATAATAAAAAGGTCGATATAATCTCGGTAGCTGAGCGGATCTTTTCGGATCACCCTACCCCCACAGTTATGGAATCCTAATCTATGGCCACACTCTTTCTGGAAATCCTCTTACACGACAAGTTGCTTCATTGTATTACAATTTGAGCCAACTCGGATAAGTACCGGTAATATTTTAGATACAGCACGGAATAAGCTTATGCGACTGACTAACTAATTAACAAACCAACCAACAAATTAATAGTCATGGCGATTTATTGAGCGCGCACTCGTACCTTAAAAACAGGATGCTATCCATAAAAGACATATATACCGATTGCCACCATGTAATATTACCGCTTTAACACCGAAAGCCAGAATTAGATAACTCATATACAAATTTAATGATTATTTGAGTTGAACATTTTGAAACTTCTTGCCAAATTAAATAAAGATTTTCAACAGCTTTACATCATAGTTATATTTAAATTAATATTTCTGGGAAATCAGGCTTCTAAGTGTTAAGTTATCAAAATTGGCTGACTAGATTCCTGGACATCAATTCCAGTACAGCTCAGAAATGATGTAATGCGGTTCCAATACAAAATAAAGTAATGTTGAATATTTTGAACCTAATTCACCGTTCCAGTTTATCCATTGATCATATGACGTCATAATCAAGTAAGTGACGCGTAGGCTGGCGCCATGAATTATTCGATATAGTCCGTCTTTAACGCTTAATAGTCCGACATGTACGAATTGTATGTTTTTTGCTATTTAATAAACATGCTATTGACTATATATGCACCAACAGAACCCAGTCAAATTAGTGCCAAAATATTTAACAGCTTACCGGCATAGTTTTCTGGGAATTGATAGTCATGGAGTTCAGGGATCAATCAATCCCAACACGAACCTGATGTGGGTGGAGCTTAGCTATAGATGGGCGGGGTATAGCTAAGACTGGAAAGGTCGATTGGATTGGAAAGCATTGCTGCATAAGTCAGTAAGTCTTCCGATCCAATTATATTCAACATTTTCAACAAAACATTTCTTACAGTTTTCAACCCGATTTTGTTTGGAACTATGATAGCTTATTCATGAACTGTACTATATCTCGAGGTATTCCATAACGCTGCTATTCCCTGCGCTTATTAGACCACGTGGCAAAAACTGAAAAGATCGGTTCTTTATAGAACTCTTTGGATTCCAAGTATGCTTTGATGGCTGGCAGATTCTCGAACCTCGTGACGTATGCCGCTAGTTTCGGGAAGTTATTCAAACATTCTAGCGAAAGAACCAAGTGCTGTGCGAGAGACTCGTACACACGAAAATCAGCATAGTTAATCTGAAATATATTTAATTATAAACTAGAACACATTTAGTGAAGTAACTGTAAATCTACCTGCTCTGGCCATTAACCCTTTAACCATCGAATTTGCTCAAGAAAATATCAATTTTCTCATAGAAAATGTCTATTTGCAGACCAAGCGGAGACTATTTTTGAAAATTTATCACTGGAATGACTGGCTCGCTTATCGAGCCAGTCATTAAAGGGGTAAATTTTCGAAAATGCTCTTCTCTTGGTCTGTAAATGGACATTTCGGAAGACTATTGCAGAAGCCATTTTGGCTAAATTGAGTGTTAAAGAGTTCAGGGATGATATAAGCATTTTTCTTATATGACTGTTGAACGTGTCCAGGCAAGGTGTATTCATTCATGCCAAAAAACGAAAACTGGTATCTCTCACGCCATATGTAGTGGTGACGTATCCATAATGGATGATCTTGACATTATGGGGTGGCGTGGGGGTATATTCTCACAAATAATATGGTGTCCAAAGGAGGAAAATTACCCAATGGGAATTCCCCACTAACAGATTCATCGAAAACAAATAGGTGATTTTAATCCTTGGACCCATACATTTGAGAAACAATTAATTCCTTATATAAGTAATATTCCGTTGAATCTTTTGAAACTAATTTGACTGGAAGCTGATGCTGCCTATGGTTTCAGACAAATTAGATTCGAAATATTCAACACCGTCCTTGTGTGGCAAGATACCTTGAAATTGAGACACCAGCATTTTAGGGGTTATAGGGTTGACGTTATTTAACCCTTTAATGGCAAAATTTCGTAAAAAGTATCAAAATATTGTTTAATAAATGCCCATTTGCAGGCCAAGAGAAGACTATTTTTGAAAAATTACCACTGGAATGACTGGCTCCGTTTTCGAGCCAGGCATTCCAGTGGTGAACTTTCAAAAATATTTTTTTCTTGACCTGTAAATGGAAGTTCCTCAAGACCACTGGAGATGAGGGGTTTCGCAGACTACGCCATGAAAGGGTTAAACAGGATATAAGAACCAATTATAACACATTACTAATTTTAATCCGAACAATTTCAGTCTCGAAATCCTCGTATCTTAATACTTAAAGCACCAAAAGATGTGGAATATTTTGGAATCAAATTACTGTGAAGCTCAGCTTCCAAGTTACCAGTAAATTGCTTTCAAACTATTCAACACTCGCACCCTCTCCCCCCCCCCCCCCCCCCCCTTCACACACACACCACACGCCGCCACCAGCCCACCCTATCCCATCACCGATGTGTTTCCTCTCCCAAGTCCCATAGTGTCTCCCCATAGCGCCCCTAGTCTTTGGCTCCACCACTAGTTTGGCAACCACCCCCCCCCCATCCCAGGTCAACATACGTTCCTACACCCCTGTATAATTGGTTTAAATATTAAGTTACGGAAATTACTGCTGTTGTTTCAAGATATTTACCGTATAGTTTCTTATATTATGTACAATTTGCCATGTTGTGTCTCTAGGAATATAAAGTTGAAAATACTAATAACATACCTTTTCACCAACAATGAAGTCTCTATCACCGATGAAGTGTTCCAAGGTATTCAACATCATTGGTAACCGCATCTGAAGATATGGACCCTTTACAGTCTCCTACAGATAAATTTGTACAAAGAACTATTTAAAGTAACATCTAAAATACGTTGTCCATTTTATTAACAATGGAGTTTTATACCGTACTATTATACGGAAAATACATTAGCGATACCATGTAAACAATTTTCGCTTTATGTATTGTAACCTATTAACACTTATATCAGCCGAAAAGGGCTTCTGTAGTGGTTTTGAAAAATGTTCATTTTCAGACCCAGAGAAGATTATTTTTGAAATTTTATCACCGGGATGACTGGCTCGATATCGAGCCAGTTTTTCCAGCGTTAAATTTTCTATAAAATATTCTTTTTTTGGTCTGCAAATGGAAATTTTTTATGAGAAGATTGAAATTTTGTAGAGCAAATTCGAGGGTTAACGTGTTAAAGGTAATTTAAAGAGAGGAGTTGCTGTTTAGGCCAGCAACATCTCACAGTTACATAACCGCCAATATGTTCCACAGCTTTCCTGTACGATTTGCTTAAAATCGAGACAAGTTCACAAGCTCAAGTTCACTGTATTACGCTCAAGCCGTTCAAGGGTCAATGTGCCTTTCCAGTTTTAGTCATAGCTCTCCGATCTCTAGCTAAGCTCCACCCACACCTCGCTCGTGCTGGGATCGATTGATCCCTGGACTCCCTGACACTATCAATTTCCAGAAAACTATACAGGTAAGCTGTTGAATATTTTGAAACTAATTTGACTGAATGCTGCTGCTGCTCTAACAGAATGTTTATTAAATGGTAAAGACATACAATTCGTACAATGTGTTGGACTATTAAATGTGAAAGACGGACTAAATCGAGTCATTCATGCCATAGTTAATTATGACGTCAGATGATGGATGGATAAACTGGAAAGGTCCAATGATTTCACAGTTTGAACGAGTTGAAATAAAAATGATTTCGCCCTTGAAATGAACTTGTCTTTAGTCACTGTATTCGAAGGAAACTGAAAATAGAGCCGTGGCTTCACCAGCCATTTTGCCACGTCATCATAATCACTAGTCGATTACACAAACTCAACTTCAGAGACCAGACAGGTCTGGACCCAGTCAATCTCTGTAATGAACTGTAAACGCATCATTGTTGATCGTGCTGATTTTGGCATCATCTTACCTCCTGTATCACTAACTTGATACAGACATTAAAATCAACTCGATCCATCCAGTGGTTCATACGATACCACCATCTACACAACGTCAGCAAATTCTCGTCCTTATTTTGTGCGCGACCGATTTGAATTTTACGATGAATTAAGGACTATTTTTCGGTTAACTATTTTTAATATAGAAGACTATGAGCTTTATATCATTTTGTTTTGGATGAAATTACATTGCCTGGTATGCATAGCGTATTGTCTGGTATGCATCCTGTCCTTTCAAGAGTCAATTCTCTTTATCACCAAATTCTGGTGAAAATTACTACGCGAATGACCACTTAATACACACGAGATTCTTTTCTCGATCTCGTATCGAATGAGATCTTGCGAGACACGAATGCATTCGAAGCGACAAAATGATCATTAGAAATAGGCCGTCTCTTAATGGAAAACTCACATCATCTTTTAACCCTTTGAACACGAAGGGCGAAATATTGGACAATCACATACAATGCAAGAACTATTCAGCAGAATATGTTGCGACTAATTTTGACTGGAAGCTATTGGTGCCTGTAGTTCCAGTAAAATGAGCTTCTAAATAATATAACTGCTAATTACCTTCACAGCTATCATGAATTTGGGATTCTTGGAATTCAGGATTCAAAGGGTTAATGGAGAACTAATCTCATTTTCTCATAATAGGTATTTAGGTGGTAGAATCTGTCAGAAATATGGTAAATTGTATTTAACCCATTAATGGCTGAATTTGGTCAAGATAATCAAACTATTTGCTTATTGAATGTCCATTGACACGCCAAGTGAAGATTATTTTTGAAAATTGACCACTAGAATGACTGGCTCGGTAATCGAGCCAGTCATTCCAGTGATAAATTTTCAAAAAGGTCTTCTGTTGGCCTGCAAATGGGCATTCCTCAAGACCACTGCATAGACTGGGGTTGTTCGGCTTCGCAAAGAAAGGGTTAACAAATTCATCAAAGAAAGATACTATTGGTTGTAAGTTTTTAGCGGGATGTACACTATAGGCGTGTACGACCTTGGAAAACTTAGTATTACCCCTCAATAATGCCACATGACCAAATGCTGTTATTTGATTGGTTAAGATCAGGGATGGTTGATCTGGTATTTCCCTCATGCGAGGGAAATACCACACGGTATCTCCCGCGCGAAAAACATGTTTTAGTTTTACTGCGCAGCTAGCCATAAATCTCATTATAATAATATACATGTTGCTAAAATGGCGGATATGCGCCTACTTCGGAATTGTTGAAATTCAAGATTTTAAGTGACTCAATTTCAAGACAACTATATGGGAACGCTGTTGCATATTTTGAAAGTAATTTGGCGGGAGCTGTTGCTGCAGCAAGGTTGTACATCCCGCAAAACACTTGTAGTCAAATAGCGAATGCTTTGCTCGACAAATTAATCATAGCCATAAAAACGGCGAGTTAATTATCGATCGCAATCTTGTACATTTCTTCGTGACGATATAATAATGATCCGCGTGACGGGCGTGTTACATACGGAAATAAACATACCGATGTTAAATGGATTACTCATAGAATTAATTGTAGAAGTAATTAGTCTATGGTAAGCCGATACCGAAGTATGATGTTATTCCGGATTAACCCTCTAGCGTGAACACGACCATAGACGCCGTTTTTTGGCGTACAGCCAAGGCAAAAAGTGTCAATTTCTCTCTTCCAGAACTAGCCATGCTGTTACCACACAATTATACAAACAATTATATTTCCCTCTCTACGCTCAGGAGATACAACGTTTGCGCGTGTGGTAACAGCCTGTACCCCCGTCAAAACACTGGTGTAACTAATAGTATTTGTCGGGCGTAGCGAGAAAAATACATAGTTTGCGCAGGTTATTATCAGAGTCTGTGCCACAAATATTAGCCAAAAAAATAAAATACATTTCATGACAACGTCAGAATATTGATCTGCTAACCAATATGCAGTCTGTTGGCTTGAGGGTATTCCAAATACGACAAAAATGCTTGTATAACTACAAGTAAATATTCAGCCGATAATTACAGTTACATATCGAATAGTGACAACGAGTTCATGTTCACGTTTTATTCACTCAGGCTTTACGTAAAGCATATGAGGGACACTATTGAATAATTTAGACGCAATTTAATAACTGAAGCGACATTGCTTAGACGCCATTTTATTTCCAAGCTGCGCATCATCGCGATGGGCTTGCGCAGTACAACTAAATCAGGCATTTCGCGCGGGTATATCGTCTTATATTTCCTGCGCGAAGTGATCAAATTCGTTGTTTGCTCGGTGATTAACAGCATGCGAGCGCGTCATATGCCCGCCATCTAATCCAATCAATCATTTGGTCACGTGACATCAGTGAAGGGTAATTAATTGGAGCTCATTACACTTCCCTACTGTACTCCACACCTCTAAACTAGTACAATTGTATAGTGAAAGGTCAACCAAACCTCCAGATAATTATGAGTCACTATTATTGAAATGGATTGCTATGTAGTACGCTTTGACTGACCCTCAACTTCTGACAACATTTGCTGTAGTGAAATGACATTAACACAGTTTCACGCTCAGAATACTGAACGCTATTTTTATGCAACTGGCTACACCTCTGCCTAGAATGAAGGGCCTCTCTTCCTACATTTCTCGTGACATTGTCAAAGGAATTATTTACTCCTGTTGTATTTGTACACAAATTCTTAAATTATTTATCGTTGAGTGTATCAGTCAAGTGGTCTGTCAGTCAGCCAATCAGATGTTTAATTGCTCGGGCGATCTACCAACCATCGTAGTAGTAGTAGTAGTAGTAGTAGTAGTAGCAGGAGCAGGAGCAGGAGCAGCAGCAGCAGCAGCAGCAGCAGCAGCAGCAGCAGCAGCAGCAGCAGTAGTAGTAGTAGTCGAAGTGAACGCACGCGTTTATTTAGCTCTGCAATTGCTGCCCGAATTTGCTAGTTTCTAGCGCGATTTTGTAGATAAATTTTATACATATATTTCGTATTAGTATTTCCTTTCAAACGTTGTTTAATTTGTAAATTCTTGTCTTGGTTGGAGCGCATTTTGTGTCTCCATTTTCTAAAGTCACTCCTCTTAGCAGGCGGTTTCAGCCATTTAATAGGTCTCCTCTTAATGTGATCAATGCAATACTTTTCTCCCCGCGCCAGTATGCTATTTCTATAGTTCGTTGGCTAGCGCATTGTATTTGGCAAGATCGCTTGAGTGAGTGGATTTAATTCCTTTGTCATTTGTAAGCCTAGTACTTTGATTATATAAATCTTTATAGTCAGTTGGCTGTCCCCGATCAACCCAAACAGACTAACAAATATATGTCTGCAATATGTTAGTATGCATTAGGAAACCACTTTAATTGGTTAGGTGTTAGTGAACCACTTAGAAAGTGGTTCAAACTAACAATTATACGACTGTACTCTCTATTCGTATATGTGTTGGTAGACGTCAGGGTTTCAAAAGGGGACACTATTTATTTAGTGTTTAGCTCTTTCCCCGACGTCTTGGTGTTATATTTTTGTATTATATATTGTAGTAGTATGGGTTTCCTCTTTTTATAAAACACCATGGCAGCCTATAAGCGTACTCTAAGCCATAAGATAACAACTAAGGGATAGGGTGTCACGGCTATCGACGTGTATCATGGGTTAAAGGATGTCGTTGGCGCGGGACCTGATGCTTTGCAGGGGCTTATCAATGTTTCTAAAACTGTATGGAATGTAACAGTGTCAAATGAGGGGGAGGGGGGGGGGCAAGGAAAAGCTTCTTATTGTAAAAGGCGAGTTTGTAACGTAGAGGAAATCAAGTCAGATAGGTTGCGAGTGAAGATTAAAGTTCCACTAAAAATTCCAGATGACAGAATCATGAATGAACTCAAGAAGTATGGCAAAGTGCAAAAGATTGAACGGGAAACGTATCCATTTGACAGAACGCTAGAAAACGGTGTAAGACGCATCTGGTTTGATAAAGTGGATAGCCCGTTACCAAGCAGATTGACGCTTGATGGCAGCTTTGTCCTGCCCTTATGATATAGAGGGCAAATTAAAGAGTGCCGGATCTGCCTAAGTACTGACCATTTGGCAACAGATTGTCCCAATCGAAACAAATGTTTGCTCTGTGGTTCAGTTGACCATTTTAAATGGCGCTGTCCAAAAAATCAAAACAAGCCCTCAGTATCAGGAGATAATCGCCCAATAAAGGATGCAACTGAGTCAAATGCTTCTGGAGCAATCACTACGGAAGCTGTTGTTGTGGTTCATGCCACTGAAATTGACACAAACAAATCATCAAATCCTGTTAAAGTAACTACAGTTGATGAAATTCAAGTATTAGAGAAGGGTATAACCTTAAGTCAAGAAAATAATCAAAATGCAGTGGAGCCAAACGTGGCTGTAAAAGCCACGCAGGAAAATGATGATCTTACAGAAGAGCCAGATTACGATTCCTTAGTAGATGAATTAAAATTAGGACGGGATAAGTTTAGGACTCAGAAGTCGGAAAGTTCAGTCGATTTTCCGCTAAGCCCACTTGATTTAAGTCAGCTTGAAGATATGGTAAATAGCGCTACTGCCAAATGTAACTTAAGTAGCAATAAGCGTCATAAAGAAGACAATAGCTTAGAATCTGAGATTGAAGTAAATGATATGGATGATGATACAATGTCAGTTTCAGAATCAGATGTGTCTATTCAAACACAGAGTTCACAGATGAAAAATGAAATGGTAATGTAACGATCAGAAGGGGTTGAAGTGTTAGTGCCATATGTAACGGCGAGAGGCGTGAAATATCGTCTACTGCGCCATGATTCTGATATTTCCAAATATGAATATTTGTCTGTGGTAGAACTAGGAAACATTGAATTCGCAGAAAAATTAGGTAAATGGTCTAAGAAACGAGCTAAAAAAACACAAATCAAGTTAATCTAATGATGGCGGTTGTAAACATCATTTTACAAATTATGATTATCTGCACCATCAATTGCAAAGGATTAAATACCGAATTCAAACAGCGCCACTTGCTTGAAGAATTAGCAAATGAGAGAGTTGATATTGATTTTCTACAAGAGACCAAAATTCAAAAAATTTAAGTGTATGAATCTCTCAAAGATATTTCAAAAGGGCAGATTTTTTATTCTTTATCACAAGATAATAGCGCGGGATGGCCATTCTTATCCTGCCCCGCTGTCTCAACTATGTTGATGTTATATCGTCGTCATCAGATACAAATGGACGATGGATGTGTGTATCAATTCATGTACTAAACACAAGTTTAAATTTGATGTGCCTTTATGCGCCAACTGCGTCGTGAATTTCTAAATGATGTTTCCACAATAATTCAAGATAGAACGCCTGAAAACCTAATTATGGGCGGTGACTTTAATTGCATATTAGATGAAATTAAAGACAGAAACGCTTGGTCTAATTTTAATGACACATCTCATAATATTTTGAAACACATCTGTGAATATAAAAGCTTGTTAGACACTTATCGGATTGAAAATCCAGAGGGCAGGGACGTTACTTGGTTTTCAACCGATGGAAAGAAAGCATCCAGATTGGACAGGATCTATGTAGAACGATCATTGAAATGTTATATGTGTAAAACTAACATAAAACCAGTAACTTTCTCTGATCACAATATGTTTTCCATAACATTAGACAATGCTGACTGGATCAAACGAGGAGATGGATTTTGGAAACTCAATGTAGCGTTGTTACGAGATAGTTGCTATTGCAAATGTGTAGAAAGTTGTTGGAGGCATTGGGATGAAAAGAGAAGTTTGTATGAATGTATAACAGACTGGTTGGAGGATGTTAAATCCGACCTGAAACATATTTCAAGGCAGTATTCCATCAGGAAAGCACGAGAAATGCGAAAGCGTAAAAAGGCGCTTCATGGTCGGTGTGTAAAATTAATAAGAAAATTAATGATGGAGAATATAATTATTACGAACTATTAGTTAAATTAAAAGGTAGACTAAATGAAATAGAGCAATATCAGTTCGATGGGGCCAAAATAAGGCAAAGAGCACAAATGCACACCGGGGGTGAAAAGCCTACACGTTACTTTTGTAACTTGGAAAAAGCAAGAGGTATAGAGAAGTTAATGCGCTCACTGAAAACTAATGATGGTGTACCAGTGTCCTCAAATACGGAGATGATGGAAACAGTATCCAAATTTTACAAATCGTTGTATAAATCTGAGGGAAGTGATGAAACTGCAACTAGAGATATTTTAGCTAATATAACCCAAAGACTTCCAGATGCATGTCGCGAAAGTTGTGACCAATCACTAACAATTGATGATTTGACAAAATCCCTCAAAGGTATGAAGTTAGAAAAGTCTCCTGGCTGCGACGGACTTCCAGTCGAATTTTATCAAACATTCTAGCACATATTTGGTCCAGTATTAGAAGAAATAGCAGCTAACATTTTTAAGCAAGGGCATCTCCCTCTATCGATGGCCCAAGCATATGTTCGGCTTATATACAAGAGGGGTTACAGAAATAAAATACAGAATTATAGACCAATCTCTCTACACTGTGTAGACTATAAGATTATTACTCTGGCACTAACGTTAAAACTTGACGCAGTCCTAGGCGAAGTAATTGATGATGATCAAACGTGCTTTGTACCAGGAAGAACGATATTAAACAACACATTGCTTATCCGATACCTTATTCAATTAGTTGAACAGGATTGCATCCCAGCAGCAATAATAGCACTTGATAACGAGAAGGCGTTTGACAGACTTGAATGGGATTTCTTGTTTAGGTCTTCAGACCATATTGGCTTTGGTTCCAGATTTATTAAATGGGTCAATATTTTATATACTGATATAACAAGTTGCTATTTAGTAAAAAAAATCATCTATCTAAACCTGTAGTGCTGGAATGAGGTGTCAGACAGGGTTGCTCATTGTCTCCGCTTATATTCGTCATAGCTATGGAATCGTTGGGGGCCACATTGAGGCAACCTAATGATTTTCAAGGAATATGTATACGTGGCGTAGAAAGGCCACTAAAGGTGTATCAATATGCAAATGATACGACTGTGTTTGCAGGTAAAAATCCAGATTTTAGAATTTTAAATGGAGTATTTATTATCAGATTTTCAAAAGGCATCAGGGCTTAAAGTCAATAGAGACAAATCTAAGGGATTATTTTTGGGCGCTTGGAAGGACAGAACTGACAATGTTATGGATATTAACTGGTCAGATGATGTCATAAAGATGTTGGGTATTTACTTTAGTAGAGAACAGGATGTAATAATAAACTGGGAAGAAAGGCTATCCAAGCTAAAGTGTGCATTAGTAAATTGGAAACGACGTCGCCTAACTGTATTTGGCAGGACATTTGTCCTTAATAATTTAATTTTATCTGGGCTGTGGTATACCGCTTCTGTAGTTCATATGCCAAAATCAATAAAGTCAAAGATCAACACGTTACTTTTGTCCTTCTTATGGGAGGACAAACCCCATTTAGTATCGCAGTCAATCCTCACCAATGAAAAGCATGATGGAGGCCTGGATTTGGTTAATGTTTTAGCAAAGTGTGCTTCGCTAAAACTGAAATTCTTGAATAAGTTACTCACTTCAAACTCATCTTGGTCAAGTGCTGCAAGGACACTTCTACAAAGGTACGTAGATCCATTTCCAGTAGAGCAACATCAATGAGGCATATTGATGCCCAATGCTTATTTCTTCGAATAAAGAATGCAATACTTGGTGAATGGTTCAAATTGCCGAAAGCACGTGGCAACAAAGATATGTTGCAACCAACATTAGTATTTAAGTCAGAGCATATGAAATACAACATGGCATCTAGAGCCTGGTATGGAATGCTAATGTAAAGTCGGAGAAAGACTCCTGTTGCAGCTAGGCATTGGAACACTTTAGGATGCACGCCAAAGAACTGGAAAAATGCGTGGAAAACAATACACCTACCTTGTCTACTAGCAAACGCACGGGACCTGGCATGGCGATTACTCCATCGGAGGCTATGGGTCGGCCATCTGACTTATATGTGCAAAATAACAAGTACAGACCGGTGTTTATTATGTAATACCGAGGAGGAAACAATAGACCATCTGTTTACACAGTGTTGTATAGCTACAGGCTTTTGGGTATATATCAATATGCTCCTTGCTAAATTTGGAAGCAAATATGTTAAATTAATGGCTGAAACAATTATGTTCAAAGATTGCTCAACTATCGGACGAATCATTAATAGCAAGGAGAAAGAATTGTTAGTAACCCTGTTATCTGTAGGAGTGTGGGCCATTTGGAAGCATCTGTGCTCAGAGGCCAGAGATAAAACAGGAAACAACCACCAAAGAGCCATACAAGCTATATTTCGATCATTGTTGATAAACTGCATTCATTGTGAATTTTACAGGCTAGTGGAACATGGGAAAGAAAGTAGATTTAAAGATATATGGTGCAAAACTGGCCTAGTATCAATTGAACATGGATATGTAAAAATAGCAGAAGCAGAACTTGTATAAGCTAGCACACTAGCTGCCTGTTGTATATTGATATATGGTATTTTATTTTATTTATTTATTTGAGTTAATTAAAAAATTTTAATGTCTTAGGAGATGATAATTTTGACAAATAAGCTAACCTTGGGAATCGGTATATTTAAATATCAATTGAGCATTGCATCAATATTCTGGAGGTGATCCGACTTTCGAGTTCATTAGGTTAACAGAGTATGACATCTTACATATATACAATTAACATCCTGTTGTAAATGTTTACTGTAGGTGTATTTGTTCCAGGGTAATTTACAAAAACGTACAATGAAGTAAATTTAAAATGTGAACCCAGAGCGCCATCTATGTAGTCATAGTGTGTATACTTTTGCTTTGTGTATTTTACGACATAGAGGCTACTACGCCTGCTTGGTATTTAAGAATCGGCCAACTAGCGTCAATGAGTGACCTTTTGTTACTTATTGACGAGTCACCTCGCCACTAATTGGCGAGCTGCACTCGCCATTTGGGCCCAATACTATACGGTGTGCCACGTTAAACTACATATGATCTACTTAGCCTGCCGGTGATGAACCGGCTCAATGGCGTCAATGAGTAGCAGTAACTTACTCCTAATTATTGATGAGTCGCTTTTCCACTTATTGGGTAACTATGCTCGCCATTTTGGCCTACTACTACACGGTGTGCAAATAATAATGGTTTTGTTGAATTATATTATGTTATCAGCTCTTTATTAAGTTCTTTTTCTGTGTAGTTATGCCATGCGTGTGGTATATGGCAATAGAGTATTTTAACTTGCACTGTGTTGATATGTTAAGTTTGTATTATTATTCATATACTATTAATAAAGCCTGTTATTTCACCTGATTTTTTATGGGGGTTTGCAAGCCTTTTTTTAAAGGAGTTCCTCCGTGAGGTGTGTCCGACTGCATCAGCGTCGGATTTTCAAAAAAAAAGAAGAAAAAAAAGTAGTAGTAGTAGTAGTAGCAGTAGCAGTAGACAGGCGTAATCTAGGTCAATGTGAATGCTCGCTAGTAATGTCAAGTCGCTATAAACAGACTCTTAGCCTTAGGCTCACCACTGCTGGGTTGAATGTTGGCGCTATTGACGTCTATCACGGAATAAAAGACACTGTAGGGGTTGGGCCAAATGTCTTAAAGGGGCTAATTAATATTAGCAAAAATGTCTGGAATCGTACGGTCAGTTCACAAGGAGTGAAAGAAAGGTTTTTGGAAGAGGGCCTGATTGTCAATGGACAAATATGTAAGATCGAAGAGGTTGATTCGGATAAATTGATTGTAAAAGTGAAGGCCCCTCTTGAAATTCCGAATGAACGTATTACAGACGAGCTGGGAAAACATGGACAAGTGATAAAAATTGAAAGGGAGACGTATGCCTTCGACAGAACACTTGAAAATTGGATAAGACGGGTGTGCCTGGAAAATACTGACAAACCAATTCCAGGTGGATTGTCTATTGATGGGAGCTTCTTCCTCCCTGTGTGGCATAGGGGCCAGGTTAAAGAGTGCCGTATCTGCACAAGTACTGAACACCTAGCTAGTACATGTCCTTACAAGAATAAGTGTCTTTTGTGTGGGCCATCTGATCATTTTAAATCTCGATGTTATAAAAGATCATCGATGAATGCTGCAAGTAATGTGGAAGAGGCGAGTGCTAGCTATATGGATCCGGCTTCTCTCAATTCCAGTGAAGTACACAGTAGTAACAGTGTGCCACACACCTATGCACATGTTGTTAGCAAGGCTGGATATCCCATTGATAGTAAGACTGTGGACCACAATGTTAGTAAGACTGGGGGTCCAGTTGTTAGTAAAGTTGGTGATCCAGTACTGGCAAAACACGTTGATGAGATTGAGGTTCTGGAGACAGGTATATCTGTTACCGCTCCAGCAACAGCTGAAATACCCCAGAAAAATGATGACTCCGACGCTGTTGATGATACACAGAGTTTAGTACTGGGGCAAACAAAATTTGCTAGAGAAATTATCTGATTCGAAAGCTGATATCGTCATGCTTCAGGAAACTAAGTTCCATAATGTTGAAGTACTAGAAAGTTTCAAACAACTCTCTAAGGGTGAAATATTCTATTCCAATGCCACTGATTTAAATACAGGAGTGGCGATTTTATTTTTACCCAGGTGTTTGACTTTATTAAATATCATTTCATCGGAAGCTGATAGTAATAGCAGATGGGTCGTGGTGACTGTTGAAATGTCTGGTTCAACACTAAATTTGATGTCTATTTATGCCCCTGCATCCCATTCTCAACGAGGTGCATTTTATTCAGCTATTGGTCCAGTAATTCATGATAGATCAGAAAATATTATTATTGGTGGAGATTTTAATTGTTTTAAATCCAGAGAAGGATAGGCATTCGTTATCGATATACTCTGATACGTCTCATCTGCGTTTACAGGAAATATGTGATAGTGAGCACGTTTTGGATAGTTATAGAGTATTAAACCCTGAATGTTGTGAATATACAAGGGTAACAGCAAATGGTCAGACAGCCTCTTGGTTAGACAGGATTTATGTACAGAGAGAGCTAAAAGGGTTAATTTCGGATACTGGCATATATCCCGTACCTTTTTCTGATCATTGCCTAGTTTCCACTGTGTTAGATAATACAGAATGGGTTACACGTGGTCCAGGTTTTTGGAAACTTAATATTTCCGTGCTGAATGATTTTGAGTACCATCGATGTATTGAAAGTTTCTGGCGTTTTAAGCTCCGCAACATATCAGAATTTGAACGCTTGATTTCTTGGTGGGAAGATGTTAAACTAGGGTTTGCTAATATATCAAGGCAATATTCCATTCAAAAGGCAAGGAAAATGCGCAAAGAGCAGAGAAGGTTGATTCGTCTACAAACCTTAATTTTTCGTAAAGTTTCAAGCGGCGATATTCACTTTACTGAGGTTTTGGAGGAGACCAGGTTAAAATTATCACAAATAGAAATGTACAGAGCAGAAGGCGCAAAAGTAAGATCAAGAGCCCAATTTTATTCTGCAGGTGAAAAGCCGACAAAATATTTTTGTGGCCTAGAAAAGTCTAGAGGTTTGGAAAAGATAATTAGGGGCCTTGAAATAAATCGGCAAATTGTTAAATCAAATAAAGATCTACTAGAAACTGTTCAGACATTTTATGAAGATTTATGTAAGTCTGAAGAAATTGATGAAGAGTTGGCAGCTGAATTACTTGCTAATGTTAACGAAACATTGACTCCTCCGTCGGCTGATATTTGTGATGAATATTTAACCTTAGAAGACCTGACTAAATCGCTTTAAATAATGAAGAATGGAAAATCGCCAGGGGGAGATGGCCTCCCTGTTGAGTTTTACGTTACTTTCTGGCATCTCATTGGTCCACAATTCTGTGAGCTTGTTAAAGGAATTTTCCATCAGGGAAAACTTCCTTTGACAATGTCTCAAGCACATGTACGTCTGTTATTTAAAAAGGGTGACCGGAGTGACATACGGCATTATAGGCCAATTTCTCTCTTTGGAATTGATTACAAGATTATTTCTAGAGCTCTTTCACTAAAACTAGGTCAGGTGCTGGGCAACGTTATTAATCCTGTTCAGACATGTTCAACACCTGGTAGATCAATATTAACCAACACTGTGCTTATAGTACAGTAGAAATTGACATGGACCCGGACATTTTGTATAACAGACACATTTTTGTTCTAATCACTTCGGTATGGCCCAAAATACATCCTAGAAAAATTCTCCAAAATTCACACATGGGGAAATATTTTTTTTAGAGGAAATTCAAAATGGCCCCCAAGGCGATGACAAATAACCAGGTAATATGTATTTTGACTCTAAAAACCCGTGTTGTACAGTTTAAAGTATGTCATCATCAAAATCACTTGGTAAACTATAAATTTAATGCAAACTGAGCGACTGTTGTGAAACACAGCGAACAGGCAGAATGGCTGAAATTTGTCTATGCATTTTCACTTTCAAATTTCGAGCTGTTAAGGCAGTGACCTTCACATTTACAATGTATGCTACAGGGAATGCCTTTCTTGGAGCAACTACACGAGGAACACAGACGTGTGCTGCTTTTACACTGGCACCTTATATTTAGAAGTAGCTCCGGAGGCTCTGCTGACTTGTCTGTAATGATCACCGTCACTGATCCTTGTTCTACTGCATAACCATACTCTTCTTTCTTTAACACAGTTTTAGGTGAAGCCATGTGCTTGCTTGGAGATGAACCCGAAGGCTATGGAAGAATGCTGCCCTACGTGTGGGTGGCATCATTTCAACTGGTACATGCTTAGGAGAGATGGCAGTCATGTATCTGAGATTGTCTAAGCCAGGACTTCTTGATCCAGCACTATACAAAGACTTAATGTACTTTTCACCAATAACCATTATATCCGCCTTTGATCTGGAGATGTCGCCAAATGCAAGTACATCTTGTCTGAGGGTTGGTGAAGATTGGATCGTTTTCATATGCTTTACTTTGCCCATGCCATATAAAGCTGATGTCGTGTCACATCCAGACATACTATGGACGAATGGCAGGCACATACACAATTCCTTGCCTAAGATCTCTGTGGCCACTTTGATGCACAGCTTATGTTGCTTTGTTTGTAGGAAAATATTTGCAGAGGTGCTTGCATGATAGAGGAGTAAGATCAATATGTCTGTATCGTCAGCAACAGCTATCGTTGTTCTTTCAGTTCCTGCCAATTCTAATGCTCTCCTTACAATCACCACATCAGCATCGCATTCGTCTACTGCATGTATCACCTCAACACCTGCATCTGATAAATGTTTTGCCAACAGATTTATGGTATTCTGCTTGTTGCGTTTGTTTGATAGAAATCCAGTTTTGTTTCCTGGAACAGGTGTGTTGTCTTGGACAGCTGCACCAGGAGCGCCAACTTGATTAAGCCGTCGTCGCTTCTGTTCTTGATCTTTTGTGGTCTCAGTTTGATAGTTATCAAATATAACACAAACAGGCGCATCAAGCCTCTGATAATGTACTACTGATGCTACGAATTAGCTACAAACGGTCTCCATTGTTCCAACCTTAGGCCATGGTATCCGATGCAAAAGTGCGCAGCCATCAAATACTCTTGCAGCTGGCTCTGTTGTCTCTTGCTGTAGCATTGATGTGTTCATTTCAATTATATACTTCGCCAGTTGTGACTTTTGCGATTTCCTCATAGTTCCGTCATCGTGGAAGAGGGCGGGACATATCGTTGCAAGCTCGTATTCAAAGATCACTTTGTCTGGAGGTCCTGAAACAGATGCAGTTGACATTAAGCGATGGTACAGCTCCTGGGAAGACATATGGACATCTTCATTTCCTACTTTAACTACCTTTCGCATGACAGCAAATGTTACAGCTTGATCTGCTTTCTTTAGCGTAATGTCGCCAAACCTTTTCTCATTTAACTTCTCATGAATTCCTCGACCAATATCAATGGCATCATCGGCAGTAACACGATGGTCTGCAATCAAACGGTTGCGATATTTCTCAGTTGGTCGTCTTCAACTGCGAATGGATTGTGTTCTCTGAGAAACAGAGTGAATTTCTTCATGTCTTCTACATCTCGTCTCATAATTGCAGGGTGAACATCTCTGTGTTGTTCCGACCATGTCCCGGTGACGTGTCAGTCAATGACCGCAGAGCGTGTGTGTACTGTGCTATGATGTGTGCAGTGAGAAGCCATTTTGTTCTAGCGGATTCCTTGTGCGTTATATTGATCAATCCACCCTGTGTCTTCCCAGCTCTCACTAGACTCTGTTCAATTATCATATCAGACCAGGTACCACTCCAATACAGTTTAGCATTCCTGCGTACAGCAAAGTGCCCTTCGTGCATGGGACCATCCAGACAAGTACATAGATCATCAGAATCTTGGAGGTAAAGGTGACAACACTTTGTGTAATTGTTGTGCCCTGCAGCAGCAAAGAATGGCAACATGGATTTAACAGCACATAGGTCACCTGCAAAAAGTATTCTTGCTTTAACATCATTCGCTAACGAATCGTGCCTTTTGTCACACACGTTTAACAAGGTTCCCTGGACTACACTGAGTTTACCCTTACTAACATATTCAATATTGCTTATGTGAGAATGTCGTTCAGGGTGACGGCGGACAGCATCAAAGTCGAGCTCTTCAGCACATATCAAACAATGAGTATGGTAATCATAATGATTAGATTCGGAGCGCAGTGTAGGGGTAGATGGTCGCACTCCTTCATCGTTTCTGTTTAGCTGTTGCACTTTTGCAATATTTCTAGGCAACTTGTAATTTTTGTAGCATTTATCGTGTACATAATGTTCGTTCGACGGAGATAGTTTGAAATCAATACCATCACCACGAAACTTTGAAGCGTCAAGCAGCGTTGAAAGCCCTTTATGACGAAGTTTTCTAGAACTGCTGCTATCATGGGAAACATTACATACAACACATGGCCATACATTGATGTACCATGTTCTGGAATTCACACTCATGTATCAAATCATATATGGTTGTTATAGACAGGTTTTACTGATTAATTTTAATTTACATTAGTATGTCTTACAGGTTATCTGACTGGGATCTGTTGTCATATACACAATTGACAATAGCAATTGTCAGTAGGTCTAATTTTATAAAATTCTCAACAGATTACCTATGTATGCTAAATATTTTTCACATTTCGTTCCCTAACTTCAAAGGGTTAAAAATCAGGTTTCCCCAAGTGTGAATTTGTAAGAATTTCTTGTGTGGACTCTGGACAGTCATAAAAAGTGTTTGGAACACAAAATCGTCTGTTATACAAAATGTCCGGGTTAGCCTATATTTCTGTTGATTTCTACTGGACTATTATTAGAGATCTGATTCAGTTAGTTGAAAAGGATAACATTCCAGGTGCTATTGTGGCATTAGATAATGAAAGGCTTTCGATCGTTTGGAGTGGAAGTTTCTGTTGATGTCATTAAATCGATTCGGCTTTGGGCCCAATTTTATTAAATGGATCCGAATATTGTACAATGGCATTACTAGTAGATACCTTGTGAACAATTTTATAAGCCAGCCAGTTGTCTTAGAACAAGGGGTTCGACAAGGTTGCTCACTGTCAGCACTTTTATTTGTAATTTGTATGGAAACCTTGGGAGCGACAATAAGAGAAGATATAAATTATCATGGACTGTGTATTCGTGGTCTTATGACACCAGTGAAATTATCACAATATTCCGATGATACGACTATTTTTGTTTGCCAAAATAGTGATTTTAATCGTTTACATCTTACTTTGGAGAATTTCCAAAAAGCGTCAGGGCTCAAAATTAATAAAGAAAAATTAGTAGGTTTGTTTTTGGGTTCATGGAAAGATCGTAATGATCAGCCATTAGGCATCAATTGGTCCACTGATATAATACAGATTTTAGGCATTCATTTCAGTCGAACAAACCATGATTCCATTAATTGGACAAACTTGCTTTCTAAAATGAGCAAGAAAATTATTCAATGGAAACATCGACGTCTGACTATTTTTGGCCGGGCAATAGTGATCAATAATTTGATATTGTCACAACTTTGGTATGTTGCTGCAGTTGTTAATATGCCCAAACATGTTGAAAAGGAAATTACCAAGATGATATTTGATTATTTGTGGGAGGGTAAAACACACCTTGTCTCACAACGTGTCTGTACTAATAATAAGCTTGATGGTGGGCTTTCCATTCCCGACCTAAGAATTAAATGCGTCTCGTTAAGGCTGAAATTATTAGATGATTTAGTTCATTCATATAGTTAGTGGGCAAATGTGTCTAGATGCCTTATAGAAAGGTGTATTGAGCCATTTTCAGCTAATTCCTTTTTCTGGTCTTCTAAACCTCCACCGAATTACATACAGATTCCATCTGTATTTTTGGACATTAAAGCTGCTTTAGCTAAGTTTGTTCGCAAAGAAGATTCACCTCTTTGCTGGGAGCATGCCCCCAGCCAGTACCTATGGGGGAATGCTCATATTCTATATGAAGGCAGAGTTTTATATTACACTTCTTTTGCTAAGCATGGTATTCAAAATTTGTGTGATATTGTAGATGTGAAAACTCGAAAATGGAAATCACTATATGACATATCACGAGTAACATCTTTACGCCCAATTGACATGCAGCGCCTTCTAAAACGGTTACAGGAAGCAATTCCAATGGAATGGTTTCTTCTCCCTAATGGGTCTGTGAATGATGCTTGCTCCAAGTTAATCCTGGAAAGTACTGATGGACGTTTTTCATATACGTTAAGGAATAAGGGGTGGTATAATATTTTAATGCTGCAGAATATTACTATTCCAAAGGCTGTCGCGGCATGGGAAAGGACTGAACATTCTCCCCTGAGTTGGGATGCGGTTGGGTAAAATATCCATTCACCACACATACCTAATCGAGCAAGGGATGTTGTCTGGCAATTGCTTCATTGAAAACTATGGGTGGGCCCCCTCCTCAAGAAAGTTGACATAGCAAATAATGACCACTGTCTATTTTGTACAGACACTGAGGAAACCATTATCCATTTGTTTATAGAGTGTTTGCCTGTCTCCCAATTTTGGATGTACATTGAACAGATATTTAGAAAAATTGTTACAGTTGATATCAACATAATCCAAGATGCAATTCTATTTCATAAATTAGACGCTTATAATCTGACTAATAATGCAAAGAAGATCTTGTTATTTTGTTTGAGTGTGGCGGTCTGGGCCATTTGGAAGCATCATTGTACGATAGTTAGTGACTCATATACAGGGTTTAACTCCAGCAGTTTTGAAAAATTGAAGTGCACATTTCGTGCCTTGTTCTCGGATTGCCTTAAATGTGAATTTCATGATGCAATGACTAAAAATAGACTTCACTTTTTTAAAGTTATTTGGTGCTCTGGTGATTTGATTTCCATTGTTTCGACAAATTTGATTATTTACTATCCACCGTAATTGGCCTCTGGAGTGATTTATTAAATAATATACATGTATTTGTGCGCTTAGAGCTGTGATTTTGTTTCAAACTACTTTGTTTTGATGTTTTCTATATTTGAAAGCTAACTATCTATTTTTAATTATTATTTATAATGCACATGCAGCATTAGTGGTTTTAGAGTGTGCGTGCGTGTGCATGCATGTGCGCTGGCTGTTGCTATGTGAAACAGCAGCATTTACTTCATGCAGCAACAGCTCCAACACGTGCATGTACTCTCAAAGTCAGCTAATCAGATTGAGATGAAAATTGCGAGTGTTTGCTCTGAAAGGGTTAAACCATGTCCCTAAATTTAGATGGTCGTTTGAACAGGTTAACCCATTTTGTTTTTGGCAAAGTTAATAAACAATCCAACATTTTTTTTATTAATAATGTTTGCTCCGGGGTAATTTTAGAATCTGAATCCAAAAGTAAATTGCTTTCACTAAAATAAATTTACCATTCAATCTACTGCTTCCTAATAATAGATTGGAAATACTCAGCATGTATACATATAATTGTGTTTGTCCCAGGATAATTATGGAGTCTCTTTTTCAAAGTAAATTGTACTGTTTTAAATCGTTTGTTAAGTTTCAACCCTCTTCAACTATGTAGGTTGCATTGTCGCTTCACTGAGCTCAGTGTAATATCTTAGCGTTTACTTTTTATAGATTATCCTGCGGAGCATTGATTATTGATTAATTTGTTCCCGATTGACTGTGTGTGTTAAATACGTCCGATCCGCTGTGTTTGTTTCACAGCCTATGCTCGCGTGAGCTTTTATAGTTTTAATGGAATGGTGTTGAGCTAGTTACTTGGAATTTTTAAAGGGACATATTTAGCTGTTTTGAATTTTTAAATTAATCGTTTGACCACCATATATTTATTTATTTATTTATACACATGACTGATATAATCGTTTGTTCGCTTTGATTTAGTCTATGTTTAATGTTCTTTCAGTCAGTTTATTTTGGGGTATTATGGATTTCCACACGATCCATTGATCGTGTTACCCCCCCCCCCCCCCAAAGTAGTAATAGTAGTAGTAGTAGTAGTAGTAGTAGTAGTAGTAGTAGTAGTAGTAGTAGTAGAAGTAGTAGTAGTAGTAGTAGTGGTGGTGGTGTTGGTGGTGGTGGTGTTGGTGGTAGTAGTAGTAGTAGTAGTAGTAGTAGTAGTAGTAGTAGTAGTAGTAGTAGTAGTAGTAGTAGTAGTAGTAGTAGTAGTAGTAGTAGTAGTAGAAGCAGCAACAACAGCATCAGCGGCCGCCGCTGCGCCATCCGCACTGCCATCATTGTCGTCGTCGTCATCGTCGTTTTTGTTTATGGTTATGGTTATTGTAAGGGTCACTTACAAAGTTTTGATTATACGCAATTGCAGCGAGAGAGCTCTGCATGTCATATCCCTGAAAAAGAGCCTGGTCTTGTCTTCTCACATCTTCGTCAGTAGTTGCCTCTAAAAAATAAGTATTCCCTAATAACGCTGGTTAATGGGCCAGTACTGGCTCAACATCTGCCCGTGGGAACATATGCCTGATGATCAGCCACAGCTGATTGGTCCACAAAACAGGTGAAAGAACAACCACCGGGTCTAAACAGTGGCTGTTTTGTTAACCCCTGTATTATACAGACACTACAATGTGTGGCTTCAGACAACATTTACCAGGTCACGTGATGTATATCGAGAGACAACCTCACGTTAACCTTTTTACATTCGGACACCACAAACGAAATATTCTTTATAGTTTAAGGAATATTCTGTTTAATATTTTGAAACTAATTCGATTGGGAGCTGTTGATGCATATGGCATCAACAGTTTCCAGTCGAATATAGTTTCGAAATATTCAACAGCTTTCCTGCATTACCGTTTTGAAACTGAGATTTTGTTATTTCACGGGTTAAATGGTTAATAGACTTATCTAGTGTTCATCAGTGGTACATTGGACCTTTCCGTTTTTAGCTATGCCCCGCCCATCCCAATCTAAGCTCCACCCACACCACACCCGTGTTGGTATCGATCGATCTCTGAACTTCCTGACTATCAATTTCCAGTAAACAATACAGGTAAACTATTGAATATTTTTTGACTAAAATATGGCAGCAACAACGTCTGGCCAGTCGAATTAGTTTCAGAATATTCAACAGCATGTTTATTAAATAGTAGAGACATACATTTCGTACAACGTGTCTGACTATTAAGATTTAAAGACGGACCAGTTATAATCATTTATGACGTAATACTTATGACGTCATTATATACGCCTCTTAGCTGGCGTCAGATGATAGATGGATACCCTAATTGATGAAGCCAATAGTATCATATATTAGATTTCTTAGTGTTGCTCATTTAAAGGTATTATCCTGTGATATTATTCTCAGGTGAAAATTGTATATGACAAGAGTTAATTGTTTCAATCCTACAGCAGATTATTTAACGTGTAAAATATGATGTTGATTATTTTGAGACCGATTTGACAGCTGATGCTAGGGTTAAATTAATAGAGTAACTGTTTCCACTCATATTTGAGTTCAAATATAAAATTACATGTACGGCTGTTTGAGATTGAGATATCTGGGTTTCAGACTTCCACTTTTGAAAAAGAATTCTATTATAAATAGATTCAAATATTTTTTCCAGAAATGTTGTTGCCTATCCAAGGATAATCTCATAATAAAGAAAATTTGTTAGCTCTCCAGGTGTTGAATTTGGTTACGTGTAGCTTTTAATGACACTCTCGGTCACATAACTACAATACTATAAGCATTCATTATTACTCTCGCTCCGTAAGAAGGAGATTGTCTGCCTGTCCGTCCATGCGTCCGTCCGCCTAGGCGTCCGTCCGTGTGTTCGTCCGCCTAGGCGTCCGTCCGTCCACCAGCCCGCTGTCCATCCGTCCGTCTAGACATCCGTCCATTGGTCCATCCGCCCGTCCGTCTGTCTGTCTGCCGTTCTGGAGCTGTATCTCAATCTCGCCGGATCCGATTTGGCTCACACTTTAACATACGGACGTACCTAGCTGTGTAATGGAATTTCTACACGTTTCCCGTGATCCGGATAAAAGAACATGGATTGGATCAAATTCTGGAAATGTTGATATCTCGGAAATTACTAGTCCGGCTGGCCTCAAACCTTAAGTCATGAAAGGGGGTTACCATACAGCACAACGAAAATCTGGAAAATTTCAAGATTTCTTACAACGTGACAAAACTGCGAGTGCGAGGGTCTGCAATCTCTGATTGTTCTTGATTATTTCTGCTTACCTAGTCCATACTTTTTGCCCAGATATTTGAGAATTGCGCCTGACTGTGACATCTTTACCACTCCATCCATGTAATATGGCAGCTGGAAAATGATGTTGAATGAATAAATGAACGAAGGAACGGGGGTATGAATGGAGGTATGATTGGATTGATGGATGGATGGATGGCGGACGGACGGACGGACGGACGGGCGGATGGACGGACGGACGGACGGATGAATGGATGGATGGATGGAGGTATGGATGGAGGGATGAATAGATGGATGAATGGAGGGATGAATGGATGGGTGGGTGGGTGGGTGTGTGGGTGGGTGGGTGGGTGTATGGATGGATGCGTAGATGAATGGATGGATGGATGGATGGATGCGTAGATGGATGGATGGATGGATGGATGGTAGATGGATGGATGGATGGGTAGATGGCAACCAAATCAGCAGGTCCAGGGCCGAACTTAGCACTTAGGGGGTCCTGTGCAACGTTTCTGAAATTCTTACATAAGGGCCGTCGGAACTGCCGTTAGGATCCAGTAATACCGCCGGGGCCCGTGGTCAAAGGTGTGTGGGATTTGGCTACATCAATATTATACAGTACAACTAAGAAATAACTTAACATGTTTCATACATAAAATAAAAAGATATTATTGAATATTTTGAACAAAACTGGATTGGAAGACATTGCTGGCCAAGGCAATGTCTTCCATACAATTATGTGCAAAATATGTAGAAAATATTTAACAGAACATTTTTTAACATCGTGTTAAAAAATTGTTTTGCTATGGAAACATTTAAACTTATTTATGAGCTGTAGCATATGTGTGGCATCTATAAGTGTAACACGAAGGTATGCAGGGGCTCCAAAAGTTAAGACCAAAAATTATTTCTATTTCACATTCTGGGGGCCCTGAATATTTGGGGGCCGTATGCAAATTTCACTTGTTGCACTGTTTTACGTTCGGTCCCGCGTATGCCTAAAACGTATTGCATAAGATGATCTAGGCATGATTTTGTGAAGGTGTGCGAGCGAAAGTGATTGTGTGAGCGCGTGCATCCTGGTCTCACTCCTCGCTTTTCTTTTCGACCCGCTATTTTGAAAGCGACGAGTGTTGACCTTGAGTGATTTATATACTTAGACCGGATCCCGCTCTTCGTTTCCCTTTCGACTTAACATATTTGGAAACGAAGGGTGGTGATATTGGAAATGGCATTATACTGTCTGAGTGTGGGTGAGAGAGAGAGAGAGAGAGAGAGAGAGAGTGTGTGTGTGTATGTGCGCGCGTGTGTGTTTGTGCGTGCGTGTGCGCGTGTGTGGTGTTGTTGTTTTCGTTTATCAGTATCTTAGTTGCAAATCGGGCTATCGTGTGACCAGCCTCGGTCTGTTGATGGACTACGGTCGATTTCCGCGGACAGCACACCTGAGCATTTTGATAATGTAGCCCCAAATACCTAGGTGTCCCTTTTGTCTGCTAAGGAAATCGACCCATGGTTCATTGATGGATCCGCGGCTGGCGCGGTGGTCCAGATGTATATGAACCAAATTAGCCTGCGAACATTACTGATTTAATAACATATAAAATATGAGAATGAATATGTTCTTGCAATTGTAATGAACTTAGTTGATTTGTCCGCCATATCACATTATGTGTAACCATTTGCACTCAAGGGTCAAATGGCCTATTGTGTGAATAAATCTATCTATCTATCTATATGATGCGTTGTCCCGATACACTTCAGCGCGCACACACATTAAATACATAATTTGTAAAAGGTAGAAGAATGCGTTGTTTGGACCTTTTCAGTAGACTATCACGTGATTTCTAACTGTAATATGAGTAACAACTGCGACTCACATTTGCCATCTCTAATTCCAGGTCAAACTTCTTGTCAAACCAATCATTCTTGTATGTCGGTGCTAAAACATAAACAAGTTTTGATATTAGTGGATATATTTAAATATTACATTAAGCATGAGTCTTAAACAATAATCCACGGAATGCAGACTTGAGTCTCTGGCTTAACCCTTTAAACGCAATAGGACAAATATGTCATTTAGAATACAAGTACTATTCTGGTGACTATTGTGAAGCTTGTTTGACTGGTATATGCTGCTGCCTATATTCCAGTCAAATTAGTTTCAAAATATTCAACAGCTTACCTGTGAAGTTATCGCGAACTCGAGATACTGGGAAATTGCGAATTGCGCGACAAACAGCTGTCTATTGGTGTCGAAATATGTCGACCTTTATGACAGGTGATGCCGCTTGGTTGTTGCATTGCTTAGCTTACCACTAATCAACACAAATACATTCGATACAATGGACACTGGCCAAGCAAAAGCTCGAGTTTCGTTGACCATTACCAATTTGGTGGTCAAGTCTGTAAAAAATGGTCTCTGTGCAGTGGTCGTGAGGAATGTCCATCTGCGGGAACAGAGAACGCTTTTTTGTAAATTTCATTTGTAACTTTACAAAAGTAGTTTTTTCTTGGCCTGCAGAAATTAAAATTTTCTTCAAAGATCCTGACCTAGGTTAATTGATATTAGTCCAGGAGCTAAAGCTAGGTCAGAATCGTGACGTAGCACACCCAGTATTCGGAAGGTCTGACACTTGCTGTGGCTTGGGGGACATGTCCCACACATTTTAAGCCCTGTTGTACAAACAAATTGTGGTAGCACTAATTAGTTATCCTGATTTCTTTGCATAGGGGGTCTAGGCTTTGGCTGTATCCACAGTGCACAACGATATAAGCATGATCGTGTCATAACTCAAAGTAATATCGTAATAGATTCACCATATATGATATTTAGACGGATATCGACCTAACATATATCCAACATACATTTTGCATGCATATACCAAAGGCGAGGGTGAAATGTGAAGGTTATATTTTATGTATGTATACTAACTCCATCATAGAATCTGTATATCCAGCTGTACCACTGTTGACAAAGCACCCAGGTAATGGTGGTTGGAATGAGACAGATGGATGTGGTGGTAAATTGTTTGCGGTAGATCTTGTACCCATGATGACCACAGAAACACAAACAGTCCCTAGTTGGAGTGGATTTAATGCACTTGTATCATGTGCTAACGCACCTTTTACACAAATCGGTTACTGTCCAATGATTTCCTGATCACCAACTGAATTCAATACGGTGTATACGGTCATGAAGCAAGTTCAAAGAATGATGACAACACTAGGACAGAATGACTCGGTCATTACATTCGACTTGGCCATATATGTCAAGGCAAAGGAGATACAGTGGCGATATAAAGAAGAGTTTAGTGACACTGTGATCAGACTGGGGGGATTCCACATTGCGCTAAACTACTTAGCTGTTATTGGAAAGATGTTTGATGACTCTGGCTTAGAAGATCTCCTCATAGAGGCCAACACATATGGTAGCAGCACGGCTGCTGCTCCACTTAAAGGGAAGTCATATAATCGAGGAGTGAGGGCTCACAAATTGGTTCTGGAAGCGCTGCTGCAATTACAATGGCAGTCTTTTTCCAAATGGGTTCAACAAAATGGATAACATGAAGACCACATTACTCCAACAGATTTGGAGAGTCTGGATGAGAAAATTAAGATGTGCCGAAGCAGCATTGACGACTTAGACGCACTGCAAGAAAATTTCAAAGAGGTGTGTATGTACGTGAATAAATTGCAACAGCTGTTCAAATCCTTTAAAGTTGAGTCAAGCTCGAAATCACACCTGTTCGCATTTTGGAACTCATATATTCATATGGTAGAGCTGCTGCTTGGATTCATAAGAGCTGAGAGAACTGGAGATTGGCAGGCACACCTATCTGCTACTGCTGCTATGGCGCCATATTTCTACAGCATGGACAGAACCAATTATGCAAGATGGCTGCCAATATATCTTGCGGACATGAAGATGCTTCCAAGTACACATCCCCATGTACATGAACAATTCTTGAATGGAAATCATTCCGTAAGTGGACAGATATGGCCTTAGAGCAATCGATTAATTTGGATTCCAAAAAGCGAGGTGGTATTATTGGAATAACACAAAAGCCAGGAGCTCTGGAGAGGTGGTTTTTAACTAGCCACGAGAGGGCAGCCATAACAACAGTCACAAAGCAAATGTGTGGGTTACAAGATAGTCACATGTTTGGAGTACATAAGGAAATGGGGACTAATCGAATGAACAGGGATGAAACCGATGTGCAGAAGATACTTTCGATGTTCTCATCAGATATAATGACCAATTCCTTTAATATTGCGGAAAACGACGACAGCGAGTGTCTTCCGCTTGTAAACATTGCAACTGGCGTGGTATTGCCTAGTGAAATCGCCAAGAGACTTGTTTCCGCCTGTGACATTGGTAAGGAGATTATGGACAATTTTGTTCAGGAGCGGCTGGACACTAACACGAGAAGCTTTTGGGACACGTTGCCACACTTAAAACTTAAAACATTTGCCAGCCTAGCACAGAAGAAAAAACTCAAAACAAATGATGAAAAAATTCACAATGTGAGATCTGACCGCGAACTATTTGGTCGATTTATTATTGCCGCAAGGTCCAGAGATGTTAATTTAAAACTAGTGATGACGTATGAACTGTCTGCTGTTCCACTATCATTGTGACATACGGATGGGACTCTAAGAAAGAATGTGAAAAGTGTTTTGTTAAGTGAACTAGAAAAGGAAGTAAATGTTGATGGACGGCTTCCACCTGTTGACAAGACAGGCGCAACAACTTATGTAGTAGATGGCATGGCAATTGTGCAAATGGTTAAAACTGGAGGTACGTCTACATTTGGAGAATTGGCTGATAAATACTGGCACATCTTTACAGTTCCACTGAATCAAGAAGACTGCAACAGAGTAGATATAGTTTTTGACAGATATGATAGACTGGAATCTCTCAAAGTGGAAGAGCGGCTAAAACGTGGGTCATCAACAGCATTGGAAGTAAAGATTGCTGGAGAAAATACTCCCGTTCCAAAGCAATGGGCCAAGTACATCAGCAATCCAAGCAACAAAAGTAACCTGGTTGCATTTCTTAGCAAGCGGTGGCGTGATACTGGTCCACATATGCTATCTGCCGACAATTGCGTCATTCTTTCTGGTGGCTTTAACTTCGATCAGATCACGAGGAAGCAGATACGCGTATGATGTTGCACGCGCTACACGCTTCAAAAGACCACATGCGTGTTGTTATACAGTCTCCTGATACAGACGTGGCAGTACTTAGTATATATACGTATCGTTCGCTTCACTGTTCTGAACTATGGTTCCGTACGGGCACAAAGGTCAAATTGCGATACATACCAATACATACAGTTGCTCAAGTACTGGGCCCAGCTATCTGTCTGTCTTTTCCTGGGTTTCATTCTCTTACAGGTTGTGATAGCACTAGTGCATTATTTGGAGTCGCTAAGAGAAAATCATTCAATCTCTTAAAGTCATCTGAATGTCATCAGCTTAGCTTAGCCCAACTCGGCGAACATGTTGACTTATCACCGAATACTGCAATTCTATGTGAGAAATTTGTCTGTGAGTTGTATACCACCAGGGATGTGGGAAAGACAGCTGATGAAACCCGTTATTGGCTCTTTTGTCAAAAGAGACAAAGAAATGAAAATCTTCCACCTACATCGAATAGTCTAAAGCATCACACCGAAAGGGCCAATTTTCAAGCTCTTGTTTGGAGACGTTCATTGCAAGCTGTTCAGAATCTTCCATCTCCAAATGGACATGGCTGGAGTATAGTGGATGGTCTACTCAAGCCTGTTCTAATGTCAAAGGATCCTGCTCCATTTGGATTAATTGAACTCACATCATGTAGATGTCAAAAGTCTGCCTGCAAAAGAACAGATCTCTGTCAATGCAAGGCTAACAATCTACTCTGCACTGAAGCATGCCTTTGTATGGGAGGTGAAATGTGTGACAATGTTCAGCATACAATTGTCGAAGATGACTCTGACACGGATGAGTAACATTCTCTCATTTGCTCACGTGATAAATATGTCCTGCCAGCTTGTGTAGACATGCACTGCATGTCAGTTAAAAGTTTAATTATGAAAAATGTAGAAAACATGGGCATTGTTGTAGCTAAGGTATTGCTAGTCACAAGAAGACCTAAGTGCCCCAATATGTACAAAGCAACATACGGGTGTCTTAAACGAGGTTGATTATGTATAAATCTGCGATATACGATCACTCCTTTCCATTTTGGTTAAGATTGTATTGATATAACATGCGCTTAATTTTGTGAAAAATTTACCATTGTGAAAATTGTCTGAAAACTACATTCAACACCTATTGTAAATGGGCTTCTCACGGGTTAGTGATACCACAATTTTCTTGTACAACACGGCTCAGAATATACCCAAGACATCGGTCTAGCATAATATAGAGACAAACCTTCTGAATACTGGGTGTGCTACGAAACCATTCTTCTAGACCCCTTTTGAAAATTGGCTCCCGGACTATATAGTCTAAGTAGTATTTTGAGCGCGTTGAGGCGCTGTTGAGAGGTTAGTTAACCCTTTAACCTTTAAATTTATTCAAGAAAATTTCAATTTTATCACAGAAAATGTCAATTTGCAGACTAAGAGAAGACTATTTCTGAAAATTTACCACTGTAATGACGGGCTCGGTTATCGACCCAGTCATTCCAGTGGTAAATTTTCGAAAATGAACATTTCTCAAGTCCACTGCAGAAGCCGTTTTTGACTGATATGAGTGATAAAGGGTTGAACAACACGTATAATTGTATATACATTCATCCAATGTACCATTTACATACATGCATACAGTGCACCATTTACATACATTCATCTAGACAAACCACTATACAATTTACCTGACAAGACATCGACGCGCTTAACCATTTAATAGCTACAATTCTATCAACAAAATCAAACTATTTTCTTCTTGACTATCCATTTGCCGGCCAAGTTATGAGTATTTTGAAGATTGGAAACAGAGCCAGTCATTTCAGTGGTAAATTTGTAAAAAAAAATAGTCTTCTCTTGTCCTGCAAACGGAGACGATTGGTCGTGGCTTTAGTGTGTTCGACTGGTAATCAGCCGGGCTAGTTTCAAATCCCTCTCGACTGTCAGACTATCAGGTGACTGACGAGCAATCGGTGGAAACATAGGCAATCTCCTTCACTCCTCGTTGCCAGGAGTATAAATGGGTACCAGTGTAAAAACTGGGGAAGTTACCAATATTAGACTGACATATACGCCCGCTTAGATATGGCGTGACTGGGACCTGGAATTAGGGACTCGATAGACACCAATCAAGCAAACAACTTCCTGCAAACGGACATTCCTTAATACCACGGCAGAGGCCGGTTTTGGTAGGCTTGGTCATGAAAGGGTTAAATGACGGATCGTTAGATAAACATGCACGCGCATAAACTCAACAAACTATCCCATGTTTTATAGACGAGACCAATCAGTTGTTATCGTATATTGTCGTATGCAATGGACCTTTCCATTTTTAACTATGACCCGCCCATCTCTAACTAAGCTCCACCCACACTTCGCTCGTGTTGGTATCGATCGATCACTGAACTCCCTGAATATCAATTTCAAGAAAACTATACAGGTAAGCTGTTGAATATTTAGAAACTAATTTGACTTGGTGTTGTTGCTGCCTATGGCAGCAACAGCGCCCAGCCAAATTAGTTTCAAAATATTCAACAGCATGTTTATTATATTGCAAACAATTACAAAGACGCAATTCATATGTGTCGGACTGTTTGAGATTTGATGACGGTCTATTTGGAATCATGTGTGACGTAATGATTGTGACGTCATCATACACGCGCTGAGCTGATTATGACCTCATAAGATGTCAGATGATGGATAGATACTCTGGAAAGGTGAATTAAGTACATCTAACTGCTATTACTGTACACACATCGTACCGTACACAAAATATGAGATGTTCGATGCGATATTTAACAATAAACATATAGATTGTCGTAAAGTAGCCAAAGTAGTAATGGTTTTATTCACTTACGTCCTTCAAGACTGTACATTTTCTCTTCATATTTCTCTCCGACATAATGCAGCATCAGCCTAACAACCTCAGCATTCTGCAAGAAAGTGAAAGATGTGGTGCGTAATAAAAGGATCAATGGAAGAATCAATTTTTGGTTTAAACGAAGTTTATTTTTTAGTCTATGTTGGAGCGCAGTAAGACATGTCTTACGATGTGTCTCCCACTCACGTACAAAGATAGTTCAATAAAAAACTCAAGAAGCGGAATAATAATATTGCCAACGGTCATAACAGTAATAATAACAATAACACTAATAATAATATTAAGAAGAAGAAGAATAAGAATAAGAAGAAGAAGAAGAAGAAGGTGGAGGAGGGGGAGGAGGAGGAGGAGGAGAACATTTTTTGTAGGTAGCCTAAAGATGGCAGAATGAAACCTTTAGAAGAAGGAGAAAAGCATGGTTCGACGAATCACAAGGCGGTATAAGGAGAGAGGAGGAGCTCGATGTGCTGTAGTCACCCCTGATGGTCCACACTGCATGGCCATCCAGAATCCACTTTTAGCTATGACCCGCACATATCTAGTTAATCTCCGCCCATGCTTTATGCGTGTTGGGCTCGATTTATATACTTCGAATCCTGAATTACCAGAATCGCAATTTCATGGCAACTATACCGCCAATCTCCTGGATATTTTGAAACTAATTTGACTGGGTATAAATTATTCAACGGAATGTTTATTAAATGGTAAAGATATACAATTTATACAACTGACGGACTCTTCCAGGTCCATGTTCATAGTTTGTCAATTATGATTGTAACGCCAACCTATAGCCCCCCCCCCCCCCACCCACCTATGTGACATAATCGACCGTTCAAGTTTATACATCAATCACATGACGCCATAATCAACTACGTTGCGTCGTCTGACGTCATAATCAATTACGTCACGAGTGACGTGGCTAAGTTCGTCACGGATGTTTAATTGATGACGGAATAAATGTTGTTATACGAATTGTATGTCTTTTACCATTTAATAAACGTGGTGTTGAATATTTTGAAACTAATTTGACTTGGCGTTGTTGCTGTCATAGGCGAAGTATGGGTGGAGCTTAGCTAAAGATGGGCGGGGCATAGTTAAAACTGGCTTCCTCTATTTGGGGATCCTATCAGTGGATGCTATTGTGTCATTTGTGTGGTCTTATTAGTGCAGGTGAAATGAACAGAAAGCTGTTCAGGTGGACGCGATACAAATTCCTAGACGCCTGAGTTGTCCTATAACGGACCTGATTACTGAGCAATTGACCTGGCATTGGCCTAGTACCGGCCCAGTAACCCACGTTAACAGGGTAGTGTTTGTTTTGCATTGCAGTTCAAATAAAACATTTACCTCTGTAGTATCAGATATTTTACCCTTTGCAAACTAGCATACAGTTATCACTATTTCAAAGCAGGTAGCCTATATATGCGAGGGCTTGAATATTTCGAACCTAATTTGACTGGAAAGATGTTGCTGTATTGCACAGCACTAATAATACTATTAAGAAGAAGAAGAAGGAAAAGAAGAAGAAGGAGAAGAAGGTGGAGGAGGGGAAGGAGGGGGAGAAGGAGGAGTAGAAATTTTTTTGTAGGTAGCCTAAAGATGGCAGAATGAAACCTTCAGGAGAAGGAGAAAAGCATGGTTCGACGAATCACAAGGCGATATAAGGAGAGAGGAGGAGCTCGATGTGCTGTAGTCACCCGTGATGGGCCACACAGCAACAGCTTTCCAGTCAAATTAGTTTCAAAGAATCGCAATGAATGTATTGTAGCGATTAAATGGTTTGCTTAGTCCGTAAATGTACTTACCCCTCGAACGCTCCAATATCCTAAAGTAGACGGCATAATGTGGTGTCAGATGGCTTGAATAGAAAGAGTAATAGTACGCTGTATAATATATTACACGTATATCTTATATAGTGGAGAAGCGCAGTACATATTTTAACCCTTTAATCCTTGGATTTGTTTTTTAAGATGTCAATTTTCTCATAGAAAATGTCCATTTGCAGAGCAAGAGAAGAACTTTTTTTAAATTTACCACTGGAATGACTGGCTCGGTTATCGAGCCAGTCATTGCAGTTGTAAAATTTCAAAAATAGTCTTCGTTTAGTCTGGAAATGGACATTTCTCAAGACGACTACAGGAGCCGTTTTGGCTGATATGAAGGTTAAAGGGTTGGTACTGCTCGTGTGGAGAGAATATTATATCATGAAAAAATCTAGGCCGTTTTAGGCAGATATTATAGCGCAAGTCGTGCTCTTTACGTTTGAGCTCGAGTGGTAACCTGGATACGTAAACGCTTTTCCCGATAGATTTACTGTGCACGCTTTTTGAGTCTATGGTTATACCAGTTATATTATACGCGTCCGAAATCTGGGGCTTTGAAAACACGAAACTGCTAGAAGTTTGCCAAGTACGATTTTATAAAATTATGTTACAAATGAAGAAGCGTACCCCGAATGAAATGATCTATACAGAGTTAGGTAAATACCCATTAAATATTATAATACGTTGCAATATAATTCGATTTTGGGGGACATCTTAAACGCTGGATATGGAAAGGTTTCGTCTATTCTTTATTATACCTGCCAACAGTACACGGAGACAAAGAATATCAAGTTTAAATGGATAGAAAAAGTTTTAAAGAAATACTAACAATAGCAGGATTTGATACAGCCTTTAACGCAGAAAACGTAAATAAGACTAACATCACTAGGCAGGTAAGAATAGCTTTACACACTCAATTCAATGAAAAATGTAGAGCTGAAATTTCCAATTCAAGCCGATTAACGTTTTACAATAACATAATGAGTGATTCGGTATTTGACAAATATTTTGTTGTATTACCATATCGCGACGCTATAATTCTGTGCCACTTCAGAACATTAAACCACCAACTAGACATCGAGACCAAGAGATGGGAGGGGATTGATCGAAATGAGCGCATCTGTAATGCATGTGATTGCATAGGTGACGAATTGCACTTTCTTTTTCATTGCACAAAATTTAGATCTGAACGACAAAGATTAATCCCTTCTTACTACCTAACCAATACCTCGTTAGAAAAGGCAAAAGGACTTCTTTCAATATGCAACAGGCCGGTTCTCCAAAAAATGTGTAAATACTTTTTATATGCCAAGAGAAAATAAGTCACCAAGTCTATTATCGCTGTTATTAATGTAATTAGTATTTATTTATTAACCTCGTGATAATCACTGTATATTTTGTCACTTTACTCGCCATAATAATTGTTATAAATATATACGCTCATATGCTGCCTCGGTAGCCTGAGTACACTCAAAACGTGGAACTGAAACTGTTTACTGGTGTGACAATAACTCTGCTGGGGGTGAGGGGGGTGTGTGTGAAATAATTCATAGGTTCATCTCCGTGAAAAGTTTGAAATCTATGCTCTTAGACAACCTATCTTATATTTCAAGAGGTATAAATATATTCAAATTCAAGTTATTTTATTTTTATTTTAGATGAATATTTGGCAAACATGGGATGTGACGATACGACCACATCATTTAGGCTGGGCGACCAGCTTGTCATGATCTTTTTTCCGGAAATTAAGTTTGGACGAGCGTGATAGCTCACGCTTTGGACTTTTGGGACACTGCGCGCGAACGCGTGATTTGTCTCTTCCAGCTTTTGCATAAGTGATGCGGAAATGCGTCCAAAACATCAACTTAAACTATACCTTGTCTATTACAAATTGCATTAACAGATTTATTTATAAACACTAAATATGCCTGTTTTCATCACAATGCATCAAAAAATCCTATGGGAATAAATCATATAGCCACTCATACTAATTGGGTCGAACGAAAATTGGTAACAGATGTCTTCGGTTTGCTCATTGTATGAAATTACGAATATTTAAAGTCTCCGATTGTCACAGTTTGCAGATTTAACAAGACGTTTTTCAACATTTACCCTTTTGAACAGGGTGAAAGTAAGACTGCGTGGTATGGCATACTACCAAACCGGTGACGATGTCAATTTTCAAACCGGTTTGAACTGTATATCCATTTTACGGGGGTGGCGGTGGGGGTGGGGGCGGTGGGGTGGGGGCCGTTGGGGTGGGTGTTGGTTGGTGGTGATGGGGGTGGGGTGGGGTGGGGTGGGTGGTGAGAGTTGCTCAAAGATGTGTGGGTACAATTAATGTATATGCGTTTTTTTGAAAAATGTGTAGCAACTATACAAATGTGTTTTCGTTAACGTTTGACTCAAAATACACGCTCCCGAGTTTTAATTTCTTTATAAGCATCATAAATAAGGTAGGCCTATATAAATTTCATCTCTGATTACGCCAGTACTAAATAAAACTATTTTCGTTTTATTTATTTATTGCACGTCGAACAACCTTTGCTAACCAGGTAAATAATTTGTGATTATTTTTCAACCGTTTGGTGAGAACTGTTGCTACCAAGGGCAGCATCAACTGGCAATCAATTAGACTCATTTTAAAATCATGATGACATGCGCGCATTGTACGTTATCACTTGGATATGATACGTCACCGTAACGCTCATTTTACGAAGCGGTGTGCGCGTGTGTGCGTGGGTGTGTGCATCGGTAACAGTGTATTGGCGTGGTTGGAGCGTATTATATTATAAGCCTATTATATAAAACTAGCTGACCTCACTGGTCAAGGTGGTCCTAACTTGTGATCTTAACTTGAAAGACTTGTCTAAGTATGGGGTGTGTTACTTCACTTTGTTGTAATAACTCCCGCGTACAAAAATAAAACAACAGTTAACGTAATAAAGAAATATTAGTTATCTCCCCGGGATGTAGAAATTGTTTTCGTGACCATCTCAGTCACTTCTTCAGCACTAACTGACGGTCGCAGGCATCGCTACTCTGGTCAGTTCATTTGGAGTCACGTGACAGCATTTCTACATCCCGGAGAGGTAACTAATATTTCTTTGTTATGAATCATCCCGGGATCGGGACCAACATTTTTGGAAACAATAAACATGTTTATTTTGTATCTTCATTGCGACAATTAAGAGCAATCGAGCTGTGGTCTACCTGTTTAGATTAGCCGATGGCTTCAACAGTCTTAGATATAGGTAATCATGTGATTTTTACGGAATTCACCTTTCGAGAGTATCTATCGATGATTTGAGGTCATACTCAGCTAAGCGGCGTGTAGGATGACGTCATAATCGTTACGTCATAACTAATTCTATTAGACTCGTCTTTAACTCTTAATAGTCCGACACGTTATACGAATCGTATGTCTGTACTACTTAATAAACATGCTGCTGAATATTTTAAAACTAATTTGACTGGGTGCTGTTGCTAGCCTATGTAATAACAGCACCCAGTCAAATTACTTTCAAAATATTCAACAGCTTACCTGTATAGTTTTCTGGAAATTAATAGTCAGACATTTCAGAGATCGATCGATCCAAACACGAGCGAGGTGTGGGTGGAGCTTAACTAGAGATGGGCGGTGCGTAGCTAAAAATCGAAAGGTCCATTGTGGTGAATGATCAGACGGCGTGAGACTTGTACATTACACGCCTACAAGTGTCAATCATGTGTACAATAATTAAAGAACGAAATCATTGTGTATGCAAGTAGGTTATTATATGTTAATATGCTATATTATGTTAATATTGCGTTATGTTGAATATGAATGACCAATAGAAAATTAATCATTTACAATTTTATAAATATTATCAAGTAATATCGAGTGCCATTCATGATTGATCACCGTTCAGGTAAATAGCTTAACCGTGTCTACTAAAAACTTGTATTCGGCTCCGTATGTGTATCAAGAGCTCTATCTTAAAATCTACGTATCAGATTTGGCTCAAATTTTAACAAAACAAAGGGCATTGCCGTACAGGACGACAGATTCTCAGAATTCGTTCGTGATAGATAGTTTACCCGGATACCAATGAAATCTGGGTCTATTGATGTGTCGGAAACTAATCGTTTGATTTGGCCTCAGATCTTAGCACAAGAAATGGTGCGACTGTAGGCCCATAATAGGATTCCACAATTTTGTCGGTGACCCGAAAAAATCCTTGCAAATCTGAAAAATGCAGAAAATCCCCCAAAAATGCAGAAAATCTGCTTGCTATTGCTTGACCAAATTTAGGTTTTTTGCCCAGCAAGGTCGGTGGCGTTGGGAACTTGGGTGCGGTGTTTGGGGTTAGGTGGGGGAGGGGGTTGTGGGCGTGGGTGGGTGGGTGGGTAAGTGACATAGCCCAGCCCCACACATCCGGCCTAGCGGAGGAAATGGCTAGGGGAATAGGCTGAGGGGATGGGTAATAAAGGTACAGGTTTGTTTCTTCAATTTTGGGCATCACTATGATGGGCCCGACTTTTGCACCTACCACCATCTAACCTATCACACTCCTATACAATTTCTGTAGCCACGCCTCCCCCATATCTACACGTACCCCATACCAATTCCAACCCAATAGTTACACATACCATGATAGCTGCTTCTATTGATATTAATACACATACACAATACAACATAGGTAGTTACCCTTACTATTTACAAAAAGACATCCCCACACCAGAGGCATCTCTGTCATGTAGGTCCCATTCCCCAAAACCACCCCTTCTGCCACAGCCTAGCCTAACCTAGCCGACTAGCATTGGGTAGTGTACTAGTCCAGCCTAGCAAGATAGGATAGGCTACCCTACACGCATAGCTTACTAACATAGCCTAATAACCTAGACTACTACCATAGCCTAGTCTACTCGCATACCTGCTAACTTGTGTGACACCCACATTAGTTGGCTGTTAAATTATTTTTTCATTTGTTTTCTATACTTTGCTCTATTTTAGTTTTTTTCGCAGCCAGGCCTGCTGAAGTAGGGATTGGGTTGGTGTGTGGTCAGGTGGAGTGTGGTGGTCGATGTTGTTGTTGGTGGTGGTGGTGGTGGCTGGGGTGAGGGTGGCTGTGGTGGGTGTGACTGGGTTAGTATAGGTGTGGTAAGGGGTGAGTGGGTCGGTGAGTCAAAAACATCTCACCCCACTACACTCAGGCATGGCAGTGGAAATGTTTGGTGGAACTGGCCTAGCATACTAGGCTAGTACCCAAGACTTCTAGCCTAGTCTACTATCCTACTAGCGTCGACTCCTAGACTAAACTTCTAGCCGAGTATACTAGCCTGGACTTTTAACCGAGTCTTCTAGCCTACTAACCTAGATTTCTAGCCTAGTATATTATCCTACTAACATATAATGTTAGCCTAGTCTAGTAGCCTACTAGCCTAGACTTCTAGCCCCGACTCTCTGGCCTAGTGTATAAGGCCAACAGCCCAACACTTCTAGCCTGGTCTCTTAGCCTACTAGACTAATCTTCTAGCCTAGCCTTCTAGACTACTAGCCTCCTCTTCTAAACTAGTCTACTAGACTGTTAACCTGGTCTACTAGCCTACTAGCCTAGACATAATGTCTAGACTTCTAGCCTACTTTTCTCACTAAGACCTCTAGTCTCGACTACTTGGCTAGTCTATTATTCTAATATATCTTGAATAGCTTGAATATCGTGAATATAGGGATGTAAGTTATTTTTAATTTTTGTCCCGTCTACAACATTAGCTTTAGCTACATGCGCGAGGATGAAAATTTCAAACATTGATATATATTTTGTTCAAGTTTTAACTTACTTTTACACTCTTTCAATTAATTTAGATTAACTGTATTATTATCATCTCACCTGGCCCTCACTCAGCCACCACCACCACCGCCATCGTTCGCCCACACGGCCATCCGTCGTCTGCCAACTTTTCCTTTAAACGACTTCTTCTCAAGAGCCGCTGGGCCTATTTGAATTATATTTGGCAAGAAGCATCCTTCGGCCATAGCGATTCAAGATTGTCCAAACGAAGCCGATCGGCCAATTTGCCCGGCCGCCATCTTGGATTTAGTCCGATTTTTAGAAACACCTAAAATTCTTCTTCTCCGAAACCGCTTGAGGGATCGATTCAGAACTCATGAAATATCATCTAGGGAAAGAGCGGAACCAAGTTTGTTCAAGGGAACATGATTGGCCAAATAGTTCAGCGGCCATCTTGAATGACCTAGTTTTCTTCTCCAGAACCGCTGGAGGCATGAGGCCTAAATTTGGGAGATATGATTAGGGACTAAGGGCCATTAAAATTTGTCAGTTTTGAAACTGTCGGATAAACGGTTTGGCGGCCATCTTGGATCATTTTCCCGCCAATAGCGCCCATACTAAAGCAATGGAAAATTTAAAATGCCTTCTTCTCGAGGACCTCTGGGCCGATTTTTAATTATATTTGGCAAGAACGATTCGTAAGGCATTGGTGTTCAAGTTTGTTCAAATGAAGCTGATCGGCCGATTTGGCTGGCAGCTATCTTGGATTTTGGCCGATTTTTAGAAATATATTTTTTAATTTTCTTCTCAGAAACCACTGTGGGAATCGATTCAAAACACATGAAACATCATCTAGGATATGAGATAATCCAGGTTTGTTCAAGAGAACTTCATTGACCAAATGGTTCGGCAGCCATCTTGGATGACCTACTCTTCGCAAAAATGACTTCTTCTCCAAAACCGCGGAATGGATCAGGTCAAAATTTGTGGGATATGCTTAGCGACTAAGGGCCGTTAAAGTTTGTTCAAGGGAAGTTGATCCATAAAAAAAACATGTCCGGCGTGGGCCAATTAAAATGTTGCATGTTTGGCGGCCATATTTGATTTTTTTTATTTGATGGATTTTGAGGCCGAAATTGGTTTTATCTATTTTTTTGGCTATTCTAATTTCAAATTTACCACTTTCAAAACTTTCGGATAAACAGTTTGTCGGCCATCGTGGATCATTTTCCCGCCAAAAGCTCCCATACTAAAGCAATGGGAAATTTCAAATGTCTTCTTCTAGAGAACCCTTGAACTGATTTCAAGTATATTTGGCAGGAAGCCTTCTTAGGGCATAGAGATCTATGTTTGTTAAAACAATGCAGTAGTAGGGCCGGAATTAAAATGATACCACCTCCCTCAACTGGCAGCCATTCAGCGATCCGTGGCCCCCACTGCCCTCTCAATCCTTGGGGCATAGGAATTTGAGACATGTAATCGTGGTTGGTGTATGCCTCTAGATGGTGTTCTCCCGGACATGGAAGGCCTTGGCGAATATAAAACTCCCGTGCGGACCCCACATGTCCGGGAGAACCTCCTCAGGATACCGGCCAGTGGCTGGCCTCTCTCTATTCTTACCGGTATCCTGAGGAGATTTTTCTATCCATGGGACACTTTTGTACCTATCCTACCTATCCTATCTATGTACCTATCCTACCTATGCTACGCCACCTATCTCCTACCCCATCCTGTTGCTATTCCAGCTGGCTGGTGTGTGTGTGTCTGTGGTGCTTTGACCCCGTACTGGGGGTGGGGGGTGGGGGTGGTGTCGTGGTGGGTCTTTATCTAACCTGGTCATATTACCCCGGCCCTAGTGTAGTTTCGAAATTTCAGGCAAGTTCTAGCGAGGTCTTTTGAGCAGATTTGAACCCCTGTCTGCAGCCTGGGAACCCTATGCAATTCAACAACTCTATTAATTGACCCACCACAACACCACTAAAATCTCGCCTCTTAGTAATCTTATCTCTGAGCGTGAGTTGGGAAACAGCGTTATTACTCTTTACCCGTTACCCGAGAAGCATGACATCACATCAAGACCAAGTCGCACAGTCACATAGAACCCATGATTGCAGACCACAGACCCGCGACTGGATCAAAGTCAAATATAGTAGTTTATTTAGCCTACATGCTATGCGTTAACACCCAATTAGACACAGCATCGATAATGGTATACCACGCGTGAACGCTCAACTACGTGTAAACCCTCATCTAGAAACAATATTGCACACAATGGGCGTGATCGCCTTGTGATCAACCACACATAATAGCATCTGAATGCTCATTTAGAGACAAGCATCCACTATCACATCGACACGACGGACCACCCACAGGTTCCAGGTACTGATCGCCTTGTGATCAACCACACATAATAGGGTCTGAACGCCCATTTAGAGACAGGCATCCACAGTGATATACACCATGACTACTGTTGCACAGTTTCGCGATGTTGCAAAGCAATTCGGCCTTAGAGTAGCATCTAAGGCCAAGAAAGCTGACCTGCTCCAGATGATCGGGCACGCCTGTGCCAAGGAGTCGCAGAAGCGACTCTCCTGAGCAATGAAGACGGGAAGGTTTCCAGCGCTTACCAAAGATGATCCTTTGAATCCCCACAAGAAAGCGCAGTGGATCCGCGAGCTTCGTCAGTTGGACTAGGAGGTGACTGCCAGCTTGCGAGCCAAGACTGTAGTGAGGCAGATGGCGGACCATCCACTGGAGCGCTTACCTCCCCTATGCAGGATCGCTAAGCGAGTGATGAGGGGGCCAAGGTCTGAACCCTTAGCCCGGAGCATGAGGCGAGAAGGCAAACACATTCTCGACCAGCGTCTTCGCGAAAGGGAGACAGAGGATAGAGTATGCCAGTCAGTATGCTGGTCTAGAAGGAGATCTCACGGGCCAGATCATGCAAAAGATCCAGCAGACTGTCCAGAACACCTTCTACCTCCGCTACACCAATACCTATCGCATCTGTCACATCGAAGACTGTAGTGTGATGCTCTTCCACAAGAATGCTCCAGGGAGCCCATGGCTGAACACGATAGCAGCAGCTCAGGACTGGGTGGCAGCAAGAGAGCAAGCCCACCTTGACAATATTGAGCCACCCAACACCAAGTGGGCATTTGTTCGATCAATCAACGTTGAGTTCAGGGCTGTCATCGACCGCCAACCTCTGCTTAGGACAGGCCTCCTCCCAGACTGGCTACGACAGAAGAAGAGTATGACTGCCCTTGACACCTACAGGGACAACATGTGTCTCTGGAGATGTCTAGCTGTCCACCGAGGAGCGAGAGCTGAAAGAAGTACAGCTCCCACATGAGAGCTTGCCACACGGTTCTACTGCAAGACAGTGACAGTACCTGATGTCCGTGGACCTCGCTGGATCAGCTGGACAAGGTAGAGTTCTTCGCCAAGATCGGAATTCACGTGTATGAACCAACTGAAGAGGGCACCTGGCACTTGATCAGGCAAGCGGCTCACTACCGTGACACCATGACCATCGGAGTGTTGGACAACCACGCCTTCTACATCAAGAACATCTCCAAGCTGGCACATACACTAGTCTGCAGTCACTGTCAGCAGAGGTTTACACAGGCATGCAATCTTCAATGCCATGCTGATCACTGTACAGATGGCAAAACAACAATCGTGTGTCCTGGCGAGAAGCTTGAGGTGCCACAGTCTGCGTATGAGAAAGCCTTCTATCCACCCCAATCATCCAGTTCAGCGGCTACTCGTTGGATCATGTATGAGTCGAGAAAAAGAGGCGTACACATACACCATGTAGAGTGTGGGCACAGTGGCGAGCGTTGGATCGAGGGTGCTCCCGTAGATGGTTATGATCCATCAACCAACACCGTTTACCAGTTCCATGGCTGTGTCTGGCACGGGTGTCCACAACACCAGCAAGTTGAGGATGCTGAACAAAGATACTGCAAGACAGTCCTGAGAGAGGAGAAGCTGAGAGCATCTGGATGTACACTTGTGGTATAGTGGGAGTGCTGTATAAAACGCTGTCCACGCGTCCCTAAACGAGTTTGGACTGTCCCATACCCACACATCATAGTTTCCTGACCCCAAAGAACTGATCAGAGAGTTCATGCTGGAGATCAAACGGCGAGCATATCTAATCCGGACAAGGGTTAGGGCACAGTACATACCGACAGACCTGGACAAGCTCCCGAAGTGACAGAAGTGACTGATCAACGAGTGGTGTGACCAAGTGCCTGTACAGGGGTTCAACTCTGGGCGGTATGACCTGAACCTCATCAAGAAGTACTTTGTCGATGAGCTGACTGACAATATAGGTACAGTGAAAGTCGCCAAGAAGGCTAGTCAGACCATGTTCCTCATAACACCTGAGCTACTGTTTCTCGATGTGCTGAACTACCTCGGCCCAGGAGTCTCGTACGAGGTATGGGTCAAAGCTTACGGGTGTACACAACAGAAGAGCTGGTTCCCGTATGAATGGTTTGACACACATGAGAAGCTCAACTATCCAGGGCTACCTGACTACTCAGCATGGACATCTAAGCTCAAGGGTGGCTACCTATTGACGCGATCAGAGTGGAAACAGTGTAACCAGACATTCAGAGAGCATGGAATGCGAACATTCGCTGACCGGCTGCGATACTACAACAACCTGGACGTCAGTCCATTCATCGAAGCCATAGAATGGATGTGGAAGTTCTGCACAGAATGAGAAATAGACATCCTCAAAGACGTGTTGTCGCTCCCAGGTGTGTCACTGCAGTACATCCTACGTGGAACCGCTCAGCACATACCGGATGTTAGCCTCTATTCACCGGGCAAGGAAGCCTACGAGATGCTGAAGGGTGCTGTTGTTGGCGGTCACAGCATTGTGTCCACCAGATACCACGAGGCCGGCATGACTCGAATCCGCCAGAGTGAGCGTGTCTACTCGGCTATGACGCAAATGCTCTGTACCTGTCAACGATGGCCAAAGGGATGCCCTGTGGTAAGGAGACAGTGCGCCGTTGGTCTGGCGCCAGTGGTGTAGCCAGCTTTAAGGAGGAGCTCCTAGCAGACAGCTGGTTTGGATTTGCTGAGCAGGATATAGAGGTTCCTAAGGCTCCGTGGGAAAAGTTTGAGGAAATGCCCCCGCTCTTCTATAACCGCGAGATCCCGGTAGAGGCCGTCTCTTCTGAGATGCAGGCATATCTAGAGTGTACAGGGCAGAAGCGACCAACCACCAAGAAGCTGGTTGGCAAGAAGCGGCTGCTGTATGCACCGACACTCAAGTGGTATATAACCCATGGCCTGGAGATCACTGTTGTATACCGTACCATAGTCTATGAACGTCATAGCAACATCAGCTTCACGAAGGATGAACGCAAGGTAGACAAGGCCCTGCATAGTGCATGGTTCGAAGATCTCGAGGAGATTGGTGAGGCATACGAGCTACAGAGTCGCAAGCCGAGAATCACTATTCGAAGGCCCTTCCAGGTGGGGATAGCCGTTTATGAGTTCACGAAGCTGTGAATGCTGGAGTTCTACTACGACTTCCTCGTTCGCTACGTAGCTCGTGACAGCTTTGAGTACCTGCAGATGGACACTGACTCTGCGTATATCGCTATAGCAGGCTCCAACCTCGACGACGTCATTCACCCTGAGATGCGAGCAGAGTACCAGGCTCATAAGCGGGATTGGCTAGCTTGGGACAAATGCTCTGGACGGACTCCGGGACTGTTCAAGCTCGAGTTCGAAGGCTCTCGTGGTATCGCTCTCTGCTCCAAATGCTACTACGTGGAGAGCACAGCTGCAAGTAAGTGCTCGGCTAAGGGAATGTCAAAGCGGCAGAATGAGGTCTCTTGGCAGAGGTTCTACAGCGCCCTACATGGCGGGGTGGACAGAGCTAAAAACCAAGGCCTACGCATGCGCAACCAGGGTATGGTAACATATGAGCAGAAAAAACTTGGACTCTCCGCTTACTATGATAAGTGCCATGTGCTGCCAGATGGTGTCCATACCGAACCCATCGAGCGACATATCCCTCATGAATAGACAGCAGCAGGCTTGAGCACTCCAGATGGTGGCAGCGGTGTATCTATAGGGACTAGCCAAAGCTCCTCTCGCACAAACGGTCGCCTGGGACCACTAGCCAGGTAGAACAATGTAGGCTGCCCATCTGCCTCCACATACCTGTCAAGCCTGTGAACATCTATCGACCAGTTATGGTCTGTTGCACGCCGTCAACCACCTTCCAGCTCACCAAGCTCATACAGGTACCGAACCAGAGCATCAGGTGGTAGGCACTCCTCTCCCTTGTTCGCTCCTGCGGATGTTGGGGCAACAGAGGATCGTTGGATAGCCTCTACTGGTTTCTTACCAGTTAACCGAGTAACCTCAGTATTGGAGCTCTCTACCACCATGGGAAAACCTTTCACCCACACCCTGGAGCGATCACCAGGACATGCCATCTCCGGAGCATACTGATGTGGGAACAGTCTTTCTGCCAGAGTCCAGTTCCAGTGCTCGACGATTGCCTGGGCACGGTGGTGACCAACTTCACCTTGTCTTATCGCCACACCGTGTTTCTGCATGAGAGCTGCTGTCTCGCACCTGAACTCCTTACCCTTCTCCACCTGTAACAATTCTGGCCACTGGAGGGGCTTTTCCAGATCATCATAGACACTGCTGAATGCTTGGGCCACCTGCCCCGCAGCCTTATCTGTAAGCGGTACAGCAGCCTTGTACCTACTGGTGACATTGACGATGGTAAGGGCGTACTTGTAGGTCTTACATGTTCCCTTGCTGGAACGGCTGGAACAGACTCATGTGGAAGGAATAGAACATCTGCCTGGTGAACTCTGTTCGGAACAGGTTCATCAAAATGTGCATGCCTGATGTGCCGTGGACGGGGTCTGTAAATCTGCCACATTGCCTGAGCCACTGGCTAACCACCTCCAATGTGAACTTGTGGCCCTTGCGACGTCCGAACTCAAGTAACTGGTGAGGCTCACGATAATATCCATCTGGCTGGTAGTAGAGCTCCTCAAAAGAAGCGGTTGATGAACTCCCGGATTTCATCACTGACGTCAACTCCTGTTCTATTATGTATGGCCTGGGCAAACTCCAGACAGGCGAACAGACAACCGTCATTCATCCGGCCATCGATGAACACCTTTAGAATACCTGTGAACACTGCTGTTTAATCTCTGCAGCGCTGGTGCCGTCACTGAAGGGTAGCTTATCGACAAAGGCTTGCCAGTTAAGGGACTTGACCAGGTCATACAGAGACGCCATCTTTATATAGTATGGCTTAAATGTTCGGCGACCCAGATGGCCACGAGTGCTATGGCAACGTAGGTAGCGAAGGGCCTGTGACTCCGAAGAACGTACCTACTCCTGAGGCGATGGCTGGTATGGCTTCATAAATCTTCTCCACACCATGGAGAGCATTGTTGGCGATCTTGCGGACCGTCTCGCCAGCCATCGTTGTGAACAGAGTGATCAGAGCCCCAACTGCTGCCAGCGGCCCGATAGAACCTTTGACGTAAGTGCAATAGATTCCTTTCACTCTGTGTACTATCTTGCGGGATTCAGGCTCTACATCATCATACTCACCACCGACATCGTAGTCTGCATTAAAATCCTCCTCATCATAGTCCTCCTCATAGTCCTCGTCATCTATATCCTCGACTAGATCTTCATAAGCCTCTGGTTCATGCATCGCTCTGGGGATCCATCGCTGGGGACAGCTATATAGTAGCTTTAAACTGTAGACTATAGCATGACATCCGCAATCTTGAATGCGGACGTGTTTGCCTTAGCGAACTGGGGACTCAGCCTCGCCGACAAGAATGTGGCAGAGGTCGAGCGTGAGCATCATAATCAGGCGATGGAGAAGCTGTCTCAGGAGAAGTTTGAATACAGCAAAGCACTTGAGCATATGCGCCAGAGGGAGGCACGCCGACGACAACTCCGAGCTCAGGCAACCACAGCATCAAAGATGCAGATGAGAGTCTCAATGAGTACTACAAGGCTGTAAAAATATCTGAGCCAACGCTCGACTATGAAGCATCGACAGGTCAGAAGACAGCAGAGCTTATAGTAGTGGTGGCAGCTGCAGCTGTGATGACAGGAGTCGTGCTCTACGCACGCTCAAGCTGAATACCTGATGCATTCGACACGCATACCTTAGCATAACCAAAGTAAAGTACCGTCACACCTAATGAGTGAGTCCCAGCTATGAGGTTTCCGATGTTGAAGTTGAGCCGGTTGCCCTGATTAGGTGGGATGTCCCTGCCCCCTGGGTGGTGACGGCCCTTGAGTGCCGACTCGAGGTCGTCGCTTCCACTGGTTATTTGCAGAAGTGCATATGACTTAGTTTTCTGTCTGTAGAGTTGGCAATCAGCCAGCTCGCGTACCTCACCAAGAACATTGGTCCCAGCAACGACAAGTCGTCTAGCTTATCCACCTGCTGGATGGCTCCTTCCTTCTGAACCAGGACCGCAACAGTGACACAGTCCGATGCACCACGATGCAATGTCAGTTCTACCCATTGGTTAGCTGTGGCTTGGACCTGCTGGTGTTCTCGCTCCACATGCACGATCCGCTGTTTGGAACCCATTTGGTTCAGCTCCTGGTCATTCTGGTCATGCCAGTCATGAAGTCTTGGAGCATTCATCGTCGTCGTCACATCTGCGAGCTGCTCAGTGTACACCTGGAGGAACAGCCTATCCTGCATGGCAGCCAGATTCACGTGTGTGTTCTCGAGGAGGGCTAAGAGTGGAACTGCCACAGGCTTCTCGACACCTGCCCATAGTTCGAATTCCTTGACCCCCTCATTGCACCCAACAGCGTAGTACCCCTTTCCCTTCGCATAGAAGGTTGGTATACGAGCCAGCGGACCTAGGACTTGGTAAAACTCGTTCACATAGGTGGTGTCCATGGTGCTGTTGCTCTGCACAATCTGCCACCTGTTCAGAACCTGTGGGAGCTCTACCGTCTGTTCTATTGTGCTCTGAAGCTTGAACTCGAGTGGCATGCCTTGATCTCGTGGATCTGTGCCGAGATTGTAAAGTCGATGTACTTCCCAGCAGTGGACAACGGGTTCTCATCGTGTATGCTGGGTCGAATGACCATCAGGCGGTCCTTCCGAGGATCTGTGCAGTGCGATGTCGCGGGTTCAATGGCCCCATCTGGATGTTGTACATACTGCAGCATGTTTAAGTTCTGGGTATATAGAGGTTTTAAACGGCTGCCATGTTTGGTAAAGTTCTCCAGCAGATTGTCTATAGGCAGCAGGACACGTCGGCATGACAGTCACAGCCACGGCGTGTACTGTCCCACTGTGACAGGGTCTGAGGACTGCTTCATGACATCAACATTATCCATGAGCGAGCCAAGGTCAGACCTCCGTCTGATACGAAGATACTGGCCACCCTAGAGGAAAGAGCGCCAGCTCGTAGTACAAAAGAACTCCTGACTCGGATACTCTACTGGAAGTTTGACAGCACCTAGGGCAGGGCACTCAAACTACCTGTGGCCTAAACCAACAGTCCTGTTATTCTAGCTATCCAAAGGACGAGGGTCGATCCCAAAGATGTACTAATGGTCGGGAAGTGGGCTGCCGTATTTAGCCTCCATAGCCAGAAAGAGCCAGATATGCTGGATAGCCTCCAGTTTGAAGCAAATAACTAATTCAGGGAGGAGGTCAGTGCTGCTGTAGCGGAAAGCCACGACATTGGTCATGCAGAAGGTACTCAGGAGGGACTCACTGTTGGCCACAAGGAGGCTGTTGAGCACATCTTCAACGAAAGAGGCCGCAGGAGATTTGCCAGTAATCTGCCAGCATTTCTGAAATTCCCAGATAACTACCAGGACTACCTCATAAAATCTGCTCACAAGTCAGATGCTTGTCACGCATGGACAAAGTGGATCTTCCTTGAGAAGTACCAGAAGAAGAGAGTCCTACCAACTGCCCCTCAGTGGATAGAGTTTCAGCAACAGGCTTCTGACGAAACTGATGAAGTTCCTCATGCTTCTGACGAAGTTCCTCAAGCTTCTGACGAAGGTCTTCAAGCATCTGACGAAGTAGCGGAGATGGACGAAGTTCCTCAGCCTTCTGATAAATGAAAAAAAAAAGTTGCGGCAGCTGCGACAGGCTGTCAGCGATGACACATAGAGCAGGCTAGTTTCCTGGCTGGATTCAGCTTGTAGGTGAAGGTCTGCGCCTTTTCCAGAGATGGCTTGAAGTGTGCCAGCTCACCGGTCTCCTTGTTGCTGAAGATGAAGCGGTACAGATCAGCTGCCCTCTGTATACCTGCGATAAAGCCCCCTTTGGTCTCCTTGAGGGTTAGGCTGTCGCATATGGTCTCGATCAGGGCACGTCCACACTTGGAGCTGAAGTATAGCAACTGGGCATTGTGGCGGATGTCCGTGGAGATCTCGTAGGTGTACTTCTGAAAGAGGATGAAGACAGTTATCTTTGTGTGCCAGATGCGCCTGGTGATGTTACTGAGGTAGGTGACTGTCTTCTGGACCATTGTAGGGTCATTAATGACTAGAACAAGTGGTTCTGTCAGTCGGGCTGCCAGCAGCTTCTTCATCAGTGCTTGCAGGTTCTGCGTCTTGGTGATTGGGCCATTGCACCATTGATCATTACTGTCAACCGCCTCAGCGGCGGAGTCAGACACCAGAAGGATGTATTGAGAGTGTAGATGTTCGGCCAGGAGAGCCTGCAGCAAGATGTTTTTCCCGTGTCCTGACGGGGCAATGATCAGCACCACCTGGTCAGTATCGGCCGCCCTACTGTCGAATGGTACAGACATGCGCACAGAGGATGGTTAGCACTTGGTCGGCGGTAGCCTCGTCTATATCTGGGAGACTAAATGACAGTACTTCCTGCACCAGCTCTTTCGCCTGCAGAGCAGGGAATCCTGCACCTCCGGTGGCTATGAAGGATGCAATGGAGGCGTCAAGCATGTAATCCAAGCAGCAGCTGAGAAGATAGCATAGAGGGCCTGTGTCAGCACCCACAGTGTCTAGTACATCCAGTATCTGTATGATACATGCACGGGAAGCCATGACTATCCTGTGGGCTTAAACGGCAAACCAAAGAATCCTGACTTCTTCACCTCTGGGAGCTGGAGGCTGGCGGTAGCACCTTTTTTGCCATCGACAGTGATATTGCTCAGGCCAATGGTGCCTATCTTGAGATTCTCTCCATCCTGTTGGAATGAGCTCCGTGGTTTCAGGAGATCCTTAACCAGGTCTTGTGCATAGTACTCTGCCATAACCTTGATGGCTCCAGACTTCGAGTATCTCACATCGTCGCCCTGTCTGATGCCCATCCCCTTGTATACAGTCTTGGCCTTGTTAATGGCTGATTGTACTACCGTATCAGTGTTCCCGATGAGATCTTGGGCTGGGATTGTACTTCGGATCTCCCGCGGGTCTCCCTTCTCATCGAAGTCTAGGAAGGAGATAGGGGCAACAGTGTCCTCTGAACCAAGGTGTGCCTCACCCAAGTGAGCAAGATCGCCTAGCTCTTTGCTTTCTAGGTCTGTGAGTGACAGAGTCATAGTGCTATATACAGACGGCTTAAACCTACTAGTCATACCCCCAGTGAAAAGGAGGACCACGCAGTCGGCCAAGGGAATAGGTAGCAGTGCTCAGGGTACTGGCCCTCTCTGCAGGGGCATGCCTTGTGGGTGGGGTCATACTGCTCATACTGACACTCCACCTTCTGAAGACTCGTCTGGCTCTCAGGCAGTTGCTTCACGATCTGTAGCGTTGACGTCATTGTTTAAGCACTGAGAATACAATGCAGTTAAACGTCTGCGTTCCCTGTCGGGAGAGCTAACAAGATCTTCGCAGTCTGCATCTGCCAGGTGTCAGGGTTGGTACTCAGGAATATCCATCTCTCTATTGAGACATCTTAAACATGTCCGGGCTCATGCTATGCGAGAAGTACTATGATGACTTCCGGAGGGAGTTGAAGGACTACAAGAAGAAGACACCAGATGAGCTCGCTTAGATCTCCGGTGCTGAGCTGACAGAGGAGCTGACAGCTGTGAAGCTCTATCTAGGATTTGGCAAGGGACAGATCTGCTTCCTCGAATACCTTATCATGGGCGGGAGTATCATCGAGCAGCTCCTGTGAGCTAAAGGTTTCTACAAGAATCGGGAGTATCTGTCAGATGTGTTCCAGCAGTTGCAGACCACCATGGCCTCACCCGACTCAGAGCTGAACCAGGCTCTGCGATACTACAAGCTGGAAAAAGGATGCGCTGTGGAACCATCAAGCCTTTGGATGTGTATATTGGCAGCGTGTATAGTGGCTGTAGGGCAGGCCAAGCTGGTTCAGTGTCTCACCGTGGTCCACACTGCTACTGTAGAAAGTCAGGATAGTCTTATAGCTGATTTGCTAGCAGAGGAGTAGGCTGATCCTGAGCGCCATGATAGCGAGGCCTGACACCACTCATAGAGCTACCACGGGAAGCGGTGTTATGTCGACTGGCTGGAATGTTGGGGTCGGAGCTGCCATGGGAAGTGTCGTGTCAACTGGCTGCAGTGTCAGGGTCGGAATGACTATGTGCTGCCATGCCCGTACTATGCGTAGGTGCATTGATATCAGTGTTGAAGCCTAGGTGGACACCGGGGGAACTCCCCTCGACCATCATGTTGTTATGGCCCCTGACTTGGAGGTCCGCGATGTTCATGATCATGTTGCTCGGAATCAACCGTAGATGTGGTGAAATAGTAAAGTCAAGTTTGCGATGGGCCTTCTGCAACCCCTGGGGTCTGGCACGATGATCATATCCTCAACGAGATTGATGAACATGGCCTGGACCTCTGCTCCGCTGACACCATCTACGGAATGCCGCAGCTGGGTCTGTGCTGTAAGGTGGCAGTAGCACAGTGCTTCCAGAGACTGGTTGATCCGAACGATCCATGCTGGTGTGAGGCCTGAGGTGGTGTGTGGGACAAAGTACTTCCACACATCTGGATAGTCCTGCCGCAAGCCAGTGATGTGCATATTTTGCACCAGCGCTCCAGGATCGGAGTCTGGATCGAACGAGAATGTCGCTGTCTTCCGATGGCCTACTCATCGGGGTGTTCAATAGGGGAATCCTGAGTAGTCACGTCTCGGGTCACCGTACATAACCCCTAGACCTGTGTTGTCCCCACCATGCCACCGATAGTCTGGGTGAGCGCTGAACTCTCTCTGTAGTCTGCTGGCCACTGAGATGCTATGACTGTTGAGCTAAGGGTCGAAGTCGTTTGTATCAGGGAGGCTTGCACCCAGCTCATGGAGGATTCGTCACACAGTGAAGTAAACGTGGAATCTGAGACAGATGGCGATGAGCACAGCTTCAGGAGTACCAGAATAGGAGTAAAGCAGGGTGGAACTTACTCCACATCCTGCCATGGCACACCACACGGCAAAGTTCAGCTGCTGATTCTGGTATGAGAGGCTTGGAGCAGCCATCCAAGTATGAGCTTGCTTCACATCCTTGATGGTGATGGGGCGGTTGGTCAGCGGTCATGGGTTGACGGAGAAGCTGGTTCGGGACCGTTCATACACTGTGATGGAGAACGGTGTTAGCTCTGGTATATCATCCAGTAGACCTCTAAGGCCGGTAAAGGGTGTACCCAGGAGGGGCGGTTGGCTCCAGATGACTGTCGTGAGGTTCAGTGGGAAGGCCATCTATACTGGTGTTCTTAAGGCTACCATACAGGCAGCACACTATTTGTAGTCGTCTCGACTCCTGAGACCAGCGAGGTGACCTCGCCGTAACATCTCGTTTTTTAGATCCTCCATATCAACCCACCAGCTGGAGCCTTTGAGGTATTGCTGTCGCACTTTAGGCTTCTCCGTGTGCTACAGGGCTTGGACCTTCAATATATGGTGCTACTCTTCATCGGTGACCAAGCTATCCTCGAGAGGTTTGCTAACAGACTCGTCGATAGTCCGTAGCATACTCTGTGCCAGTGTCACGTACTTAGCATGCTTCTTCTGCCTCCTTGTGATCTGCCACGGCCCCACCCCCAAGCCCGTGGCCAAGACCGTGGTGGCAAGTGTCACACCACCCAGCGGGATGGCGACGATGGCACCCACCCCTGTAGCGAGGGTGGCCACAGCTGCCACACCAGCACTGGTTCCAATCACACCAGCAGCAGAGGTTGTACGCGCGAGGACGTCGTCTTATATCGCCTGCACGTTTTGCTGTACTTTTCTGCCTCATGGACGAGATTCTGCCTGATGGTATTTATCTGCTGGAGTCGCCAGCCATGGATGGTACCGCCGTCGTCAGCAGTCACGGAGGGGTATAGTTCTGGTTGCTTCTGCCACTCTGATTTTGCCATAGTATACCTGGAGATTAAACCTGCATCACCTGCAGAATCTGCTCATGAGTCATAGAAGGGTTCATTTTGGAGATTCTGGCGAACCGTACCAGCTTGATGGTGTTGAGACAGACGTTATTTTAGACAGTGGTCATCCAGCACTATGTCAGGTGCCAGTAGCTTTCTGAGATGTGACATCTGGAACGTCACCTTATGACCAAGATAGTAGGTCCGCCGCTGGACGTCTTCCTCGGTCTTACACTTCTGCACCATCTCCTCTGCCGCAACATAGATGGCCACAAGATCGTGTTTCGGTACGATTTCCCGAAGAGGAAGTACATCCTCGAGCCATTGATTGAGGTCTCGGATACAGAGGTGGCATACATCAACACCCTAAATGACGACCTCGGGTTTCATCTGGTCAAACCCTATTCGAGCAATGCCCCGCCGATGATACATGATGGTCTGCTATTGACCATGGCAAAAAACCTGCAGTTCATGTTTGAGAATAATGAAGTGTGGTACCGCGCTGGACCTGGGTGTGACATGGTTGTCACTATATAGGCCTCCTGCAGTCATTGACATATAGGTTACTCCCCTCTCCACTGTTGTGAAAAGGGATGGGACAGTTCGAAAGTTCTACAATCGGGGATCATCCTTCCTCACCTACATAGGTGAAGGTGTCTCCCTGACGAGGGTGGGTCACCGGATCGGAGTTACAGGTGGAAAGGTCCTGCTCCATCGTCCATTTGATTGACCAGAAGAAGCTGTTAACCTCCAGGAGGGCATCCTATGGGTAGATGGTGTGTCACTTTTCACCAAAGCCAATGGTGCTATTAAACTGCTTCAGCGAGTTGGACTCACTAGCCCGCAAATGGCTCATATAGTCCTAGAGCTACCTTTCTTAGCCGGCGACAGAGTGAAGCAGCTAGCCCCTGCCCCTGAGGGGATGAAGATCACTATCAATCCGGATGGAACAGGGCTCGATCTGGCACAGATATTTCTCAAGGGGTTCACTCTGTTCAGTTTAACTCTTCATATATAGCCATGATTCTGATCATACTGCTCGTGCTGGTGTCTACAGAAGCGGCACAGGGCGCGGAGACTGCCATGATATTGGATGCCCACTTCCGGTATGCCCCCCCCCCCCCCCCAGTACAATCCTTGGGTCGACCCCTTGCGGAGAAACATTTACGACCGCTTTCACCCACGGGAAGAGATCGAGTCTGTCTGCCACGTCTATGGTGTGGAGAGGGTAGGACGTGGTTGTCTGCTGGAGACACCTGCTCAGCACCAGATTCTCTGCGCAACATGTGAACATGCCAGAGTCTGTCGTGGTGCAAATCCTATGCACTTTAGCATCCTACCAGGTGAGCGTTGTCAAGGTAGATGGAAGACACTTATGGGTGGTCCCATCATGCCGATGCGACGCTGGCTGAGACTACGTGTTTGTCCGAGCCTACACAGAATAGAGAGGCCGGCCACTGGCCGGTATCCTGAGGAGGTTCTCCTGGACATGTGGTGTCCGCACGGGAGTTTTATATTCGCCATGGCCTTCCATGTCCGGGACAACACCATCTAGAGGCATACACCAACCACGATCACATGTCTCAAATTCCTATGCCCCAGGGATTGAGAGGGTGTTGAGGGCCACGGATCGCCGAATGGCTGCCAGTTGAGGGAGGTGGTATCATTTTAATTCCGGCGCTACTACTAATGCCGATCTGATAATTTGGCCAGTGCCCTTCTTTGACCTATTTTTATAAATGTCTAAAAATCTCGAAAACCGTTTGGGGGATTGATTTCAAACTCATGAAATATCAGTTCTGGTAAGAGCTGAACCAAGTTTGTTCAAGGGAACCTAATTGGCCAAATGTTTCGACAGCCATCTTGGATGACCTCGTTTTCCCGAAAACGACTTCGCCAGAACTGCTGGATGGGTCAAGACAAAATTTGGGAGATATGATTAGGGACTAAAGGCCATTAGTGTTTGTTCCATGGGATATGTCAAAACAACATGTGCACCATGAATCAATCCAAATTTAGCTTTTTTGGTGGACATCTGGTATTTTCTGCAAACTTCTGAGAAAATCATGAAAGACAACTTATTAACCCCTGGGCCAATTTTAGTAAAACTTGGCTAAACCTATTTTTTTCCAGTGGTCATCTCGTTTTGTTCGGTTGTGCCAGTGGCCAATAATTGCAGGTGATCGATACAGGCCCATATATTTCTGATCTAGTCTACTAGCATACTAGGCTAGATTTCTAGCATAGTCTACTAACCTACACTCTAGCCTAATCTAGTAGCATGCTAAACAGGACTCGTCTAGCCTACACGGCTAGATCTATAATCTAGTCTTCTAGCCTAGTCTACTAGCCTACTAACATAGACATATAGCTTAGACAGATAGCATAGTTTTCTAGCTTAGACTTCTAGACTGACTTCTAGCCTAGTCTACTAACATCATAGCCTAACCATCTAGTCTATTTACCAGAACTCTAGCATAATCTACTAGCATACTAGCGTAGATTTCTAACCTAGACATCTAGTCTAGTCCACTAGCCTAATAGTCTAGTCTTCCATACTATATTTCTAACCTAATAGTCTATAGTTGGATCCTAGTCTAGTAACCTACTAGTCTAGAGTTCTAGCCTAATCTACTAGCATACAACCTAGACTTCTAACCTATTCTGCTAACCTATGCTTCTAGCCTAGACTTCTAATCCTGGCGACTAGCCTACTGGACGTCTTAACGTGTAGACTAGTCTAGTAGCCAACTGCTCTAGAGTTCTGGCATAATATACTAGGCTACTACCCTAGACTTCTAACCTAGTCTACTAGTATAGTGCAGATCGAACGGTCAGGTACGGACCATTCCAGCCAGTCTTGGTACAGAACTGCCTGTCCGGGTACATTCCAAACACACATCCCTGGGTAGAAGGATACGCATGTATAAAGGTGTATATGAGAGGTTCGTAAAACGACTAAGTCCGGGAGATCACCTAGCGCGCATGCACGGTCATCAGAGATTCCTAGACAACGCGCGTTAGCGTTGAGGGGAAATAGCATCTTATTTTGTACCGAGTTGGTACACGTAATTACTCTAATTTACACCTTTCTCACAGTTCTCAGTTATGACCAAAAGGAAGCGAGGATGCCAAAACACTTTACTATTTTAAAGTTATTGCTGAATGAGCCAGAAAAATTCCTTTCAAACTATTGAACCCCATAACGTTAGCGCATGCATTCTCTCAGTACATGGGTACGGATAGCGTGTCACGTGACCCGCTTCCCTGCCTCTGAAGTGTGCTAGCTGATTGGCTGTGTCGTTCCAGCTGTGACGTCACAGGCAGTATAAAAGTGGTTGAAAAATCAGATTCAGCAGCAGTCAGGTGGTGGTGAGGTGCATGGTCTGAGAGGACGAATCGATAGTACTGCTAACTACACCATATACTAACAGCTGCTGTGGTGCCATTCGGTTTTCAGTATTTGTCGTCTCTGGGGCACAAGCCACTACATCCGCAATCACCAGTTTTTATAAGCTCCCGGAAAGATATCATCCTATACACTATCACTATATCCTATCACACTCTGTTTAAATTAATAACTATTGTTATAGGCATGACTATCTTCTAGCGATCCGTTTCCGCAAACCTTCGTCTTCACTTTTCTTGAGAATGAGCCGTATCCGTAGTGTGCCTGCGTTCCGATTATGGTACGCTACAGCTATTGTGATGCTAGAACTTGTTCCGTACGGATGACTAATAGGTACTCTGTTATTATTATATTATTGTTGTATTGCTTTTGTGTATCAGGTACTGATGACAAATAGGTACCTCCCGGTCACTAAGACGGCATTTTTATAGTTTATTATTATGTGTACATTATTCTCATTTTCGTGCCTATAAGCACCGTCAAGGTCGAGTGACCTATTACTGTATTATTCAAAATTAGTGACATGACAGTAGCCATCCATGTTTCATGTTTTGTTTGTTTTATATAAAAACTCTTGGACCGCAGTATCACTAGGCTACACTATACAGCAACAACATCCGCACCACCTTGTTTCCTACGCAGCACCATTTTTCACTGAGGTCGCTGTTCATGTTCTCATTACGCAAACATGGCATGCGGTCGACTAAACCTAGACTGTTCTAGCTCGATAGGATAGGTTTATAGAGTAGGGACGAGATATTTCATGTTAGTCTCTTTTCCGGGAGTAGTGGATATGTGACACCGCACACCGGCTAGATAATTTAAATTAGCCATTTACCGTAAGGCCTCCATTATGAGTAATTGTCTCTGTCTACGTTCCACCAGCCTTCAGGCTTATTAATTGTCTGGATCTCGCTCCGTCATGTTATTTAGAGTTGACTTTCGAACTACTGGGGTTCCAGTGTGGCCAGAAAGAAAGTGACGATTACCACATACATCTCCCTTGTATCTTCTGATACTGGTTAGTTAGAAAACCCCGCCAAAATAGGAAGTACTGCGAAAATATATTAGAGTTACTGGCCTGCAGTGCATCTCTGGGCGATTTTACATAACCCTAACGTCAGGTAAATGTTAGCTCCCCGGGTGTGGATCTTAGATGATCTGTCCCCAACACACTGGTGACGGATAGGATTCAACTCTTCATCTAACTCCACAAGTCACTGAGTGTGGTCTTAGATCCAATCACGCCCTGGAAGGTCGCTATAGTTGGATATATCCAATCTTTATCCCCACCCTAAACTTATATGTGCTTTTTATCGCTTATTTATTGTGATTTGTCATTGTGCTGTTATATGTGGTCATAACGCATTATGAAATTGTATTATACTATTGTCCGTCACATTATTATGTGATTGTGCACACTTACGGGCCATATGCTTACTTTGTGATGAATATATCTATCGTATATTTTTCAACTTTCCCGATCCTTTATCATTAGAGCACGAAATGTAGACACAAAATAGGTTCCCTTGCTGTATAATTTTGATACTAATTTGACTGGATAGTGTTGCTGCCGAAGGTATCAAGACCTTTCATTCAAATTACGCTTAAGATATGCAACAGCTTAATAGCATGCCTTGAGTTCTAATACTAGTGTTGAAATGGTTAGATGTTGGCGTAGACCTACTATATTGGATGTAAACCCACGGGAGTGTATGTACATGAGTTCATGTGCGTGTGGAAGTGAGTGTGTGTGATTGGGAGTGCATGTGCTTTGGTGAGCTCTTAATTTCAGTAAACTATATATGCCTAATTAACCTTTAAGATACAAACCTTCGATTGAACCTTCTGATTTTATCCTACATTATGAAGTGCTATGTCAAATTTTGTGATTCTTCCGCTCTTTGACCCATAAATGCACAGGCCTAGAAACAAGTCCATAAAATCGGCTAGAGAAATGACCATTTGCAGTCCAGAGGACTATTTTTGAAAATTTATGACAGGAATGACAGGCGCGATAATCGAGCCAGTCTTTCCGGTGGTAAATTTCCAAGAATGGCATTGTCTTGTTCTGGAAACGGACATTTCACAATAGATAGACCTAATCGAGGTTTTCCTGACAAATTTAGTCACTAAAGGGTTAAGACATTCGACGGCGTGGGTAATGATAATAATTTTACTAAATCTATTGTTTCTGTATGTATGTATAATCGTATGTTATAATGTGCCTAGCTGTATTTGTCTACGAAATTGAGAATTAGTTTTTATATTTTAGCACATAAAAATATCGTTATTTCTATTTCTTGCATTGTTTCCAAAGCATTTCAGCAGGAAAGAAAGGAATTTACTTTACAATGCTGAATATATCAATGCTAATTTGATTGAAAGTTTGCTGCTGTTGAAAGCATCAGTAGCTTTTGTTCAAATTACTCTTAATATTCAGAATATTATATGATTATAAGAAATAGATTCCCTAAGTTCCTTGTCTGTACATAGATGTATAAATTTGTACATATTATATATACACCTGTGCAAAAGTTAAGCACCAGCAAAAACAATAGAACGTAGAAACATGATGGTACAACTAGGCTGCCATACTTTTTGTCCCCGCGTTAGCTGACATAATTCCAAGTACGAAATGCATATGCATGCATGACTTCACGCCGCTTGATGTCCGTGCGTGGCGGGAAACAGCACATGTGTTCAGTTATGTAAAAGTCCAGTTTGAGGTGTAGAACATTACATACAAATTTAGGCGACAAGATTAGGAATTTTGTGTTCATGACCGTGGTTTATTTGTACAGAGAGAATTAGCTCTTGATTGTGAACCGCTATAGCAAGACGAAGGTTAAGTGATCGTGTGAAATGGCAAATCATAGGCATGTATACCACTGGTATGTCATGCAGAGAGATTGGCAGACAGCTGAACATTAACCATACTGTAATCAGTCATTTGATTGCAAAACATGGGCAAACTAACGAGGTGAAGGACAGGCCTAGATCTGGAAGACCGAAGAAGACTACTGCCCGTGATGATCGAGCCCTAGTACGCCTTGTTAGATCTCCATTCACCAACAGCAGAGTGCTCAGCCAGCAATGGGAAACTCGCAATAGAGTGTCAATGTCTACCGTCAAAAGGAGACTGTATGCTGCTGGCATGAAAGCTAGGAGACCTGTCAGACGTCCTCTCCTCACTGCACACCACAAAGAGGAGCGTCTGAGGTGGTGCAACGAAAGAAGACACTGGAACATGAGATCCTGGAGACGGGTACACTGGTCCGATGAAAGTCGGTTCCTGCTTCATGCCACAGATGGTCGAACTCGTGTATGGAGGTCCAGACGCACGGCGTACGACCAACGTAACATCATGGAAGAAGTTCCATTTGGTGGAGGTTCCGTTATGATATGGGGGTGCATCTCATTTGATTGTAAGCTGGATCTGTTGACTGTACCTGGAACACTAAATGGACAAAGATATCAAGATTCCATACTGGATAGAGTTGTGGTCCCTCATTTTGTAAATCATGCACCTGGAACCCACCCTATATTCATGGATGACAACGCCCGACCACATCATGCTAGAGCTGTGCATGAATACCTCCGCCAGAATGCCATCGAAACCCTACCATGGCCAGCAAGGAGCCCTGACATGAACCCTATTGAGCATATCTGGGACATTCTGGGAAACATGGTGAGAAGGAGGGATCCTCCTGTGCAGAACCTACAGGAATTAACAGACGTACTCCATCTTGAATGGCAACGAATACCACAATGGCGTATCAGTCGGTTGGTGACCAGCATGAGACGTCGTGTCCAGGCCGTCATCCAGGCACAAGGTGGATATACCCGGTATTAATAATGACAGTCTCAAACTCGTGCACAGATGTTAAACTTCGTTTTCAGACACCATTAATGACAATCTAGCCACGTGTGTCAACTGTAGGGCAATAGTTGACAGTTGTGTCAACGTAACCATATTCAGGCCTCGTTTTCAAGTTCAAACAAAAACATACAGTGTTTCCCCACCATCATAATCAGCATTCCTCTAGTTGCATTATTACCTCTTGCACTAAGATGGATGGGTACATAAATGTTTATGCTATTGCTTTCTTCATAGCACATGAATATACCCTCGCATGTGCGTAAAAATATGGTGGTGCTTAACTTTTGCACAGGTGTATATATAAAAATTTGTATATATGTTAATGAGGGCCTCTGCTAGATCAGGCCGTGTACTTGAAGTGCTACCCTCAATAAATAACGATTATTATTATTATTATTATTATTATTATTATTATTATTACTTTCAGCCTAGCATCTAGCCTAGTCTACTAGTATACTAGCATAGACTTCTATCCAAGAGATCTAACCTAGACTACTAGACCTCTAGCCTAGACCTCTAGCCTAGATTTCTTGTCTAGTCTACTAGGCTCCTAGCCTAGATTTTGAGCATGGTCATGTAGCATAGATATTACCATATACGTTGGCCGAGTCTAGCAACCTACTAGCCTAGACTTCCAGCCTAGACATCTAGCCTAGGTTAGTTGCATACTAGCATTGACTTACTAGGCTGGACATTAGACTATACTTCTACTCTAGTCTACTTGACTACTAGGCTGGACTTAGTGTAGTATACTAACTTAGACGTTTAACCTATTAGCCTAGCCTAACCTACTGGCCTAGCCTACTGGTCTGCCTAATGGCATAGCCTGATAGCTACATACTGCACTTACTAGCCTGCCAAGTAGTCTAGACTAGTAGCCTTCCTACCTTTCTAGCCTACAACCCTGCATACTGGTCTAGCCCGTTAGTCTGTTGTAGCAGATTTGCAACTTCCATGATCTCTATTCTGTAATTGTATTAGTTTGTCATGCTCCAGTTTTATCAATACTTTATCAAAGGTTTCAAGTTTTATAGTTCGACAGTCAGTTTATATTCAACATTAAGAGTTTGCTATCGTGATGTTACAACCTTACCTCTCTCCTTAGTATAGCGTTGGCGATTTATTTAGCATGTTTTGTTAATATATCACAGATATTCTTTGTGTTTTGGTTCACAAAACATGCTATTTACATCGTAACTTACAAATTCCAATGGGGCGCGCCGCGAAGAGTTATCTCCCCAGAGGGCGTGCGTGCGTTGTGAGGCATAAATATACTTCCGCGTTTATCAATGGCGTGTATAGTAACAACGTCAGAGTACCGTATCATTGCGTAACGCAAAGCCGTTTTAGGTAACAAAATGCCGTTATATTGTTGTGTTCCTGGCTGTAAAGTTAAAAGAGGTGGAAATAGATTCCCGAAAGAAGAGATATGCTATGTAAGTTGCGAATATCCGTGAAAGAATCGATACGGTGACGCTCAAACTGTGGATGTCGAGATCGACTGAACTCGTTTACAGTGATCATATACTGATATAGGCCTACATTTACATACATATTACACCGGAGTGGTTCAAAGAAACACTAACATGTATGCTTAAATAAATTTATATTGTGAAATTTTATTGTCCACATTGTCAAATATATGAACAAATGGCATCTATATCGGACACGTTCTTGCGATCGCCAGTTATCATCCCAGGTTGTGGCTATTAAAGGGTGGTCTCTTAAGACAAGTCAATAAATATGTCATGAATACCAGAGTTTCTTTAAAAACCAATGGTCTATCAGTAAACCTGTTTTAACCGGTTAATGCTAAAATTAGTTCCAGAAAAATTATATTTTCTCATAGAAAATATCCGGTAGGGTAGGCCTACAAAGAAAATTGTTTTAGAAAATTTTCAAGGGAATGGCTCGCTGCAGGTGGACCGTTCATATATTATAACATTTAACATCAGACATTAATCACAGGTACAGCATAATGTATACATCATAGGAGGTGTTACCCCAATTTTTCATTGTCAAGACTTACACAGATTAATTTCTAAATCCATTTAAGCAATGTATTTGAATCTCTATTAAGAGACCATCTGCCTTAAGAGACCACCTTTTAATTCTCCCATGGGAGGTCTCTCAATGCAGGTTTGAAAGTATGTCATCAATTTGGTTTGTTAGCACTGATGTCATCCATTTTCAAATAAACATTTTTCAAGATCACTTTTGATTAAGCAAATAAGAATGCTTGCATAGTCAATGTCCATTTGCGGGTTAAGAGACTCTTTAAAAAAAAATTATACTGGAATGACTGGCTAAGTTTTCTAAAATAGTCTTCTCTTGACTGGCAAATGGACATTTCTCAACAGAACTGCAAAATCAACCTCTGCAGTGGTATTGAGGAATGGTTATTTGCAGCACAATAGAAAAGTAATTTTTGTAAATTTATCACACGAATGACTTGCTCGCATGCCAGTCATTCCAGTTGTAAATTTTCAAAAATAGTCTTCTCTTCACCTGCAAATGAACATTTAATTAAGCAAATATTTACATTTTTATAAAATTTAGCCATTATAGCATTAAAGCAGTGATCTGTATGTGAAAAAGGCCTTCAGATCACAGAATCAGTGGTTATTTCTAGCCCTATTGAGATGATCCATTGTTGGCCAGTAGGATCTAAGCAAATTAGTTCCAAAATTATCATAAACTTACCTTACTGTTGTCTTGTTTTAAAAAATTAAATTTGACCAAACAGATAATGAGTAGTAGTCTTTTAACACATTAACCTCTATATGCCAGAAAACAAGATGTTTTATATATGATATATGCAATGCCCTGTTCAATATTTTGAGACCAACTTGACTGTGAGTTATTGTTGCTTCCTATGCCCTATTAGTTTGAAATTATTCAAGAGCTTTCATGTATATATGTCTAGAAATTGAGACATGGGCATTACATAAGTTAAAGGGTTAAAAGAAAAAGTTGACAGATGGAAAGTGACCACCGCATAAGCTCAGCCCGCCCACCCCTTCTGGACAGTTCAGCTAATAATGTGTCTGATCTGTTTTCTAATTATTTTACAGGTACCTCCTGTAAGCACCTGTAAGGTACTGTTTCAAATTTGTTCAACTTTGGCACTCCATCTACACCATATGCCAAGGGAAGACAAGAAAGTACACAAAGAAATAGGAAACTAGGTACGGATGTGATGGGTGCCAGTCTAGATATTGGAAATGAAGTCCTCAGGGAGACAATGGAGGAAGGTGAAAGTACTTCATCTATCAATGACAATCACTTCCTGTGTGGTTAGCTGTCAAGTATGACCTTCTTTCTGACAGAGTTTGTATTCGATAGAGAGATTTCAGGACAATCTTGATACAATCAAATTTAATACAGGCTTTGATAATTATGACCATTTTATGTGCAGTTAAGACTTGTGAATGATAATATTTGCTCAATTATGACCAGTGAATGATAATACATGTATTTGCTCATTTAAGACTTATGAGTGACGAAATTTACTTAATTGTGACATATTAGAGATGAAATTTTCTCAACTGTGAGCTAGAAATGATGAAATTTGCCCAATTGTGACTTTTCAATAATATTATTTGCTCAGTTATGACTTGTGAATGATAATATTTGCTCAGTTGTGGCCTGTGAATGATAGTATTTGCTCAGTTGTGACTTATGAATGATGATATTTGCTTAATTGTGACTTATGAGTGATAATATTTGCTTACTTCTGCCTTATGAGTGATGAAATTTGCTTAATTGTGACATATTAGTGATGAAATTTGTTCAGTTGTGATTTATGAATGTCGAAATTTTCTCAACTGTGAGCTAGAACTGATGAAATTTGCCCAATTGTGACTTATGAATAATAATATTTGCTTAGTTATGACTTGTGAATGATAATATCTGCTCAGTTATGACTTGTGAATGATAATATTTGCTCAATTATAACTTGTGAATGATAATAGTTGCTCAATTGTGACTTATGAGTGATGAAATCGACTTAATTGTGACATATTAGTGATGAAATTTGCTCAGGTGTGATTTATAAGTGATGAAATTTTCACAACTGTGAGCTAGAAGTGATGAAATTTTCCAAATTGTCACATATGAATGATAATATTTGCTCAGGTATGACTTGTGAATGATATTTAATCAATTGAGACTTATGAATGATATTTAATCAATTGAGTCTTGTGAATAATGATATTTAATCAATTGAGTCTTGTGAATAATGATATTTAATCAATTGAGACTTGTGAATGATGATATTTAATCAATTGAGACTTGTGAATGATGGTATTTAATCAATTGAGACTTGTGAATGGTGATAATTAATCAATTGAGTCTTGTGAATAATGATATTTAATCAATTGAGACTTGTGAATGATGGTATTTAATCAATTGAGACTTGTGAATAATGATATTTAATCAATTGAGACTTGTGAATGATGATATTTAATCAATTGAGACTTGTAAATGATGGTATTTAATCAATTGAGACTTGTGAATGGTGATAATTAATCAATTGAGTCTTGTGAATAATGATATTTAATCAATTGAGACTTGTGAATGATGGTATTTAATCAACTGAGACTTGTGAATAATGATATTTAATCAATTGAGACTTGTGAATAATGATATTTAATCAATTGAGACTTGTGAATGATGATATTTAATCAATTGGGTCTTGTGAATGATGGTATTTAACCAATTGAGACTTGTGAATGGTGATAATTAATCAATTGAGTCTTGTGAATAATGATACTTAATCAATTGAGACTTGTGAATGATGGTATTTAATCGATTGAGACTTGTGAATAATGATATTTAATCAATTGAGACTTGTGAATGATGATATTTAATCAAGTGAGTCTTGTGAATAATGATATTTAATCAATTGAGACTTGTGAATAATGATATTTAATCAATTGAGACTTGTGAATGATATTTAATCAATTGAGACTTGTGAATGATGGTATTTAATCAATTATGGATCTATGAGCCATATCTCAGAAACTGCTTGTCTGATTTTCTAAAATGTTACCACAACAAAGAGTGTGATCTTATACTAGACGTCGCCAATGTTGGCCGAGCATGATCTAAAGAAATCCAGAAAGTGTGAAAAAATTTAGGAAATCCTATTGGTTTTAAAAACTTGTGGATACTGGCATTTCATTATATAAATAAAGAGTATAGGCCTATATTCATTATTCCAATGTTTCAGCTCTGTATGTTATAAGGTTAAATATAATTGTATATTGATCACAGGATGCATCTATTTAACCCTTTAATGGCTAAATTTAGTCAAGACCTTAATATCAAAACATTTGCTTATTGAATGTCCATTTTCGGGCCAAGAGAAGGGTATTTTTGAAAATGTGCCATTGAAATGACTGTTTCGGTTATCGAGCAAGGCATTCCAGTGGTACATTTCCAAAGGTTCTCTTCGCTTGTCCTGCAAGTGAGCATTTCTCAAGAACACTCCAGAGGCTGGTTTTTGCCCTGACCAGTAAACTGTTGAAAGGCATGCAAGCACGTAGGCAAGCAGGCAGACAGACAGGAAGGTAGATAGATAGAAAGATAGAGAGTATCCATCTCTACCAGCAAGCAATAGGGAAGTAAGCAATAGGGAAGTGAGGCTATGCATAGGCTATAGATAGCTAGCTAATCCCTACTATGACGTAAATGGTTGCTACTGCAATACATGATGTGCCACCATGAGAATAAGATTGATCATACACAGGGCTGGTGTGGGTGTCGGGGAGGGGGGGGGGGGTAGAAACTATTGTTGTATTTAGTAGGGCACAACGACCTTTTTGCTTGATTAATGAAAGTTACCACTACTAAATTCTCCCCATGGACTTTCACCCTCAATAGCTCAGTTCAGAACTTGTAACACATTTAATACACTTACTCTAACAAAGCATGCATGTAATGGATTGGATTGTATATATTTGGTGGGCCTTATAAAAAGTTATGCATAAAGTGGTTTATGCATACATGTATGAACACTACAACCTGCTGTGATACAATTAACTCAAACAGGTTTTTTTTATCTTTGCCTAGCATATAGGCCTACCATAATCATAACCATAGCCTCCCTCCCCAGTGCTGATACTGGTAGAGATGGATACACTGTCAAATCTTTGCCCACCCGCCACCTAATCGTGGAGACGCTCCTGCTTGTCAATGTACACTATCGCATCATTTACAAGTGGATTAAATAACGCACAGATGTCTGATTAGTGATTACTTGACAGCAGCGACATTTATGTCTCGGTCCGAAGGTGATGCTTTAAATTACGGAAACGTAGAACGACGTTTGAAAATGTCGAGTTTGGACACTATTAAAGTCATTGTTAAATATATATTGCCAATAATAATACGGTATTAAACAAAGCAACTACAATCAGCGTATATACTAACCATAACTACTTAAATAGACAAGATACGAATAACAAAAGTACAAACTCGCGTAATGTCAAACATGACCGCATTAGAGAGGATGCCTCACAACGCACCAACGCCGCCTGGCGGCTGTTGCAGCGGTGCGCCCCATTGATTGCATAGCGCCGTCACGCGTGAAACGTCTGGCATATCAGTTTCGCGGAAATGAAATTGACGCGACCAGATATATTATGCAAGAGCTGTAAAGGGATATATAGGCGGTTTTACGGAATTCCCTTATGACGTCATTTTCACGCGTACGCAGGTGACTGGCCGTCAAGCGTACGGCCAGCTGATCACTGTTTTCTTAGTAAACAAGATTACACTGCCGCGTTTGATGCTACTCAAAGCCATGAAAATTGCAATTTTACGTCAGCTCTAGCGGTAAAGTTGGCCGAATTGACAATTCTAACATCAAATACTATTTTACTATGCATTTTTAGAGATATAGTATTGATTCTATGCACATTAGAAGGCAAAATACTACCGCAATGATATGTCAGAAACGCACCCCCCCCCCCCCCCCCCCCATCAGTGCATGGGGATCCTGGTAGGCTATAGTACCAATACAAGCGTCTGCCCGATAGACATTTACGATGCGGCATAATTGTCATAATTATTATCCGTGTGTGCATTGGCTCGGTAAAGCCGTCGGACCCGTCTCGTGTGGCGTCTGCGCCATGGGGGGGGGGGGGGGGGGGAAGACGTAAAAGAACTCACGCTGAGTGTCAGGCTGTATCGGGAGCTCAGTCGTGAATACGCTCTGATAGTGTAAATAGTAGATGTCGGATGTCAGCCCTAGCTGTTATCAGTATATCCAAGATGCCATAAATGAAGCCTGTAAGACACCTGTCTAAAATGTACAGATGTGAGCAGACTGGACTTCACTGCGCGGCATAGTTGGCAGCCTGCTCTAACCAACCTACGTCACAGTTGTCAGCGACGCTGTCGGTGGCTCCCTGGTTCACTATCTAGACTGTTACAAATAATTGTAGAAACACCCCAAGGGGTGCGGATATGTGACAAGGAACCTCACTGAGCAGTGACGCTGTCAGTCTGGTCAGTGCTCCTATATACAGGAGGAAATTACGAAATACAATACAATAGGCGAAGAGAGAGAGGGTGGGGGTGGGGGTATGCGCGTACGTGTGTGTGTGTGTGTGTGTGTGTGTGTGTGTGTGTGTCTGTCTGTCTGTGTGAGGTAACCCCCCATATTCAGGTTGGCTTTGCACCCCTCCCCACCCTTAGGGTCGTGGTTGGTGGGGGTGGAAGGTGCATTAATTCCCACCCGCATCCCAGTAAATAAACAATGATTAATTTCAATTTGATTATGAATTAATTAATCAATATGCAGGAAACTACTTCTCAGAGCATATCATTTTCCAATTATTATAGGGGAAGGGGCATGACACCCCTCCCTATCCCCACCACCATTGAGAACCCCACCCAGACTATGACTGCTAGGTTGTATACACCCCATAATAGAATCTTAAATCCACCATGACATAGTTGGTGAATTTATTATTAAACTCTCGACTTATGAGTGTTATTTTCACAAATTGTGTGTTTTGTGGGGTTAGTGACAGAAACAGAGGGTGGGGTAGGGAGCATTAGACCCCTAAATGTTTTAGATTTTGTGTGAAGGGGTAGAGGGAGGGTCGTGGTTAAGACAATTTCTTTTCATGGCAGCAACCTTGAGAATTTATAAGTCAGTAAATAAAATAATACTAAATAGTCATACTCAGATAGTTGATCAGGACAGTATATTTTAATAATCAACTGGAAAAACATCTGAAATTTACAGAGTGAACATGGCGAGGGCATATGCCATGGACCAGTGGCTGTGGGACCTGGCCCTAGGGCTATCGGTTCAGCATTATCCCTTTTAATGGTGAGGATTGGTAAATGATATTTGAATTTTTGCTTAGTAAATGGCCATTTGTAGGTCAAGGGAAATTAATTTTTTTACTTTACTTTATTTTACTGCCCCAGTAACAAAGCCAGCCATTTCATTTTTCAAAAAGTAATCTTCCCTTGGCTTGCAAATGGACATCTTTCACGACATACCACTACAGAAGCAATGTTTGGCAAAGATGACAATTTCCCCATTAATGGTAAGATTTCATTAAGAAAATTTCCATTTTTTTCACACAAAATGTACATTTACACTGGAGATCAAAAGAAGGCAATTTTTTAAATTTACAACTGAAATGGCTGGCTTGATTATGGAGCCAGGCATCTCAAGATCAATACAAATGCTGGTTTTGGACAATTTGGCCTTTAAAGGGTCGAAACCTACTCACTTTGTTATATTACATATGTTATACTATGTTAGGAGACAAAACTGTTGATAAAATTATAAAATGATTGAAAAGAAATTATGAATTAGTCATTCTTGTAGCAAATTGTAATTTCAATTAGCAATTCCAATTCCTAAAAGTTTACCAAGGTGGTAACTGAATTAGTACAACTTCCAATTACCACCAGTCCTGGTCATTGTTAAATTGAATCTGCTATCTAGAGCCTATAAATTTCCCTGTATGGGCGGAGCTACAGCCCTGTCTATCAGGAACTTGCTTCCTCATATATAATTTTCAGCAATTCCTGAGTGAATAGTGCATGGCTAGAAACTCATACACCACGGGTCTATTCCACTCCTATTTAAAAGACAAATTCGTTTCTATGTTTGGGCAGATGTGGGGACATATGTTCAGCAATGTTTTAATATGGAGTGAGTGATTCAACACTGGCAATGCTACCTAATTTATTTGAACCATTTCAGGCATGGCACTTGCAGATGCACATATCTGATTATCAAATGCTAAAACATTTTGTAGAACATACACTGTTTGCATAAACTGAGATAAACATTGATTGTTCTTTCTATACGATCTATTTTATCAAGCATATCTCATCAGTCACCCATATATTAAATGATGTAATTATTTAAATAATTTTGTTATTAAATGTAGATTAATGCATGATTTGAAGTGGATGTGAGGCTCTACATGGTTGGTTCTCAGTTATTGTAACTACATACACATAATTTATGCAATAGCAGTTGGTATCATGTCTTGAGGCCCAATAAAATAATAACCCAATCACATGCCCCTAGCAATTGAGGTAGGTAAATGTAGAGAATTATCTTTCATGGTGTAGGTTATGGTTTCTTTTACTATGTTTTTGCTAAGCACAGCAAAATAAAGCTAGGAAAATAATAAAACTATGAAAATTCAATAAATTTTACAATCAGTCCAGTCTTATGTAGAATATAAATATTGCAATATTTTTGGGAGCAGGTAAATTGTTTCCATTGTTGCAGGTACACGTAGGCAATGAATCATAGACATCCATATGCTTTAACCCTTAAGGGCATGTAGCTATTCATTAACCATTTATTCCGCTGAATTCCCCATGTCTCATTTTCAATGCTACCATCCAGGAAAACAATTGAATATTTGAAATTAATTTGACAGGCAGTTGTTGCTGCCTTAGGCAGCAGTGGCTTCCAGTCAAATTATTTTCAGAATATTCGACAGAATAAGTTTTATATCATAAAGAATATACTTTTTCAGGGATTTGTTGGTGAAATGGTTAACTAAATACACAATTAAACATGACCAACATATATTCAAAGTTAGTTAAGTTTATTTACTTTATGCATATAGTAACAGTGTCTTCCTCTTACAATCAGTGGGGTTTCCCTTAGCTGGCCTCCCAGCCAACATTCATTAGTGGTCCCCGATTGGGCTACCAAGTGGGCCCCGCTCGGAAGTGTCACTGGGTTTGGTGCGGGACCCGATTGGGCTAGCCCAAATGTGGGCTATTGTGTGGGCCCCACTCGGGCTATGAGTGGGCCCCAATTGGGCTAGTAGAGGGTCCCTATTGGGCTCGATAAATTAGTAGGACCGATTGGGCTGCCCAATCGGGACCCAATTGGGCTGCCCGATCGGGACCCACTCAAATGTGTCACTGGGTTTGCTTGAGACTCCAATGGAACTTTCAGGATTTAGCTATGCCCCGCCCATCCCTAGTTAATCTCCAACTACGCTACACCCAGGTTGGGATCGATCGATCCCCGATCACCCTATCTATCAATTTCCAGAAAACTATAACGTAAGTTGTTGAATATTTTGAAACTAATTTGACTGGGTGCTGTTGCTGTCAAAATATTCAACAGAATATTCCCAGATAGCAAGCAAACGTTGGCCCAATGTTGTACGCCAACGTAATTTTGTTCATCGAGCCAATGTAGGGCCAACATTGAGCTAATGAGCAGTTACATTGGCTCACCAACAGAGAGCCAACATTGGTAAGATCCCTAAGCTACAATACTTTGTGGGAAGCATTTACCCGCAATACCCATTGGCTGACAAACATTGTCTGCAGCAGATTTTGGTTCTCTACTTACAGTCTCGATCTACATGTATGTATTGACATTGTACCTGTTAACCTTGATAACGCAGGAGCCAAGCTTGAAAGCAATCATACAATAGTCGTTGACTACTTTAAAAGTTATTTGAGTAATGCAGCAACAGCTTCCACATTGCTTTGAAATAAGATAAAATTAAAATACATCTGTTTATTATATTTATAACAATGTGTTCACCCTTTCCTTTGGTGAGATAAGGGTCAGACTTGAGATTTCAGCATTAGATGAGTTTAGGTTAATCTCTTTGGTGAATCGTAATGAAAGCAATGCTGGATGGATGGATGGATGACACTTTCTTTATATAAGGTAATACACCTACATGTATGTGATGATCAATAGGGACAAGCAGTGGATATTTCAGTAGCAGAGTGGACAGAGCAAGAAAAGGTCAAAGGCCATCGATCTTCAATTTCTCTCTTGAAGTTGTTGTCTCATTCCAATATGCTGAAATTTGATCATTTTGTGTGCTGATGTCTTGTGTTAAGGTTACCTTGTTTCAAGAAGGCCTTTGCTCAAGTGGGCCAATATTACACTCATGACAAATGGATGATATCATTTTGGTTAGGCTGTCTAGCTAGGATAAGGTGGTTACAATATAACTTAGGTAGGACAGAGGTATCATGTCAGGAGTTTCATACGCTAGTTATGCAATCAAAATATTAAAAACTCAGAAAATCCATGATGGTTGCTGTAAAAAACTTGACCAATCAAATTTCTGTATAGAAGTTCGGAAGCCTACATGTACCACCAAGTTAGGTTGAAATCCACTAAGTGATAAATGAGTAGAGGCCTTTTAAAGCAGGTAAAGTTGACAGAGGACATGCAAATAACAGACGGATGATGGGTGGACAAAGGGTCAATGATGGATGATCGGCATGCCATAAGATCACTGAGCTAACCATCTTAATTCCAAGCATTATGGTGACACAATTTGTGTTATTTCAGAAACTAATATGCAGATGATATCACGATGAATGGTAATCGACTAGGGATCTACAGTCATACAGAGAATCCTCATCATTGTACAGGTGAATACAACTGAGTGGAGAAAACAAAAGTTATTTGTATTTCAAATTGTGTTATACAGGTTTAACCCTAGCGAATAAGAAAGGCTGAGGGAATGCTAATGAAAGCAACAGAAGAGTCAAACAAAATTGTAATTATTAAATAAGACCTTTTAATGTGTACTTGTTAATGAAATTGTTATAGTAGAATACACCTAAAAGTTCTTAAAATTATACATTGTAAGCATATATCTTGTTCGGGAATGAATTTAGTACGACATCTTCAGGCACCAAACGATTCTAGGCGTTTTGAAGCCATTCCCCAAAAAGCTCCTGGATTTCCGATTCTGTTGTATTCTTCTGGTTCCTACATTTGTACGCACAAAACCTGTGAAACAGATAATAAATAACTCATTTTACATCTATTCATACACTGTACACCTCAGAAATAAGTTAAAATGCTTACAAAATAAAAACATGTTAGTCTAATAGTCATATTAGTTAGAATAATTTTGAATGCGATGTAAGAAATGTTCTATCGACTATTTTGAACATAATTGAATTGGATGTCTTCCAATCCAATTATGTTCAAAATATTCAACAGTACATTTGTTTTTGTTTGGGAAATATGCTAAATATATGTATGTAAATATGTATGTAAATATTTCTAGAGCGCCAATTCCGAAATTAATCGCTCAAAGGCGCTTTACAAATTTTAAAGATGAAAAAGATACGTTTTTAGGCTAGATTTAAAAGGCTCAATTTTGTGACAGTTTCGGATATGGGCAGGTAGATTATTCCAAAGTCTTGGACCGGAATTCGAAAATGCACGCTGTCCAACAACTAAATTAGTAGACGGGACCACACATAATGTCTGATCACTTGATCTTAGGGACCGAGGTGCAATTCTCTTTGTAATTAAAGTAGATAGATACTGTGGGGCTAGTCCATGTAAACATTTGTAAACGAGAAGCACGATTTTATACTGTATGCGCTCTCTCACAGGAAGCCAATGGAGTTGTTTGAGTACTGGTGTTATGTGGTCTGTTCGCTTGGTTCGTGTTATTATCCGTGCTGCCGTGTTCTGCACCCTCTGGAGACGTTGTATCTGCTCTGATGTAATTCCTGCTAGCAATGCATTTCCATAGTCTAATTTGGATGTTATAGAGGCGTGAATGAGGGTCTTAGTGGCATCTGCTGTCAGTAATTTTCTAATTTTGTTAATGTTTCTGAATGTGAAAAATAGCGATTGACAGAGGGACGTAACATGTTTGTTCATGGACATCGAGTCATCGAATATGACACCAATGTTCCTTGCACTAGAGTTAAAAGAAATGTTTTCGTCACCAATTTGAAGATGCTCTATGTCAAGTTTTGGTCGGAGTTGCCGTGACGAGATAAGCAGTATTTCAGTTTTTTTATCGTTTAGCTGTAGAAAATTGTTAAGCATCCAGAGTTTTACATCGCGAATGCAAAGTTCTAATTTCTCACGAGCATCAAATTGACTATTTGGGCGGAAGGCTATATATAGCTGCGTGTCATCAGCGTAGAAATGATACTCAACTCCGTGCTTTTGCAGTAATCGACCAAGTGGTGATGTATATATTGTAAACAGCAGGGGCCCCAAAACGGATCCTTGAGGCACACCGGAAGTCAATGTACCATCGGATGATTTGGAGTTGTTTATGATGACAGTTTGACGGCGACATTTGAGATAGGACTCGAACCAAGAAAGGACAGTGCCGGCAAGGCCCAGTTCCTGTAGACGCGACAACATAATTGTATGATCGATGGTGTCGAATGCGGCCGATAAGTCTAGTAACACCAATATCACACACATACGTTCGTCCATTGAACACAAAATGTCATTTTGCACACGAACTAGTGCCGTCTCGGTGCTGTGAAGCTTTCGGTATGCGCTCTGATATGGTTCAAGCAGATTGTTTACTTCCAAATGGTTGTTAAGATGATTAGCTACGACTTTTTCTAGGAGTTTTGAGACATAGGGGAGGTTGGACACTGGGCGATAGTTAGACAGCATATTTGGATCCAACGACGGTTTCTTTAATAAAGGCATCACATTTGCGGTTTTAAAATCGTCCGGCACAGTACCCTTTTCCATTGACATGTTAATTATTTTAGTTATCGCAGGCAATACCTCCTGAATGCAGTCTTTGAGTAGATATGTTGGAAGTGGATCCAATGCGCATGATTTTGTTGGAGAACTGCGAATAATTGCCAAGACCTCGTCAGCAGAAGCAGGGGTGAAACACGTCATTGTACAATCAAGTGGCGATACGGTGCTGTCGCTCAGCCCTGTATAGTCAGCATGTTTTAGAATGTTACTACGAATCAATTCTATTTTGTCAAAGAAGTAGTTTGCAAATCTGTCAGCCAATTCTGTTGCATCCTTATGTTGGGGCAAGACATTGCTACCTATGCCCTTGTGGAGCAATTTATTAAACACTGAAAACAGTTTTCTCTGATCACTTGCATTGTCAGACACTAGTTTAGAATAGTAGTCCTGTTTTGCAGTAATGATCATGGAGGTAATAGTTTTGCGCCGATGTGCATATGCTTGGCGATGAACTTCTAACTGAGTTTTGCGGGCCAGACGTTCTAGTTTACGACACAGCTGTTTGGCATGTTTAATTTCACTGGTGTACCACGGTGCTTGAGGCCGAACCACGATTACCTTAGTTTTGAGAGGGGCATGCCTATCTATAATGTCTCGCAACTCACTATTGTACTGATTGACTAATTGTGATAAATCATCAGATGGATTACTGTACAGAGTAGATGATAGAATATCTGATTGAATTAATGGAAGAGGTGGTGACCGTAAGTTCCTGTAATAAACAGTCTTCTTCGGCAGGGGTGGTTTAGCAAGTGTCAGATCGAATGTAACGAACGCATGGTCAGACGTTATTGCACCACTGTCTACATTTACATTGCTTACGAGTGATTCGTTAGATCGTGTTATAACGAGGTCAAGTAAATGACCTTTCGTATGAGTAGGACTTCTGACATGTTGTTCCAAACACGAAGTTTCTAGGAGCGATTTCATAACTGATGCATTGTGATCATCCGACCTTTCCATATGAAAGTTGAAATCACCAAGTATTAGTAAGTTACCCGTGCTGAGTGCGTAGCGATCGAAAATTGATGATACTTCGCTGAATACCTGTGCTATTGGCGGATTGTGCTTTTTCGATGGGGTCGGGCGGTATACTACTACAGCTCTGATTAGGGTAGCGTTTTGAACAATATCAAATCCAATGCACTCAAGAGTGTGGTATGTTGGCGACTTAATAACATTGATATCGAGTGACTCTTTGTACAAAACGCCCACACCACCACCAGTCCTGGACGATCTGGGAATTTGCTTAAATTGGTAACCATCGGGAGTCAAATCACCTATTGCAATGTTATCACCGTCTGCCTTCAACCAAGTCTCTGTTAAGGCTACAATATCGAGGTCATTTTCAGTCACGTAGTCCACTATGCTAACAGTTTTGTTCCGTACGGATCTGGCGTTTATTAAGGCACATTTACAGTTAGTTTGATTTTGTGAAAACGCGGGGCATACAGTTGGATTATCAGCTATGTTTGATACTAGCGGGATTTGAATAAGGTTATTCGAACACACGCCTTCCATGGATTGACTAGTAATTCTCTTGTGGAGTGGTGTAATCCGGGTTGATATCAACCGCTGTTTCCGTCTGCCCGCTCTACAGCCACGCCGTGTAGGCAGTGTAAAACCAATACCGTACGTACGAATCCTGGCTAGTACATCTGTGTCCAGTCGTCTTGATTGACCGCTATTGTATGACAGCAGGTCAATTCTTCTCAGTTCGAGTGACGTGTACTTAATCATGTTCATTTGTATACAGTGCACTATATGACGACTAGCTGAGTTCTTCTCACAGTAATCTAGCAAGCTTAATGGCCGGCAATGTATAGACTTTGAAGTTATTATTCTAAAACTTATTTCACTCAAAACGAGATATTTCGAATTAATAATCCAGGAGTGATATAACAAACACAATAGGCAGACGTTAATAAACATTTTGACTAAAAGTCACTGTTATAAACATTCTAGAACTGCCAAATTTAGACAAACACTTTGGAGCAAATTATTGTTGATTGCTGCCACGTTCGGCGCATACAGATAAAATATACAGTTACTTCTAAGATGTACTATACCATATATCACTCATCAACATGTACTTTGCCTACAGACATGACAGACACGTACATGTATGCGGGCGTATCCAGGCAGATGGGCCCCACAGTGCAGCAGCAGCACTGCTGTTATGGCTGCAGTGGGGAGTGAGTGGAGGATGACGGAGGAGGAGCAGCATCAGGGAGTGGTGGATGAGGGGGTAGAGGATTTATCATGTCCTTTTCCTTCACAGACGTTATAGCGTCATAACTAGGACGTGCATTGCATTGTGGTTAATCAGTTCCTCCTGATTCAAGCGCATGCGTATAAGTACAACTTTCGCACTCAGAAAATTTGCGAGATTACGCCCACTATATTTTTAGATATGGAGACCGGTATCCAGTTAATTTAGAGACCGGTATCTAGTCAATCTACTCAGAAGAAAATGCTCCTCCTAGTTATGATGTCATAACTTCCATGAACGAAAAGGACAAGATAAAGCCTCTACCGATGAGGGGGGAGGAGGAGCAGCAGCAGGACATGATGGCGGATGAGGGAGGAGCAGCAGGGAGTGGATGATGAGGGAGGAGCAGCAGCAACAGGGAGTGGAGGAGGGGCAAGCAGCAACAGCAGCCGGGACTGGAGGATGAGAGAGGAGCATCAGCATCAAGGATTGGAGGATGAGGGAAGAGGAGCAGCAGCAGGGACTGGATGATGAGGGAGGAGCAGCAACAGCAACAGCGAGTGGAGAATGACGGAGGTGGTGGAGGATGAGGAAGGAGCAGCAGGGAGTGGAGGATGAGGGAGGGTGAAGCAGCAGCAGGGGTGGAGGATGAAGGAGGACAAGCAGCAGCATGGAATGGATGATGAGGGAGTAGCAGCAGCATGGAGTGGAGGATGAGGGATGAGCAACAGCAGCAGGGAGTGGAGGATGAGGGAGGAGCAGCAAGGAGCGGAGGTTGAGGGGGAGCAGCAGCAGGGAGTGCCGGATAGGGGATGAGGAGCAGCAGCAGGGAGTGGAGTATGAGGGAGGAGCAGCAGCAGGGAGTGGTGGTGGAGTATGAGGGAGGAGCAGCAGGGAGTGGCGGATGAGGAATGAGCAGCAGCAGGGAGTGGAGGATGAGGGAGGAACAGCAGGAAGTGGAGGATGAGGAGTAGCAGCATCAGAGTGGAGGATGAGGGAGGAGAATCAGCAGGGAGAGGAGAATGAAGGAGGAGCAGCAGCAGCAGGGAGTGGAAGATGAGGGAGGAACAGCAGGGAGTGGAGGATGAGGGTTGAAGAGCAGCAGCAGCAGGGAGTGGAGGATGAGGGAGGAGGACCGGCAGCGGGGAGTGAAGGATGAGGGAGGAGCAGGAGCAGGGAGTGGAGGATGAGGGAAAACAGCAGCAGCAGGAAGTGGAGGATGAGGGATGAGCAACAGCAGAAGCAGGGAGTGGAGGATGAGGGAGGAACAGCAGGGAGCGGAGGATGAGGGAGGAGCAGCAATAGGGAGTGGCGGATGGGGTATGAGGAGCAGCAACAGCAGCAAAGGAGTGGAGGATGAGGGAGGAGCAGCAGCAGGGAGTGGAGTATGAGGGATGAGCAGCAGGGAGTGGCGGATGAGGAATGAGCAGCAGCAGCAGCAGCAGGGAGTGGAGGATGAGGGAGGAATAACAGGAAGTGGAGGATGAGGGATGAGGTGCACGCTGCTTCCTAACATTATAGGTAACCATATATCCAAGCTTAGTTCTAATAGGATTAATGAGCAGACGTCAAATAGCAATCTCAGAATGACCTTTGACCTAGTGATCTCCCTATCAGCACACATCTTCCTTATAGTATAGGGGAGCATGTGTCCAAGTTTAGGTCTGGTAGTATGCAGCAATTCTCATATATAAATGTAAATAATTTCCTATCGCAACAACTTAATGTTGAAAAAAATGACGGTGAGCTTTGACCTAGTGACCTTACTATCACCACACATTCTTTCTTATGGTATAGGGAACCATGTGTCCAAGCTTAGTTCTTGTAGTATGAGCAATTCTGAAATATAAATTTGGTAATTTATGATCCAAAGCTGACACAAAAACTTAACGTTGACGCTGCCGCTCTCGGAAAAGTGATACCTATGTGTCGCTTCCTGCTTCGCAGACGAGACAAAAATTCATGCTGACTTAGCAGGACGAGAAATTAACCATTGATCCTGTAGCCTTTTTCGCATATGGATCAGTAACGGATCACTGTTTCAGTGGTCCAGTAGTTTTAAGACAATTCAATCTTATTTACTGCTTACTTCATCAACCAGCTCATCCAGCTGTTAAAATCTTTTGTTTTTAACCCTTTAATGGTCAAGTCGACCAAAATGGCCTCTACAGTCATTTTGAGAAATGTCCATTTGCAGGCTAAGAACTTTTTTTGCAAATGTACCGCTGGAATGACTAGCTTGATAAATGAGCAACTCATTCCAACTTTAATTTTTCAAAAATAAACTTCTCTTGGGCTGCAAATGGACATCAACTAAACACACATTTTGAGTTCCTGACCACTAAATGATTAATTATCCTCATAATATGGTGTAACTGATGCATTCAGAACATTTGATTAATTTTATTTTCTGAATGGTTTATTTCCTCTGAACTGTACACAGTTATAGAGATACAATATATTACTTATTATTATTATAAGAACTGCACAGAACTACAGTACGGATCAGTACAAAATGCCCGGGATCTGTGAAGTTTGTGGTGTACTGATCTGTATGGATTACCGTTAAAAATGTTTATTTCTAGCCCTGCTTAGGCATTATTTCTACTTATGAGGCACACACACATGCATGCATGCGTGCGCACACGCACGCTCACACACACACACACGCCGTAATACATTGTGTGTTGCAAACTACACAAATGTCATCTGTTATACAACTTACTTATTACTACACGTTAAGACTCATGGACGCGAAATCGCATTTGTCTCCTTTGCCTCACAAGTTGAACACCAGTAGAATTGCATTTGTCCAAGGAGGCGTCGAACCAGCTTTTCAAGGTTTCTTCTCCCAATTAAGCAAGGTGATTGCTCTAGAAAGATAAATTCAAGGCACCATTGCATACATGTATCTAGTGTTTTATAGAGTGAAATAAATCTAACAAATCTCTCTCTTTTGAAAAATGATACCACGGTACTCCTAGCATACTAACATATATTAAACCAATTGGCTGATTTTTTATTAAATTTGGCAGTTGGTTCCACCAATGTGGTTGAAAATTTTATTGTAGCCAAAAAGTCGACTGCATAAACACATCGACCAACAAGGTGGATTTAAGCTGCTGCGCCACTGAATGCTGTGGCATGTGGCACTTACCTAAGAGTCACAGTGGACTGCTTGCCGCAATTGATCAGCTCATTAATGGCCAAACTACCTATATACATAGTCGTCTTCAGGAATATGTCATTATTGAAAGTCTATTTGCGTGTTGAGATTATTTTTGTAAATTATCACTGCAATGACTGGCTCTCCAAGTGAGCCAGTCATTCCAGTGATACATGTTCAAAAACTTGTCTTGCCTTTGCTGCAAATGGACATTCAGCAATGACAGATTTTAATTTTTCTTAGCCAATCGTGACCATCAAAGGGTGAATCACTGATGCCTGCTGTTGATCTGTCCAGGACAAAGGCCAAATAGGAATTTTCGTCAATTAACAGTAACTGTTCCAGTTCAGGTGCCTAACTTGAAAATGGATTTACTCAGCATCATGGACATCAGAAAAATGATAACGCTGTCTATTATCGATATTAGGTTGGCTGAGGTGCTGGCAAACCATATTCCTGGTGACTTTGTCGATGTCTGGTATATTGGGATAGATGTAAATAGATGGACTCTGTCGACGAAGGAAACTGGTTGACAATAAGTCTCCTTCGGCTTAAGTTACTTGTCCGAGAAATCTACGATGACGCCCCTGGGATGTGTACTTGACAATGACAAATTCACAAGTAGTAACATTGTGATCTACAGACAGAACAGAAGAGTCATTGAAAGTGGTAGGAACTGTGGAATGAGGTGTGGGCCTGGTCTGGACACACATGACTTCTTCTATGGTACGAACTGAATGTGTTTCGCTTAATTGTGCATTGGTGTATGTTTTAGTGATGACCATCGTGCTAGTCAAAGCCTTGATACTATGGATACCAAGTGTTCCTTTGTCTTGCAGAAGGTCATCCCATAACTCTTCCAATTTCATTTCCTTTGTATGATTATCTATGGCCTTGGAAGTAATCATTATTATCTTTATTCTCGGGAAGGCCTTTGCTGCTTCCTCGGTAAAAGTAGTTGCATTTGATACCACCACTTTCCTTGTGAGAATAGCAGTGGCCACAACCCTCTTCACAGTCCCTCCTACACCGTCAACAGCCCCTTTGCCATAGTTGATGTTTTAGGTATTTAGAATAGAGAAAGTGTACTTGTTTTTAAACTGCGATCCTGGTCCGTCACTAAAGATCTTGAATCGCCTACTATGTAATTTTAAATATGTGACGGGTGTTACAAATATTTTATAATTTAATAACAACAATAGTAATAATAATAATAATAATAATAATAATAATTATTATTATTATTGTTGCTATTACTATTATTATTGAATTATAAGATATGTGTAACACCCGTCACACATTTTGTGACAGGTGTTACAAGTTTATAAAATGGCATAGAACTTTTTTGTGGCAGAAACATCTAGGTAATGGCCCAGTATTGATTTGGTATAGATGTCTATTTAGAGGATTCATGAGCTTTTTACAATTCTCCAAGCCATTAGACAATTATTCAAACTTTTTGCAAAAAATATGACTGGTGTTACATTAATAAATTTTTTCGAACCCATGACTAAATTTCAAAAAATTGCAAAATGTCTTTCAGTGATTGTGTTTTAATCCAAAATAATATATTGTTAATTGATAAACACTCGCTATAACAATATTGAACCACTCTCCTGGTGATATCTAATACGTATTTATTAATGTTTTAAAAAACCCCAAAACAATCCTAAAATAATAAACACGTTGACACCTACAAATCTCTGAAGAATAAGATTTTTTTTAAATGGAGGTAACAAATTACAAGATATAACCATTGATGATTAAAATAGACATAAAAACAAATTCAAATAGACAACAAAATTGATTATTAGGGCAATTATAATTTTTACAGTTCATGTCCCTCTTTTCATGGAATTGCCCCTAATCAGATTTCAAAGTGTAAACAGTGAGCAGACCTTAGCTAGAAATAGCTGGTGCATTGCTACATGTGCATATGGATACCTCTATTTTAAAACATTAAAGAAAATATCTCTGACATAAGAAGTGATCTGTTGTATCAAAGCTGCAGTGTATGTAGTGTTGAACGAAATGTGTGAGCTATACTCGCACCATTGATTTCTCAGGGCGAGCTTGTTTGTGTGTAAAACATGTCTTACATGTATCAATTGGCAGTTAGACTGGGACTGAGGTACCGGCAACTCATCGATGGCGGCAGGACACCAATCCTGTGCTAAGCCATACCGTCAATGTCGACATATTGTCTTTAACACATGAAAGGATTCTGATCGATAGACCACCTACAACAGAATAGAATTATAAGTTCTTCTTCTTTTCGATCGCTGGTATCAATCACACTTGGGAGATCCGTTCTCAAAATGAAATCTGTGGTTTTCTGCAGTTCTTCCACAGGCCCATACAGCTTTTCAAAAAAAGAGGTTGACAAAGGCCAGATCTCTTCTCTCAGCAGCTGATACGTACTGCAACATTGAAGTATGTGCTCTGTGGTCTGTTCTGCTTCTCCACAAGGACAAGCGGGCGATGTCGTAAGGTGGAACCGCCTGTACATGTGTTGGTTTAGTCTGTTGTGTCCAGTTCTGAGACAAAAAATGGTCACTTGCTCTGGCCTCGAGAGATGATGGTAGGCATCTTCTGATTGAGGTTTTCTATAAAGTGACTTGATGATAGTCTTCATCTCTGTATGGGGAATTATAAGTTATATATACACCTGTGCAAAAGTTAAGCACCAGCAAAAACAATAGAACGTAGAAACATGATGGTACAACTAGGCTGCCATACTTTGTCCCCGCGTTAGCTGACATAATTCCAAGTACGAAATGCACATGCATGCATGACTTCACGCCGCTTGATGTCCGTGCGTGGCGGGAAACAGCACACGTGTTCAGTTATGTAAAAGTCCAGTTTGAGGTGTAGAACATTACATACAGATTTAGGCGACAAGATTAGGAATTTTGTGTTCATGACCGTGGTTTATTTGTACAGAGAGAATTAGCTCTTGATTGTGAACCGCTATGGCAAGACGAAGGTTAAGTGATTGTGTGAAATGGCAAATCATAGGCATGCATACCACTGGTATGTCATGCAGAGAGATTGGCAGACAGCTGAACATTAACCATACTGTAATCAGTCGTTTGATTGCAAAACATGGGCAAACTAACGATGTGAAGGACAGGCCTAGATCTGGAAGACCGAGGAAGACTACTGCCCGTGATGATCGAGCCCTAGTACGCCTTGTTAGGAGATCTCCATTCACCAACAGCAGAGTGCTCAGCCAGCAATGGGAAACGCGCAATAGAGTGTCAATGTCTACCGTCAAAAGGACACTGTATGCTGCTGGCATGAAAGCTAGGAGACCTGTCAGACATCCTCTCCTCACTGCACACCACAAAGAGGAGCGTCTGAGGTGGTGCAACGAAAGAAGACACTGGAACAGGAGATCCTGGAGACGGGTACACTGGTCCGATGAAAGTCGGTTCCTGCTTCATGCCACAGATGGTCGAACTCGTGTATGGAGGTCCATACGCACGGCGTACGACCAACGTAACATCATGGAAGAAGTTCCATTTGGTGGAGGTACCGTTATGATATGGGGGTGCATCTCATTTGATTGTAAGCTGGATCTGTTGACTGTACCTGGAACACTAAATGGACAAAGATATCAAGATTCCATACTGGATAGAGCTGTGGTCCCTCATTTTGTAAATCATGCACCTGGAACCCACCCTATATTCATGGATGACAACGCCCGACCACATCGTGCTAGAGCTGTGCATGAATACCTCCGCCAGAATGCCATCGAAACCCTACCATGGCCAGCAAGGAGCCATGACATGAACCCTATTGAGCATATCTGGGACATTCTGGGAAACATGGTGAGAAGGAGGGATCCTCCTGTGCAGAACCTACAGGAATTAACAGACGCACTCCATCTTGAATGGCAACGAATACCACAATGGCGTATCAGTCGGTTGGTGACTAGCATGAGACGTCGTGTCCAGGCCGTCATCCAGGCACAAGGTGGATATACCCGGTATTAATAATGACAGTCTCAAACTCGTGCACAGATGTTAAACTTCGTTTTCAGACACCATTGATGACAATCTAGCCACGTGTGTCAACTGTAGGGCAATAGTTGTCAGTTGTGTCAACGTAACCATATTCAGGCCTCGTTTTCAAGTTCAAACAAAAACATAGTGTTTCCCCACCATCATAATCAGCATTCCTCTAGTTGCATTATTACCTCTTGCACTAAGATGGATGGGTACATAAATGTTTATGCTATTGCTTTCTTCATAGCACATGAATATACCCTCGCATGTGCGTAAAAATAGGGTGGTGCTTAACTTTTGCACAGGTGTATATGAATTATTTTTTATGAACGACCAATCAAAATTTAAAATAGCGTAATAGATACCAAGAATTCTATTATGGAATCAACAAGCAGCGCCTCCATTACTTCAATCGGATCCACAGAAACCGTGGTGAATCTGCTGAACAACGCTGTCATTGACGATGTGGGAAAGACGTTGCAAAGCCGCAAACGCTCGAGAATGGAGACTGAACCAGTCGAAGACACGCAACTCCGACCAGATGAGAACCCACGGAAAAAACCTTGTATCCCAGAACACGTACAGGCCTACCGCCAGTGGTGCAACAGTGCATGTAAACATGCACGCACGCTTCTACAATTAGACAAATTGGAAGCGAGTATTACCATCAACAAACCGCCTGCAAACCTTACGGCATCGGTCAGATATGTTCCACCATCTGATGACACAGAATTAGTCAAAGAGTGGCAAGACATCTTGACCAAACACAGTCTTCAGCTGATGTCAGATCTCCATGTATTACTCAGAAATAGAGAAGACCGCCTATCGGAAATGGTCAGACGACACAAAGCGGGTTTCAGGGCAGCCACAGAAAACGAAGCAGTGTTTCTAGAAGGCCAGAAAGCAGTCAGGGCCACAGTCCTGAAAACACGGGAACGTTCGACCAGTCCACCCAAGAGGGTACAGGCAAGAGACAGGGACACACGTATACCTCCATCAGGACAAGGCACTCGCAACAAGATACGCGAACCACGCCAGAGACGTCCACCACCCAGGAGACAAACAGGGCAAACAGAACAGGCGTCCTTACAGAGAAGACATGCTGGCTCAAGTCTTCCAATTGCTCAAAAGACTCATAAATGTAAACACTATCACCTATGTAGGCACAGCCTACAACTGCTGTAATTTTAATATTTTTCTTAACTACAAAAATAAATTTTCCAGTCAACAAAAACCCTTTGTTGTCAATCTATCATCCAAACCCATCTCCGAGGAGATGGAAAAAGTCCTAGATCTAGGACTGGGCTTCAGCCCCGATGTGATTGAGCCCAACCTGGGCCAACTTCATAAAGATCTAAACAGATTCTTTAGAAGACTACGGTTAAAACTACACTTCCAGTTCCCACCAAGCTACTGGGGAAACGACAACATATCCACACCGGACTTAGCCGCAACACCAAATACTAATCTACCTGATAATTTTATGGACAAGCTGTCACGTAAATTCAAACCAACCAGTACCTGGACACCAAACCCAGGTAACGACGCCACTTTTGATGCTTTTATTAGATCTGTCAAACATGACATCAACAAGAAAGCCCACCGTAGGTACAACAATGGGAATCTTTCAAACACACAGAGAAAGATTATTACTCAGCTAAGAAATGACAAAACCATTGTCATCAAAAAAGCTGACAAAGGTCAGGCCACCGTCATTCAAGACACGGAGTTATACCAACAGGAAGCAATCAGACAACTTAGTGACACCCACTACTACATTAAACAAACCGTAGATCTCACCACGTACCACACAGAGAAAGTAGAAACTGCCATTACGGACATGATTCTCAGTGGTGAAATCACGAGAGACACAGCTAACGGTCTCAGAACAGACCACCCACGTACGGCCAGGTTCTACTTACTTCCCAAAATACACAAGAAATTAAACGGCCTGCTTACCCCTGGTAGACCCATCATTAGCGGCAATGGAAGTCCTACTGAACACATCAGTAGCTTTGTTGATGAACACATCAAAATTCATCTTCACAAAATCAAATCATATATTCAGGACACCACTGATTTCATAAACATCGCCATCCCACTGACACCAGCATAAATTGTGTCAGTGTTCATTCTATAAATCTTAGGTTAACAAGTGCGAGTACGCTATAGTTGCAACTTGGCAGCTTTGTCAAAATCTTTGACAGACAGACCGACTTATACTAGTCGAAGTCGCGACTAAAAAATTGTGCAATTGATTTATATTTATATAAAATAGTTATTAAAATGCTAAACATTAATCTTTTTTCTTTCTTTCAGATTCGTAGTATGAACATAGCTTGTCCATACTATACATTAACCATTAAACACCGAAATGGGGATGTCTGCAGGCGAACGTGCTAAGAAGTACAGAGATGCATTAAAGCGAGACCCAGCTAGGCATGCTGAGTATCTTCGAAAGGAACGGGAGAGATATAAAAGCAGCAAAGAAAAATGAGAGCATCCTGGCGTGAGAGAATTATCTGAACGTGAAGCGATAAAATGAGAAGAAACTGGCGGAAAGAAAAAAGGAGTTATCAGAAACAAGTAAACGAAAACATAGAACCTCAAAAGCAACTGGAGAAAAGCACTCCACCTGTATCACCCCAAGTTGTTATAGCTCCACAAAGAATGGACGTGCGCAAACGAGGAAGGAAGAGTGTGAAAAAAGATAGAGCTAAAGCTTATCCCCAGATTGAACTGTTAAAGGTAAAACTTGTTAAAAAGGAAAAAGAGGCCACTAAATACAGAAAACGGTGGGAAACTTCTGAAAAAGCCTATTGATGAAAACACTGTATCTCGTAGATCATGTCTAGCGATTCAACTTTGCGGATTCAAAGTTCCTAGTTTTGTTAGAAAAACGTTACTCTTTAATAGCGCAGTTGTGTCTGAAATCAGACAAAAAATGAAAGTTCAAAAATCCTAGAAAAACAAGCAGATGGTTTCAAAAATTATTACTGGCAACATTCTTCGCAAATATGGACTATTGAAATTCTCCAAGGACCTGAACATATCAAAATGGCGCTTATCTGCAAACAGAAAGAGGGAACATCTGACATTTGTACGTGGAAGAAAGAAAAATTCGCTAACAGAAAATGACAGACTTCAAGTTCGTACTTTCTTAGAGCATAATATCAACAGCAGAGTAATGCCTGGAAAACGAGACACTGTTACGCGGAATAAAATTAAACGTCAAAAGAGACTCTTCTGTGATAGCCTTGCACACAAAATTTCGGTCTGAATATCCATTATCTACTATGTCATACACTACATTTTGTAGACTTCGACCTTTCTGGATTGTAGAACCCAATTGCACCAATCGTGACACTTGTTCATGTAAACTTCATGAAAATGTTCAATTTATGATCGACAGATTGTCTGAACACAAAGTAATACGCATGCATGGGCTGACTGAGGTATGTGCTAGTGTATGTTGTAATGTTGAGCAAAAGGAGTGTATGTATGGAGTGTGAGAATTGTAAAAGTAAGAAATTAGAGCAAGCACAAGATTCCCTACTAGATACACAAGTGTGGGTCTATTCCTGGATAAGTAAGAAGGAAGAGAGGAAAGTTGAGAAAGCAGATGGAGAGGTCCAGAACATAAATGTCCAGGTAACTGTAAAAGAAAGTGTATTATACAATTGATGAACTAATGGGAAAAACAAATGATCTTTTAAAGCAAAAGTTTTGTAAACATCTGTTCAACATATCACATCAATATTGCAATGTAAAAGGTCTTAAGGCGAATTTGTCTGAAAATGAATGTGTAGTCCATGTAGATTTTTCCGAAAACTACTCTTGCAAATTAGCAGAGGAAATACAGGGGATGCATTTTGGTGCATCGAGGCAACAAGTTTCTTTGCACACAGGTGTTGTTTACACCTTTAATAGTCCTCCAAAGCCATTTTGTATAATTTCCCATTCTACACACCATGATCCATCTGCAATATGGGCCCATCTCGATCCCATCTTGCAAGATGTGAAAGCGTCAAATAAACACACTGATACGATCCATTTCGTAAGCGATGGTCCAACTACGCAGTATCGGTCAAAAAAGAATTTTTATCTCTTTAAGTCTAAAATTCAGTCAATATGGGTTTAGGTTTGCTACCTGGAATTTCACAGAGGCGGGGCATGGTAAGGGTGCACCAGACGGTGTAGGCGTGATTAAAAGAAAAGCAGATTTCATGGTCGGGCATGGGAAGGATATAGTAAATGTAGACGTTTTATACAAAGAGCTTACTAAGGCCCAACTTGCAATTGCATTACACATGGTACCCGATGATGTCGTTCACAGCATTGACCAAATTTTGCCTACTACACTCACACCTATACCGGGTACAATGACTCTCCATCAAATCCTAAGTAATGGCCATGAGGAAAACGTAATCAGAGTGAGATGTCTTTCTTGTTTCTGTTCAAAGCCAGATGTATGTGCTTGCTTTGCCCTTAAAGAATTCATCTTTACTGGACTTCCTCCAGTTGATGATAATGATGCAGATGAGCATGACAGCACACCGCAAGCTGCAAATATTATCAAACTAAATTCACCAACCGTTTCAAATTCTCTAGTGCCACTTGGTCAAGTTGGTGATGAACAGACGGATATAATTGGCAAGTGGTGTGTTGTGGAATATGATGGCAAAGTATATCCAGGCATCATCCAAGATAGTGATGATGATTCAGTAGAGGTAAAAACTATGAATTCCGTTGGCAGAAATCGCTTTGTTTGGCCAAAGACTGATGATGTGATATGGTACAATTTTAGTCAAGTAGTAACAATGATCTGCAAGCCACAGCCAGTTACTAAGAGGCATGTGCAGATTAAACCTGAGATCTGGACAGCTATACATGTACAAAGATTGGCATAGAATAAATGTGGTTTGCAACACTCTTTAAGAGATTTAAGTTTAGGCAAAGTATCTTGTTGATCATTGGGATTTCCTGACTCCTTATCCACGATTCTCATTACGAGAATTGTTGCTTTTTTGTATGGCGAGCACCATACGAAAAAAGCAACAATTCTCGTAACGAGAATCATGGATAAGGAAAGTCAGGATGTCCGATCATTGTATTTTACATGAAACATGTGCGTGGTGGCATCATATCATGGTGAGATGAGCTGTAACCAGTGAGAGCCAAACATAAAGAGTAACTAAAATGTGTGGACAGAGGAGGATTATATATGTGGCTTAGCCTCAGTCAATATAATGACGCCTACAGCTTTGTTGTGGGTGAAGACTCAAATGTCAACCACCATTATTGAGTTTGGTCGTCCTCTTACATAAGATATCCATGATATTTCTGGCAGTGAGCGCCCAGACCGGATAATGATTAACACTTGAGTCTACTCATTCACATGTAGACACCACCATATCAGGAGAGGGTAAACCACAGAAGCACCCTATCTGGTCACCATCCACAGGTTTAATTGCTGCATTTGACAGTTGCCTTGCTATTACTTTAATTAATTCTTTGGAAATCTCTGATTCACTTGCTTATGCACCCCGGGTTAGTAACCTTGCCACACGCACTGTGTGGCATATTCTTGGTTTAACCATTTGAAACTTTGCATGCACCTCTATATGTCACTGAAAAGAGTGCATTTGTTGTTAATCATTCGAAACTAGAAATTTGTTGTTTGAATTACATTTGGATACATTTGGTAATAAAGTTTGAAGCAATATTATGTCTAAACAGTTTCTTCTCTAATATGCAGCATCACTATTTGAACTGGGTGATATGGATCTCAATATCATAGCAGAAATTAAACTGGTCTGTCTGTCCGTATGACCAAATCCTCTGTGACCAAACCATAAAAGATTGCGGCTTCAACAGCATATGCCGTCTAGCTTAATTGTCCTCTCCACTTGAAGACCATTTCTATGCAGACAGTCTTTCAGGTGATTGCATGAATATTGCTTGCGACAAATATAAATACAATATGCTTAGTGGTAATTAGTCCATACATGTACCATCACAACCGTGTCTGTACCACAACATGTAATGTCCCTACATTCAAATGTATAAAGACAGCTTTACTGGATTTACAATAGACGCCTTTCAAAATAATTTATATTATTTCTAATGACATCAATGCAACATTGATATGTTGCTAATAATAAGCGCATAGAGATTTGCTTTGATTGTATGATCTTTTAGTACATTCTTTCTAAACAAGGATTATTTCTGACAGTCCATACCGTGTACCTCTAAAATGGACATTCTCAAATGGTTTATCAGATGATAATGAACAAAAGTGCAAACAAGATGGGAAAATGTAGAAACTAATGATATTCATTAATTTTAGCATTCTTATATCCCACAATTGGCAAATTTATCTCAAATAAATTTTGTGATGGTATGGACAATCTACCGCCACGTGACGTCATAAATATCCCCATGACGTCATAACCATACTTAATTAAGCTCGGACAACTGAACGAAAGTTTGCAGCTATATTGTCCTTCGTGTTTAACCTAAAATGAGGCAATATATATATGGAATCATGTTACTGGAAATTTTCCTTCAGTGAGGTTAACATATTGGGATAATGACCCTTATACATATTGTAATATTGCTGATTTTGGTTGCGTCCATATTTTATTTTTAAAATTTTCAAAAGAAGTTACGTGCCAGAATATTCTCCTAATTCACAGCAGAATTTGAATATCTAAAGAAATTCCGAAATAGTTTTGTAAACTATATCAGAATTTCTTTTTTCTAGATCCTGACCACTTACAATTTTCATAGTGCTGTCAACATACATGCCCATATTTGCTGAATTTCTGCTGATATTCTGAGCTAAGAGAAACTTTAATTTTTTCGAAAAAAATTCAGGATCCTAAACAAGTAAACAATTGAATTCAGTGGTAAGCCTTTCGATATTCACTGTTTGCCTACTAAGCTTTATTGTTTTTCGTGACGCTGTACAAAGCTGCTTTTGCGACTTCATCAAAGTAGCAGCAGACTTATTTTTTCTACAATCTTTCATAGCTGTAGGAACAGGGTTGGGGAGGAGGTATGGGGGCAATATCACCCCTAGGTTTTTCCTCTCTGATAGTATACCCCCATAGTGCCCACTCCCACTACATTTTGGCCCAACCCATAGTTTAGGCGACCCACCCACCCCAAACTATATTCCTACACCCCCTGTCTTTCAGATGTGACCTTAAGCCGATTACTTAGCCAATCATTCCAGTGATAAATTTTCAAAAAGTCTTCTCTTGGCCTGCAAATGGATATTCAATAAGAAAATATTTTGATTTTCCTTACCAAATCTAGTCATTAAAGCGGTAAAGGGATAGGGGAAGATGAGAAATGGAAGTCTCAAGGATGTGGGATGGAAACGTACGTATTATGTATTTAAGTGCAAATGTCATTTTAAGATGTACACCACAATTGTGCTCCCAAATAATAATAATACATTCAATTTCTTAACCGGCAGTTCACTGATCAATCCCCGTCCCATCAGTCTGTCCAAATATCTGGCACAGGGATGGGTTGAATCAGAGTAAACTTGGACTATTTGCGGTATTGTCAAGATTTGTTAGAATTAAAATATAATTTGCTTGCTGATTGTCCATTCTCATTTGTTTGACAAGAAGGTTATTATTGAAGATTTGCTACTGATTCAAAAAAGCATCCGCTTTTGTTTCTACGAGAATTCTTAATACTTACCAGATGTACTATTATGATGTCTATTATCTAGTCTGGCTCAAAATAAACAATTAAAACTCCGCACTCTCCTGGTCCTGCCCATAATGTGTCCGGGAATACCATAGCCGCAGGTACCGAGTCAATTCCCAATCACAGTCAGATTCGTCTTATGTTTGCCGTGGCGAAAGCAGCTCACCCTCACCTCAGCGGGGTGGCTGAGGCAGGGCCATAGTACATCTGGTAAGTATTAAGAATTCTCGTAGAAACAAAAGCGGATGCTTTTTTGATTCTACTTCGAATAATACTTACCAGATGTACTATTATGATAAACTCCGGATTTCGACAGCCAGAAAATGCCGGTGGGAGGAGGTGAGGCTCGAACCAGCACTCAACTACCATCCAACAGAGAAGGTTGTGAAGAGACTAGAACCCTGGCATACGCTTGGGTTCTGCTATCTGACTCATAGAGTGCTAAACTTCCATGGTCTAGACCGCGCTCCCCCCCTCTTTTGTCCGCACAAAATTCAGAGGGCTGTCACTGGGGATGCAACACCCACCAGACCCGTGTCAGCCCCGAGTCTCAGCTAGGGCAGTCCAGTAGAGTGCAAAGAAGCTACTACAACTTCTAACTTTGAAAAAATATCAGTATATCGACTAGATTTTCAAATTGGAATGAGTCTAATGTCTGGTTGATAGGATAAGAATACTCTTGTACCAGACTATTTACCTAAGCAGTCTGGTATTTCGACTGTAAGTAAACATATTTATAGTCACTTAATTAATGTAAACACTCACCATTTTGAGTGCTTGATCTTTTCTTGATCATCACAGGAGCTCGGCCCAATCCACGGTCGTACTCAGTCATGTGCATAGCGTTTGTTCAGTGTAGGCGGAAGACTTTAGTGATGTGTGCGAAGTAGTGGTCGGAAGTGGCTTAGTTTAGATTCGACAGATTGGCGACGGCTACCGGCTTAAGTGAGCTGGAGATGTCGCGAAGGTAGAAATCAGTGAATGACGACTCGGCATGCCATTGTGCTACAGACATCACCTCCTCTAATGAGACACCCTTATAAAGGGCCGATGCTGCTGCTAGTGCTCGGACCTGATGGGCATTCGCACGATCAATCTGCTTTCCTGTAGCGATTTTGTGCGACATCTTAATAGCGTCAACTATCCAACGAGAAATAGTATCTTTCGAGGCACGTAAATGGGGAGCTTTGAGACATAACCAGAGATTTCGGGTCGTCTCTCCACTCATTAGTACATTTCTTATACATTTTAAGACATCTGACAGGACACCAAACAGAAGAGTTTGGGTATGTCTAGTTAAACGTGGCAAATTGATCGGCTGTCCTGGATATTTAAGTGACTGATTCTTTGCCAGGAAACAAAGACGTGGAAGTAGTCTTAAACCTTCACCCGTGACGACAAAACGGTCTTGTTCGGCAGAAAGCGCATGAATTTCGCTTCTCCTTCTCGCCGACGCTGCTGCAACCAAGAAAACTGATTTAATAGTTAACAGTTTAATATCAATAGATCTAATCGGTTCAAAAGGAGCCTGTCCTAAAACCTGTAGAACAAGATATAGATTCCAAGATGGAATAGGAATTGGCTGTCTAGGTCGCAGATTGCTCATTCCTTTGATAACTTCATTCAAGGTGTCATTCTCCACTCCTCCAATAGTGAGACTGGGAATGACTGAAGCTAATGCAGACTTATATGCTGCTAGGGTAGAAGGTACAAGTTTGTCAACTTCGTATAAATGACAGATAAAATCTGCTACGTGTTGAACAGATGCAGAAAAGGGATCAATATCTCCTCTCTCACACCACTGTGCAAATTTGTTGATTCTATAATTATATGTTTTTGTGGTTGAAACTCTTCTGGCTGAAGCAACAAACTTCGCTGCTTGCTCAGAAAAGCCACCCTCAATTGCACGCTGCTTGACAACGCCCAACAGACCCCCCTTTAGTGGGTTGGTCTGTAGTTTTATTAACCACTATAAAAACATACTTACCGTTCAATCACTACTTGCTAAATCAAATATCTGCATTTAGCTATCAGAATAAAATTTTTATACTCGCTTACATACTCCCTAATGCCAATACCATCACCATGTAGACCCTCAACCAGGCTTCTGGTAGAGGGACCCCCTGCATTAGCCTTACAATAGACTGGCACCAGTCTGTACACACTCCTTGGTGACGCCTGTCACTAAGCACGCTCGCGCATGCGCAGTAGGTCCCAAATGTGAAAACTGATTCACTTTTCTAAATTTAAGTGCCATATATCCAGAATAGATTCTCAAATCAATACCCAGCGGGGTGGCTGAGGCCGGGTCGTAGTGATTAAACGGTAAGTATGTTTTTATAGTGGTTAATAAAACTACAGACCAACCCACTAAAGGGGGGGTCTGTTGGGCGTTGTTATTACACCACAAAAACATCCATTACCGTTCAATCACTACTTGCTAAACCCGTAGATTTGGTCAGTGCCCCACTACGAAACTTTGGTGGGAGATTTGAGGATCCATAAGCAAGGATAAAAATCAAACAAAAGATAACCAAATGTTAATAACATAACATAATGGTGCATCTTAATCAATCACACAGTGATTATCAAAAAAGGATTTCTTTAAACTTAAAGAAATAAATAAAAACCAAAGAACAACTCACACCATTACATGCAGACCCACGGTCCTAACGAAAATGGTGGGATGTGCTTGGTAAATGGTCTTCAGCCTTTTTAGTTAAAATCATAAAGTTCCTAAACAAGGAAGCTGCTGTGCTCTGGTCTTTTTCAATAAAAAGTAGTAAAAGTAGACTCGGATTTCCATCCTGTAACTTGCATAACTTCGTCTACAGAAGAGCCAGCAAAAATGGCAAACGAGGAAGCCATCCCTCTAATGACATGAGCTTTAATGTGAATGGTCTCACAAATCCAGCTGGGAATAGCTGCCCTAGAGACTGGACTGGCCAACCCCTCCTCATACGGAACCCAGAAAAGGGACAGATCGGATCTCTAAAAATCAGAACGACGCTTATAAACTTATGGAGCTCTGACAGGACACCAAAATCTGTCAGCCGGAGAAAAGGAGGTTAAAGATTGTGAAATAATCGGCTTAGCTGGATAACGGATTGATTGAGTCTTTGACAAAAATTTCCTTCAAGGATATAAGACCAAACTGTCCCCAGATTCGATAAACCTATCCTTTTCAGCGGAGAAAACATGGATTTCGGATCGTCTTCTAGCAGAAGCAGATGCAATTAGAAAAACGGTCTTAAAAGTTAAAAGATTCAAGCTAATCGTAGAGATAGGTTGGAAATGATGACCTGCCCAAGAACCTGAAGAACCAGAGCCAAGTTCCAGGAAGGCAAAGGTTTAACACCTGGAGGACGAATATTACCTAAACCTCTGATCAAAAGATTAAGAACCATAGTATCTTCAACTTCAGCGTTCAACAAACCAGGAAGAGAAGATGCAAAAGAAAATCTATATCCTCCTACAGTGTTAGCAGACAGATGTAAAGAGTCGAACAGATAAGATAAGGAGTCTAGCATCTGGGAAATAGAAACAGAATCAGGCACGAGACCTTGATCTGAACACCATTCTCCAAAAATCTTAAGCCGACCCTTGTAAACTCTTCGAGACGACTCCCTCCTGGCAGAATCGAAGATTTGCTGAGATCTTGTAGAAACTTTATTCTCAAAAATCGAGCACTCGATATACTCCAAACGCACAGACTTAAGATTCCTGGGTTTGGATGATGGTAGGTACTAGAAGATCGAGAAGGTCTACAAACCAGATCCTTATTGGCCAAAAGGGAACTATTAACACGATCTCGCAGATCTGGTCCCTGACTTTCTTCAGAACCAAAAGAAATCAGGATTGTGGGAGGGAACGCATAAGCGAAGATTCCTGACCAGGACTGAGACAGGGCGTCCACAGCCCACGCTCGAGACAATTGGTCCGCAAGAAAACTCAGACAGCCTGGGACATGAGTGGACACTCGAAAATTTTGTATTCATGCGACACCCCATGAGGAGGTTCCACACTTCCAAGTACAGGAGACGACTTTTTGCCCCCCTGCCTGTTGATATAAGAGACTGCTGTCGAATTGTCCGATCGAATCGAGAACTAGAGACCCTTAACCTGACTGTCCGAAAAGGGAGACATGAAAGATAAAATCTGGCCAATCAGACATGTCCCAAACAGATTGGATCTAGTGACATCCCAAGAAAGACTCGATCCTCCTTCTAAAAATGAAAGAAACCCCATGGCAATGGCTGAACGAATCCAACCCAGAACAGAAGCATGGATTTACTTTCCACAGAAGAGCCTCTTCTTAGACTCCTTGACGAGCATAGAAGACAACAAACCATCTAAAGCTAATAGCTTCTGATTAGAGGAACAGACGACCATTTGGGAGGAGACTGCAGAGAAGGGTTCTAGATCCAAGAATATCTGGCCCTTTTGATAAGGGCCGCCCTTAAAGATGTGGCAAGCTTACTATATGCTAAAGAGGACTGCTTATAGAAAACACATAGATTACATCTGCCATGATGCTCCAACCAAAATCCTGGGCTATATCCTTATTGCTTAGCCCTCACTAAAGAGGTAACTCATGTTTATTATGGATATTTTAATAATACCGCTTAGTCTGAATGGAGAAAAGTCTCATATCAGTATAGCTTAACTTATTAAAAAGCTAAAGACTCTGCAAAAATTATAGATAATTTTATTTATAGAGATTTAACCAGATATCGTGGGAAATCAAAAAACCCATAGTAAGCCTAAGGGAGTGCTTAGAGTCAAGATATAGCCAAATCCTGTACCTGAGATCTGCAATAATCCCGACTGGAATTCGAAAACCTCAAATTGTGACAGAATTTAGCAAGATAAAATGAAGAAAAGAAATTACGGTTTCCCAAACCACCACTCAAAAAGATGAAATAAGGGAAACTTACTTGTGATGACATCATCACAATTCTACGAATAGAACGCATGACAAGGTCCTGTTAAGAGAACTATGGCAAACATTTGACTATCTAATTTTAAAATCGTATAATAATGGAGCAGATTTAACAAGAAAATTGTTATTGAATACATCAACGGTTGCCTAGCCGCTTGGGCTTGACAGATCATCTTGTCAGCTTGTCAAATAATACTTGATCTACGCAAGTATTTCTTACAAATAGTGTTAATGTATGGAATCCTTTACCAACAGAAGCAATTAACGCGCCAACATAAAACACATACAAAAACGACCTAGACTCATTCTTCAAGTCACAGGGTTTTATATATATATATATATATATATATATATATATATATATATATATATATATATATATATATATACCTAAGGTCGACTAACTCCCAAGATTGCACTCACTTCTTCTACACTGAAGTATTAGACTGCAATCACTGGAAAATCATCAGCCTGAACGTGACAGGATCCTATAATGATTGCAAAACTGTGTCCTATATTTAAATCAACGACATAGGAAAAACAAGCCAGCTTCAAGACTTGGCTTAGGCATACTGATCAATTAGATATCCTAAACCATTCGATATTTATGCCCAGAAGCAGAAAACTTAAAAGATTTTGTATATATTTATTGATTCTTATATTTATAGTCTTAGAATCAATAATTTCATCTTTGTAATAACAAATGACATTGTGTTAGAAATCCCGATAAAAGGAAAGATTGAACACTGATACTTTATATTAACTGTCTGGATACTGAATTTTGCAGACGACATATTACAACTGTAATATCTCTGGACATGCAAAATATTTTGAAAACATTTTGAGCGAAAATTATTGGTGGCTGCTTAACCCTCTGGGCCCTACCAAGAATTTACAAAAAAGTGCTAGAAACCCTACAGCCAAAAGCTAGAAACTTGCTTAGAAACCTAGCCTGTTAGCGGTAGTGGAGTGATAGCGGCGTAGTGCTACCATGCCAACTATATTAACTATTTTTGGCAAAGTCACAGATTACTATATATAAAACTATATATCATTAGAAAGGGCAATAAAATACCTTTAAGTACATATAAAATTTGTATGAATAAAATATATTTTAGTTAGTCAACGTGCCTCTCAAAATGGCCACACCTTATAGGATAAATACATTGGTCTATTTTTGCAAAGTTTATCGAATTTTTTTTTAATTTTACAAATGCCATTGATAAAATTAATCACAATGGTATTAAAACTAACAGATACCAAAGTTTCGTGAAGGTTTTCATCCGATAAGATGTGAAAATGACAATTATATTATGTCATGGTACCGTAAGATTTCGAGAAATTCCGGTCATGATTTGGGGGGGGAAGCCTCATTCAATGTTGAATAATTCCTTTATACATAATCGAACACATAACAGGGTTTCTCAGCGTTGACAGCGAATAAATGGCAAATTTTATGCTATGTAGCATTACTGGGTGCACTCAGCCGTTTAAAAAGCGAACGCGAATGTTTTACACTAAGATTCTATAGCATCGGACATTTTTTCGTAGCGGCGTCCCATATAGGAATCGTTTATCGTGAAAGATCGCCAGAGAACGACAGGAATTTGTAGAATTGTACCCGTATATAATATACGAGTACCACGCTCATTACCCGTTATTGGCAACACCGTATCGCGTACTATAAGATTGATGCGTCTGATTGGTTGGGAATACATGAATATTAATTTTTCCGGCAAGATGGCGACACGATCAGCTGTTTTGCAAAATAGTTATGTGTTCAAATATGTCAATCTATGCATATTTCTTGTACGCCACAAACTAAAAAGTAGACAGATCACTAGATTAACGATATTGCCAATCGGGAAGTGGGATGCCGATATATTTGACAACTTTCGCATCTCAACTCGGCCTAATTAATGCTAGTAATTTGAAGAGTAAGTTATCTCGGAAATTGTAAACAAAGAGTTGAAAGACACGCATCGATGATTGAGATTATCGGATTGTTTATCTATAACCTTATTGTGATTTCGCGACCAGAGGTAAACGAAATTGATTTATATATTTTTGGTTCAGCTGCTCTCTTAACACAATCTATAACTTTCTCGGTTAAATTAGTCATTGAGTAACTGAAAACTTACAAGTAACAGCACATTTACTAATAATCATTGATGACTGGAACTTACAAATAATTCCTTAGAAAACAAATATTTCACTATTGCCCTGGTTACAAACATTCTATCACCATTTACTGTGTGGCCAGTATCCTCTGATCAAAGATATAGAGAACCGGGGCCCTGAAATAAACTTGTGTGCCCAAAATCAAAAACAATTGTCACATTTGAACCTGAAATTCCAGAACTCCACATTTACAGTCATTATAAATGTAAGATGTTGAATATTTGGAATCCAATGTGAAGCTGGTGCTGCCTTAGCCAGTTTAATTAGTTTCAAAATATTCAACAGAACTTTGAAACATTTCGTAGCAAATTTATTATTCGCTCTTGTCGATTGAAAAGGTTAATCCAGTAACTAGTAGTCATACTCCCTCCTTGGACGATATATGCCCACCATTTATTATATTATTCATTTCATTTATGCGCTAAAATCTGAGGGTGGTGTATGACCATAACACCCGTTGTCGGGTCATAATGTTTACCAGTATATCCCTTAGTCTGAGTTTGCTCTGACTCAACCTGCCCCTGTGACAGATATTTGGACAGACTGTCAGTCTGTGACAGTCTGTCCAAATATCTGTCACTGGGAAGGGTTGAGTCAGAGCAGACTCGGACTATACAGTATATCCCTATGACCTTGCGCCGTACATGTATATTGTTAACCATTTAACATTTGAGTCAGACCAAAACTGCTTCAGTTGTCGAGGAAAATGTAAATTTTCCGACCAAAGTAAGATTATTTTTGAAAATGTATCACTGGAATGACTTGCTCTTGGTCTGCACATGGGCATTGTCTATGAGAAAATTTAAATTTTCATGAAAAAATTGGATTGTTAAAGTCTTAATATAACACTTCTAGCATTTGGATATTTCTAATTTATCCTTCCTATTTTTTGCAGGTGACTGATCGGCGATGGCTTCTAAACTCTAAACGGACTCAGTTTTTCCTGCTACGCCTAATGGATTTACTAACATGGATTTTATAAAAATAAAAATTTGATGACCTGTGTTACTCTATAATCTAATTTTTGTATGGAAACAGTATATTTGAACTAAAACATGATGATGTACGTTCGAAACATGATCGGCTACTACACACATCAATGGCTGACAGCTATGCCGGCGGCTGTTCTGGATCGACTGCTGACTGTTATCAACCGTATTCCTGAGGGCTCAGCTAATGTGCATCTCACATAAGCTCTATGTATCATTTGAGATTGGGTGGGATTTGAATCAAATATCAATAAATTAAATTTAATCTCTTAATTATACCCACACGTTTTGAAAAAACTGCAGGGATATTACAATCGCCTCCATCTGTGTGTCTGTCCATCCATCTCCTCAGAAAGCTTTTGGTAGAATTCAATCAAAATTATTGTGTAAATTACTGATATGCTTGTGGATTGGGAGACACCATTTACACTAGGCTCCATTCCCAGAGGGGTGTGGGTGGGGAGGGGGGGGGGTATAGGGTTGATGGAAGACTGTCAAAGTTAAAGGAATATAACCAAATCTGGTGATTTACCATATCATGGCCCTATGGGTGTAGAATGTGAGACAACCTAATACATTAGGCTGTGACACTGCTCGGGTCGGAAGAGGCTGATGGGGGAGGGGCAAAATGTCAACTGAATTTGTTATGTGAGTAGCGGCGACAGCAGAGTGAAATCTACACAATGTAACGTGCACAAGATAAAGGTAAGAGATGAATTGCCCATATCTCATTTTAATGGGAAAAAATTAAAATTTATAAAGGAAAGCTGGTGAATATTTTAGAATTAGTTTGCCTTTGCTGACCTGGTGAGTTGGGCAGCAACAGTTTCCCGTCAAATCAAAGTATTTGAAATTGGTTTCAAAATATTCACCAAGTTAGCTGTATCTATGGTTACCATGAAATTTGGAATTCAGGATTCAAAGTATATAAACTGATCCCAACACGTGAAAATCATCGATGGAGCTTATGTAGAGATGGGCGGGGCAAAGCTAAAAAATTATCCATTAGAAAATCTAAATTTCTGCTCTCCTTCCCTTTGTCAATTCCAGTTTTTACTATGTTTAACCCTTTCGTGACAAGTCCTGAAAACAATGTGGCATGGCAAATGATGGTTGTAGCCTAATTTCTCAATCCGAAAGAAAATTACATTTTAGTATGATGACTGAATTAATTATACCTACCAACCTTGTCTCTTTGAGTCCATTCATTATCCCCATACCTACCTTGTCTCCTCGAGTCCATTCATTATCTCCATGTTTTGAAAAGGAAATTTATTGTAAGCAGAGATTGGAGTCTTCCAGATTTATCTAGATTTCTGGATTTTTCATAGACCACTCTCGCACACCAGTTGACACCCTCTCCATGAATTGAAATTAAGCCAAATGAGCCACTATGTTCAGATAGGACTAGTGATTACTAGATTCTACTTTAGCCCTTCAAATTTTCTATACAGACCAAGGGAAGACTATTTTTGAAATTTTACAACTGGAATGACTGGCTCAATTACCGAGCATTCTAGTGGTAAATTTTCAAAAAGTCTTGCTCTGTTAATCAACATTTCTTAAGATCACAGCAGAGGCATTCATTGGCCACCATGACCATTAAAGGGTTGACAAATGAAATTGTTGCCATTGGGCTGGTCATTGTATTAACCCTGGTCAATTTCTACTAGCCTCTGGCTCATGTTAATTTTAACTCCTGCTCTCACAGATCACTTCCTCTGATGACATCCAGATTTTTCAAATCAATCCACTCGTCTCTGTGTAATGAAACTAATTAAAACAAATTTGGTATGTGATTATGGAGTGCAGAGGAGACTCCCCCAGGGATGGGATGGGTAAAGAGGTCAAAGTGGTGAGCATGGGGATTTGCTATAATGCGTCATCGACCAAGCAATCTAGTTATCACTCACTTACCATCATTGTCGAAGACTTGATGCTTGATAAATAACATTATGAACAGGAGTAATCAGAGATTGTAAACCACCGCCGAGACCACCCTACCGTTTTTGTCATATCCAAATTTGTTAAATCTTTATGTATGATCACACAAAGTCTGGAAACTCTTGTATAGGTTATGTTGGTTTGTTGTGTTAAAATTTTTAACGAATCGGATCAGAAGTTTTTTAGATGCAATACTGGATGCATGCACACACATAATACCCTTTCCCCTTAGGGCAAGGGTAATAATCCAGGAATGAATAGCAATAAAGATCAAAAGTACCTGCAATCTAAAGAAACAATCTGTTGTGTATATTTTGACAAATTCAATTGGAATCTATTGTTGTCCAAAACAACACCAGTTTCCAATCAAATTGGACTCGATATATTCAACAAATCTACTATACATAGTCCAGTCTGATTACCTAAGATGAGATTCTCTCTCTCCCTCTCACTTCGAGTAAACTTTATTTGATATTTACACTGATAGCTTACAAATAATACAGTATTCAACCCTTTAATACGCAAGCTTTACCACTGGAACATGTTGTCACCTAATGCAGCAACATCTTCCAGTCCAATCGATCTCAAAATATTCAACAATTTAATCACCAGTCCTACTAAGTAATATGACACTCTTACATAGAAGAAACTGTATTTGACATACATGTAGTTTACAATGGCAGCTTATACAATAAGTGAATCGAAATAAAATGGTACAGTAGATTTACATCAAGCGCATCAGATTTAACCCGTACCACTCTTATGTCAATATTCTATCTTTTAATGTGCCAATAGCCTGGAAAACTGGTACTGTTCTACTTCTACTAATAGAAACTGGTGTACATTTTTTAACAACTTTGGTTTGGTAGATGATGTTGCTATCTATGACAGCAACATCTTCCACCAAATCTGTTGAGACAAGAACACCAGTTCTTTTAATTTAATTTGAAAATTTAAAATTTTGACAGAATGGTAGAGGTTAATAAAATAGTGCAGAAGATAGAATTACAGAATCATCATTTTCATGAAATCTCAACCAGATAACTGTCCTATTCGCCATATGATCCTGAAGAAAAAAAGAGGAGAAACATTTACAAGATGAAAGAACAATAGAAAACGGAAATAAAACTGGAACAGTCAACAAAGGTGATTTCAAAGAGCTAATATGTCTCATGACTGCCATTACTTTAATAATGCATGTTACGGGCCCGTATTGACCCAGTAGCAGCCCCGTAACATGCGGTATCATGATAGATGATTGAGGAACAGAAATTAGACCGTAGATGCAGGCCAATATCTCCCTAGAAGCTAAATGACGGGTGTGATATAATGGTATTAATGGGCAAGCTATGTAAGGATGCACACTTTAAATTTTGTAGGCGTCAGTGTAGCTGTTCAGCTGTATGTAATATTTTACCGACGCAATTATAAATTAGGTTAGACATTCTCACTAAGCGATTCCGGCCATCAAGGAATCGAGTACTCGGTTAAATAAAGCAATCGACACGCTATCGTTGACGATTTTACGCTAGGAATTTTATTCACAGAAAACTATTTATATTTTCCCGTAGAAATTTGTAAACAAACTGAATTAACCAATCAACAGTGGATTTATAAAATTCAGTCATCTGCCGTAATGTAACGCTACGTTTGATTGGATAAAACGCCCGTAATGCTTGCGTATTTAGCGATCGAAAACTGGTGCTCTTAAAACCGTCCAGACGGCGCGTAGTTCTCTAGGCAAGTTTATTGAAAACCGTCCAGACGGCTCGTAGGTTTATTTGTACGCTTTTTGCGCGCCGTCTAGACGGCTCGTAGGTTCCTTAGGGTTAAATCCAGATTCTCAGCCATTCCTCCACCCCTCCAGCGCAACCCCCACCCCACTCCAACCGGCCCGTCGCCAGCCCCCAGACAACAACTTCAACGAGCAAAAAACCCAAGACCCACCGAACAGTCCGGGAACAATCCGACAGAAAGTTGCCAGTGGCTTCACCGTTATCCAGTCAACTCGGCCCAAATACACCCCCCCCCCTGGCCCACCCTCAACTCGGCCTAGTTCCAACTCGACCTATGCTTATGCCTAACATGTGCGAATATACCCTTGGGTCGAGTTGACCCTACATTATCACCCATAACCACATACGAATGCACATATGCGCACACATGTATATATCTATAGGTGCACTATTAGGCCGAACCGACACTGCGCATTTAACTGTACATATGAACATAGCTATAGCAATATTATTGGGCTAACCAGTACGCTTAAATAGGATAAAGTTTATCGAGTGTAGCAGGCCTACCTAGACTTCTATGGTAGCTACTACACACGATAATCTGTATACCATGACATACACGGAAATCTCGGTAATATCTTAAGATCGCCATTGTCTTACAAAGATAGTGCTTTTAGGATTGTCTACGTCTTATGTAAAATAGTTGCGCGTTAGTGAAAATAACAGACACTAATAATTCTGACCGTCTTTAAATAAAGAGACGTAAACGCCAGTAAATATTATTAGATCCACCAACAGACGACTAATGCTGGTATAATACGACTGGTATAAGAGGGATCTCATATTTCCATATCATCAATTTTTGAAGAAAAATTCCGAAATCAAGGATATAGAAATATGAGATTCCCAATTATTCCATGCTTCCAGCCAGGTAAAAAGATTTCATCTTGAGAACGGCTCTCCAAGTGTGATACCAGCGATCGAAAAGAGAAGAAAGAAGCCAGTTAAATGCATTCCTAGACCTATTTGACCATTAAATCGGGCCGACATGACTTTTTATCCTAGGCCGATCCGACTAATTTAAGTAGGCCGGGTTGGCAATTGGACCGACTCAACTGGAATTCGCTTCACCAACAACCCTCAGCCAGACCGCCCCCAAACAAAACCAGCAAATCCCGAGTCCCCGCCCCCCAAAACCACCGTCCGGAGGCCTGCAGCAACCCAGTCAAAATAGAGCAAAAAAATTACGCTAGAAAAGGGAAAACAACCAAAAATCTGGAAAAAAATTAAAACAAAGCGAACTCACCGAAACTATGTCAACGCAGAAGAATTCGGCTTATATTCCTTCTTCCTGCCCCCTTATCCGCTTGATTATCTTTTCTAAGCGACTATTGTTCTTGTAGACATTAATCTTTTAGTCATACTGATCCCTATGAAACCTTTACTGAATCTAATTCTTTTCAGCGACTGACAAAACTATACTACGATTTACGCCAGATCACGGTTTTTCCCTATACAAATTCACTCCCTTTGGTTAAAATAAATATGTCAACCTGCCGACATAAGAGGTAAAAGGAGCGTGAAAAAAGGCTGACTGGCCCGAAGACAACTGGCCATCTAAAGTTGGATTTAAGTAAAAACCGTATCTCGAGATAATGCGTAGAATAGATTGACTTATCGGCTGATGATATGCGCATATAAAATAATATGCAACAAAAAACCCATACGGCAACCAGTCATAAGAGTCTTTAATTATGTTGAAAATTGTCACTGATAAACGAATAAATGTCTCAATAGACTACAATTCCAAGAGAGACTGGCAATGAATATTTCCAGCCATTCAACATTTCCAATATTAAACAAATACGGAAATATGACTAAATCTTAGGTAAGAATATGACAAGATTCTAGGAAAGCGAACATGTAAACCGGACTTGAAGAACAAAACTGGAAACCCCAGGAAGTTCTCTATCACCTGAAATCCAAAACAGGAAGACAGACCCGGAAGCTAATCCTAGAACAATAGAAAAATCCATGAAAACCGGAAATGACCTTATCCCCGGCTGTACGAAATCCGGATGTGGGAAAAACGGAAAACGGAAATGCGTAACCGGAAGTAGATACAGGAAACTGATCAAAATTCTACAACCCGGATGTACAGAATTACCGGAAGAGGAAGCTGAACCGGAAACGGATATAGATGAATGATGCAATGCCCGGTCTAACAGCCCCAGATAAGTATTCTTCCTACCGGAAGTAGCAACACTACTACCGGAAGAGGAAGCCGAAAAACCGGAAACGGAAATAGATGAATGATGCAATGCCAGGTCCAACAGACCCAGATAAGCATTCTTCCTACCGGAAGTAGCAACACTACTACCGGAAGAGGAAGCTGAAAAACCGGAAACGGAAGTAGACGGATGATGCAATGCCACATTCTTCCTACCGGAATCGGAACTCTATAGACGGAAACGGCGGAAGTTGACGAAAAAGCCAGATTATCATGAGTCACCGGATGTTCAGCCAAGCCAGAAACAATCACGGTGCTCATTTCCGGATGCCCGGTAAAACCAGAAGACAATCCGGACGGCAAACCCGCTTGCCCGGACAAGCCAGGAGCAGAGACGGGAGCAGAGGCGATCGGCGATCCTAAAACATTCCTGGCAATCGGTATCACGGAGAAACGAACTTTTGCATGTGATGACAAATCGGAAGCTTCCTCCACCGATGCCATCTTTTGAGGATTATGATGATCCTCAAGACTAACATGGTCTTTGGCCTGGCTCCTACCAGAGGATGACTTACCAGGCTTCTTTCTCGAGTCGCCGGATTTACCTTTTGGAGACTTGATCTGTTGCCTAGATGTCAAGGAAACCGGCTTAGCCCACTTGCACAGGCTTAACGACAAAATCTTTGAAGAACGATTTAGATAAGACTAATGGCCAACCCTTACAAATCCCACACATTTTTTATTTTGAGGGGAGCAGGAGGTACACCTCAGGTAAACGTGGCCCGCATAGTCCTTAGCGTGAAAAACGATCACACTTGATTGACGTACATTTTACTTTCTCAGAATTTAAGGACACTTCCTTTGAAAAATAAGAAATGATAAGAAATAAAGCAGCTAGCTTTTATGAGGATACGTCATAGGCGTACTTACGAAAGTGACTGAAGAAAGGAATCATAATGATTCCTGAATGATGATGTTTGAGGGCACTAGGAACTACGTTAATAGGAGTGGTACTGGCTATTTTATAACATGGTACTCTTGATGGTATATAATAGGCCTGGTTACTCTAACCTCGAAACGGGAGTAGTGACACGAAAACTGGTAACTCAAAAACTAGAGTTACAAACACCTCTAAAACACCATGATATAAAAAGTTAAACATAACTTAGGAAGGATGGGTTTCATGGTAGGCATTATTCGTGTCAAATATAGTAAGAACTGAAAACTTTCAGTAGCAAAGCTAAAACTTTTATATCAGATTGATAGCAGGCAAACTGTACGGCTAGCAGAATATTTGAAAAGTGAATCAGTTTTCACATTTGGGACCTACTGCGCATGCGCGAGCGTGCTTAGTGACAGGCGTCACCAAGGAGTGTGTACAGACTGGTGCCAGTCTATTGTAAGGCTAATGCAGGGGGTCCCTCTACCAGAAGCCTGGTTGAGGGTCTACATGGTGATGGTATTGGCATTAGGGAGTATGTAAGCGAGTATAAAAATTTTATTCTGATAGCTAAATGCAGATATTTGATTTAGCAAGTAGTGATTGAACGGTAATGGATGTTTTTGTGGTGTAATAACAACATCCATGCAGTCAATCTGAACATTTCTGGTCTGTCGTGAAGGTACAGACCCTTGTTCTGAGAAATTAGATCTCTTGCGTCTGGAAGAGAGATTGGATTGCAGACCAGAAGGTCCAGCAGATCCGTAAACCATGATCGGCCTGGCCAATACGGGGGCGATCAGTAGTACTTGGCACATCCCCTCTCTTATCTTTGCCAGAACTTTCGGGATGAGAATTGTTGGAGGGTACGCATACGCATACATTCCCTCCCAACTTATCGCCAGTGCGTCTACTGCTAAGGCTAGCGGGTCTGGGATCGGTGACACGTAAGTGACCATCTTTGCGTTTTGATTCATCGCAAACAGGTCGACATTTGGCTTGCCCCATTGTTTGAATAGAACCTCCGCTACTGATTGGTTGAGCTGCCATTCCATCGGACGACAAACCATCCTTCGACTGAGAGCATCCGCTAGGATGTTCAATCTTCCTGGAATGTGTGCTGCCCGAAGAATAATATTCCTCTCTTGGCACCACAGCAGAAGGTTCCAAACCATCATACACAACTCTGGTGATCTCATCCCGCCCTGGCGGTTCAAATAAGACACCACTGTTGAGTTGTCTGTCCTTATTAGGACAACTTTGTCTTGAATTAGACTCTCGAACTTTCGAAGTGCAAATACCACCGCTAATAGTTCGAGCACATTGATATGTTTCTGCGCATTGGTCCGATCCCATTCCCCTGACACTGACTGATTGTCCAATACCGCTCCCCAACCCGTCAACGATGCATCCGTGAAGATGACATCTGAGGCTGAGGGGGTTGTAAAGGAACACCTCGCAGAAGATTCTGTTCCGATAACCACCACTGAAGGTGGAATATCAATGGTTCTTTTACTGGTATCCTCAGAGATAACGAATCCGTTTTCTGAGACCAGAATGACATTAGATACATCTGAATTGGCCTGCGCCTGAGTGCCGCATATGGAACCACCTTCTCTAAAGATACTAGTAACCCCAGTATCCTGAGAAACTGGCGCGCCGTCAGATAGGCTCCTAGAGAAACCGACTCCATAACTGCAATCAGGCTTTTGACTCTGCTCTCCGCCGGAAAAGCTACGCCGTCCCTGAGATTGAAAAAGATTCCCAGATAAACAAACTCCTGGGATGGAGTCAGTTCTGATTTCTCTAGATTCACAATCCACCCTAGATCCTTTAATAAGGCTAGGACTACCTGCAGATTGCTGCGCAGAGTGACTGGATTCCCCGCCTTTAGCAGCCAGTCGTCTATGTAAGTGTGAACAGCTATGTTTCTCCTGCGAAGTAAAGAAGTCATGGCGAGAACCACCTTGGTGAAGACCCTCGGAGCTGTGGTCAGGCCGAACGGGAGAGCATCGAATTCCCAAACATTGTCTTGGAATGCAAAACGAAGGTACTTCTGAAAAGGAATTGACATTGGAATATGAAAATATGCATCCTTCAGATCTATCGACACTCCCCACATGCCTTTCCTCAGCCCTGTCATTACCGCTGCTACCGTCTCCATCTGAAATTTGGGAGAAAGAATAAATTTGTTCAACGGTTTGAGATTGAGAATTGGTCTCCATCCTCCGGTACGCTTCGGAACGAGGAACATGATCGAATAGAAGCCCAGTGAAGACTGATCTTTGACTAGATGAATCGCCTTCTTCTGACGAAGAGATTCTATTTCTGACCGAATGGCGTCTAGACGATCTGAGCCCCTTGGAACAGGAGTCCATATTGGAGTCGAGGTTAACGGAACTAACGATTGATGGATGAGCCAGTCCGGATCGTAGCCGTTTCTTATCCACTGACAAACTAAACAGTCGCGCACGACCTGTTCCCATTGGCTTAGGAATAACTGAAGTCTGCCTCCGACGGAAGGAATCTGCACACAGCTGTCGGTCAAGATTGGCCGATAAGACGCTAAATCGCTTGGGTGAAGATTCTCGACTCCATTCGCCTCCAAAGCCACCGGTACTGGTTCCGCCGGAAACCTGTCAGGAACGAGCCCCACGGCCGCCCCTCGGTTTCTTGTAGTACGACGGTCCGGAACCGCCGCCACGGCTATCCTTACGGTAGCCGCCACGGCCCGAACCACAACCCTTCCTGTCTTCCTCATACAGCCTCTTATTAGAGGACTTGTATGAGGATGAACGGCCAGTTCCTTGTGATCCGGATGGCCTATGGGCATCACGGCCAGAAGGACGGAAGAGCGATCTAGGACGCTGTCGTTGCTGCTCCTGGCGATGTTGCCTGTAGGACTGCTGCGGCTGTGTCCACTTAGTCGACTTCCATGACTTGCCGACTACCTCCTGCTCTGCAACCATTGAAGCGACCTTGGAGAGAGCTTGTCGTGCCGAGCCGCCAAACAAGCCTGGACCTATGAAAGGCGCAGAAGACAATGCAGCCCTCATCTCTGGTCCTGGTTCTACACAATCGAGAACCATTCTCCGCCGCTCTGCCAATGTCCTAGTGATCACCCTGGCCAGGCAATCCTGAGACAGGCGCATGGTGTCCCGAACAACGCCGGGAGCAGCCTCTGGCACCTGTCCACCATCCGCCGTGCAGTCCAGCATACCCTGCAGGACGGTACACCCGTGCGACAGCGCAGCCATGGCTGCCCTCGCCGCATCCTCAATGAGCGTGAGCTCATTGAACGGGTCTTTGTTGGTCTGGGAAACCAAAGGATGCGACCGCCCCTTAGCCTTCCCAGCCAATGGCCTATTCAGAGCCTCTCGTTCCGCAACGGAAAGCCGTGGAACACGGGCGTACTGATGATAGGCCAGCTCCGGAAAACGGCCCCTACTCCTTATCCCCTTCGGGGCCTTTGGCAATGCATAGTCTGGCTGAACCAGACGGTATGCCGCAACTTCCAGCATGTCGGAAGTCTGCATGTCCAACGGGAGTGTCGGCATGGCAGAAGAGCCACTTGACAGAGCGCTAGCCGCTCGCTCTGACATCCGCTCCATCGCCGGATCGCGCTGAGATCCCAGATCAGATGCCAACCCGAGACGATTGGTCATCCATCCGAGGACCTGCACCCATTCAGCTTCGGTGCAGAAAACGGACTCGTCCATCAACGAACTCCCGTTTTCATCCTCCCTCTCTCCCTTAGATGAGAGGGCCACCGACGATCCATGCTGAGCGCTATGAGACACGTCTCTGCCAAGACAGAGCGCATCCATAGCGTGACTACCAGCGGCACCGGTGTCTAACGAATCGCCAGACCCGGATTCTCCACAGTCCATCGGCTCCAGCACGGGAGTCGGGACCACGACCGCTTTACCTATGGCAGGCGTCGGCATTCCGATAGGAGCCGCACCTAACGCCGCCGGGATACCAGCAGGAACCGCAAAACACGGCTCTGCTGACCCCTCCGGTTGTACAAATAGCGGATGGAAAATGCCCGACGGAACGTCGACATCACCGTCCGCCTGGCAAACCCGTACTACTCCCGAGAGCGACCCCTGGGACGTACCGGGCATTGACGTCTTAGAAAGATCCGGCATGCCGGAATCTTCCATGAGCAACAAATCTTCCTCCTCTATCGTCGGCTCTTGAGCCAAGGACAGAGAAGGGGCAGGTGCATGACCCTCAGCAGAACTAGCCGGACCACCTAATGGTTGTCCTGCACCAGCTTGTGTCACCGGGACCGTGGACTGCAATGATTCAAACATTGCCTTGAACTGGGCTGCCCATACGCGCAGAGTTGAATCCATCCTGTCATTCAGCCGACCTTCCAGTCCCATCAACGACGCCTGCTGCAACTTCGCTGCCTTATCCTTCGCGATCCTCTCCAGTCTCGCACGCCGATCCCTGTCGAACTCTGCCACCATTGCCAACGACCACTTCACACACACATCACAAGGGCTCCCGACCTTACACTGGGCGCACGCCACGCAGTGATGTCCCAAATACTTCCGTTTCATGAACCGGTTGCACTTTTGGCACAACGTATTCGGATTTTTAGGTTTCTGCGAACACAGAGAAAAATTAAAACGCTGCACATGACAAATGATGACGAGCAATACGCACAATCGACTTGATAGTTAAGATTTCTTAAAAACATTAACTCTCTCTTAAATTAATGATAATCAAGTTTTCTTAGGCAGGAGATATTTGAAACTTTTTTGAGTGAAAATTTTTTAAAACACACAACGCAGCCTTTAACTAACGTTAAATAACCAAGGCTACATCGCCGATCTCTACAAACACCCTCGACAATGAAGCGAAAGCTAATATCGGCGATAAACAGAGTGCATAGACACACCAGGCCAAGAACGACATAATTCATGGGCGCCGCCATCTTGGCTAAGGGCGCATCCATATTTAGAGGAACCGAGTCGCAAGAGAAAATTAACCAAGTACCCGAATTAAACTAAAAGTTAATGGGTACAGAAGCGACTCCAACAATGGCTAACATTTTAAAACAATGTGCCAATTTAAGCAAATTTCAAACAGTCATTATGGCACGAATGTATAAATTCTAGATTGATACAACCTGCCCCTGAGATGATTTTCCCAATTCCTCCATGAGTCCACCGATAACCACGTAAAATACGCTCGCTAAACTCCTTATTGCTCAATTAACTAGCTCTAGAAAAAACGCGACTTTTCAAAAGCGCAAAATAGACGAATCTGACTGTGATTGGGAATTGACACGGTACCTGCGGCTATGGTATTCCCGGACACAGTATGGGCAGGACCAGGAGAGTGCGGAGTTTTAATTGTTTATTTTGAGCTAGACTAGATAATAGACATTATCATAATAGTACATCTGGTAAGTATTATTCGAAGTAGAAATGGTGGTCGGTGATGGTATCATGTGTAAGTGAATGTGAGCGATAGTAATTATGACTGTTTGTGACAATGAGCGATGGTGACGGTGATGGTGAGTGACAGCGATGGTGACTTGAGTAAAGCTAACAACGTTGACAATAGTGCTGAGTGATGACTGTGACAGTGTGGCTGTGAGTGAGTGAGCGAGTGTGAGTGAGTGAGTGAGTGAGTGCATGCACGAGCAAGTGAGCTTTGGTGGGTGAGCGAACGAATGAGAAGTCAGTGAGTGACATCACTCAGTCGTTGACTCGGAGGATGCATGGGTGAGTAGATTGATAGGTATCCCTGCAGTGTGTGGGTGGATGAGTGAATTTACAAGTCACTGGCTGGGTGTATGTGGTAGTTGGAAGGTGTCACTAAGTGGGTGTGAGGCTAGTAGAAATTGACAAGGGATCTATAGTAATAATAATCCAACCGATTCAAACAAGTATTTAAATTAACTAAAATCTCATATCTTGGTAGTTTTATTAATAGCGCAATCACATCAATGAATTTCGACTTCTAGGCTACACAAAAGTAATTCTGAAATCGAGAACAGGCGTTTTGTTTGCTCGATGGTACCCTGATAACACAGGCTATTGGGCTATTACAAGACCAATTAAGGGGTCCAGACAATTTTTCATGGGCCCAATTTTATCATTATGATGCATCGACACACATGGTCCAACATTTAGAAATACTTCTAAGACAATCTAAAAAGCGTTGTTTTCAATCTTAACCATTTCAATGACATATCCCTGAAAGAGTAAATTCGTTACACTGTTTAGCACGCTCTGTTGAATATTTTGAAATTAATATGAGTGGAAGCCATTGCTGCCTTATATCCAGTCATATTAAATTCAAAATATTCAACATCGTTCTCGTTTAACTGCCCCGCGATTGAGATACATGAATTCATCGGTTAAAAGTCAGGGGTTAATAATATTGGCTCAACCTGCAATAGACACATCACCTATAGAAAATAATTTTATGTTCGCAATCTTAAAATATGAATTAAAAAAGTTAGGTCGCCAGCTAGGTTAGTGAGTTTGAAATTTTGGTAGCCCCGCCTAAAATCTAGGAGCCACAGGCTATGGGGCCCATGCTAATCTTCAACACTGCATAGTATGCAACAGAGTATAGTTTTATGACAAGTGTTGTATTGCAGCGGGTTTTTTATGGCTAAAGGTAGGTCATGCTGACCTACTTCTGATGCATGACATGACAAAAAGTTGTCACTAGAATTTCTGACTCAAAAACCGAGACAGTCACTGCAGTGGTAAACTTTCCAAAATAATATTCTCTTGCTCTACAAAAGGCCATTCTGTAAACAAATATTTTACTTTTCTTGAAAAGTCTTGACAATTAAAGGGTCAAGTGTGGCAATCATGAATGCTATATTTTTGTGGTAGCATTAAGAGACACTAGCCAGGGTTTGTACACCTTTCAGGATCTGAAATTCCATGACTTTTCCATGACCAAAATTAACAAATTACATGACCTCTAAAAATCAACATCTCAGTCAAATTTTAATCAAAGGACTATGTCCAGGGTAAAGGGTCAACAATAAATAGCAAACAGATCAAATAAATGAATTAGATTTATTATATAACTTTTTTTTAAATGACAGTCACATGACAGTGTACATATAGGCACTATAATACTATATATGGTACAACCTCATCCAAAAACATCCTGAACTCTTGTAACACAGGGTCACAATCCACTTCTCTGAGTTTCTTGGCATCACACAATACTTTTACAACTCTACCAAAGTTCTCAACACATTGATTTGGGTTTGCTAGTATTTCTCGCGGATTTAAACAGTTCATTACTCTAACCAATTTATACTTCAGTGGACATTTATGCTGAAGTTTGGTGATGATCTTAATAATGAAGCCTTTACACTGAGCTCGAATATCCATAACCTGTCGATCGCTGATCTTCTTGTTTGACAGCAGCTTTTTCACAAGCTGCTCTGCAGTGAAACCAATGTCCACTTTCTGAATTACACACTGGTTTTTTTTCTCTGTAACATCTACTTTTAACATTCCATTAACTGATGATCCATTATTTCTAACTACATCACTAGAAACAACTCGCACCATTAATCCTTTCAAAACTCTAAACAAGTCGTCTGACAAAAATGGTATCATCGGTCTGTCAGTCTGATACACAGCTAAGAATGGTGTGAGTTGCTTAGCTATAGAGAGAAATGACTGTAGTTTAGCCTCTAACAACGGGTCTTTGAGCATAGTGACAACTGTATCATATGACTGTGTTTTTGGGTTGTTAATTTTCTTACTGTTCACACTTTCAACAAAGATGCGCAACTGTGGAAGCAATTCAAGGACACGTTCACAAATTGGTACATTCTCTAGCCAACGGTGTTTACAGAAACGCAATGGGAATTTTGTGCTACCTGTAACACTTGTGTAGTCCTCTCTCTTCGAGCTGGCGTATCATTGAACGACCAATGACAACTACGAAAAAGGCCATCAAGATTCCATTCGCTTGCAGCTGAACCATCCTTGAACGCTCCATGCACAATATGCAAGCCACAACTCCCGATATTAAGGAATGATCCACCGCAATCACTCTGGACATAATCATGGAATAAGTCCAGAAATTTCCAATTTACATTTGGGCCATCCATTGACACCTGAAATAAAAAAAATAAAGAAAAAATTATGCATTTGCCATATGATAATACATCAACCCTTTCACTGATTAGTTCCTGATATCTCATTTTCAAGGCTACCATACAGATAAACTGTTGAATATTTTGAAATCAATTTGACTTGAAGCAGTCAAATTAATTTCAAAAGCAAGCCTGGAAATAAGGTGCCTGTCAAGGACATTATCAGGCACCAAACTATCAAATGTCAGGCACAGTCTTGCCGGTTCCTGACATTTTGTCAGGTACAGATTTAAACAGAGCCTGTAGTTGCAGTGTGCAACAAAAGAGTCTGCATACAAGTGTTGACAAAGCCATAAAATATTCATCTACCTAAGGTGTATCATGATCATTATCACACTATTATAACCATAACATTATGGCAGCAACAGCTCACAGTCAAATTAATTTCAAAACATTCAACAGGTTAAGTTTTATATCGTCTACAGCAGCTCCCAGTGATATTTGTTTCAAAACTCAATCAGAATATTTAACAAAAATTTGAAAAATCATATGACATTCATACAAACAACCACCTGACTAGGTCAGTTATAACTTATCAAGCCAATCATTTTTGATGTAAATTTTCAAAAATACTCTTCCCTTGATCTGCTAATCAATATTTCTCAAGTCTTCTTGGCAATCCCCCCCACCCCCCTCCTGTTATGTTATCAGTAGATTAGATGGCTTACCTGTAGCAGATTCCTCAGGTTCAGCATCTTTATGCTGTCACTGATGTGATCAAGAAGTTGATCCGAACGAGCATGTCCCATGAAACTGGAATTTAAATATCTTGTACATACGATTTCGCCATCCCATATACGCACATGAATATCCAGCTGTTTGTTTTTTGTTTTGTGATTTAAACTTTCATCAAAAAGGAGCATGTAGGAGTTTTCATTTTGAATTTTCTGTTTTAACAAATCTGAGAAATATGGAGCAAATTCCAAAACAACATAGGTACGCCGTTTTCTTCTCACCACATGTAAACTGCCTGGCAATGTCACTATCCGGAAACATCATATGAAATAATTTATCAAGTCCTTCGTTGGAATGATATGAATAGTGGTTTTCTATGGAGTGCAATGTCCACAAAATCTCAGATTTTAGTGTAGATTCTTTAGTGGCAAATGACTTCACACTAATATAACCGGTGTTAACTGATGTACTCACAGGGAAGTTATCTTATCCTGTGACTTAATCAAGGAAGCTATATTAATACTGTTTCTCGGTTTGGCTAACAAATCCAGATGTTTTGAGCTTTTTGAGTGGCTTTTCACCGCAGCTTCACCCATATTAGATACGTCGAAAGACTTTAGACAAAGCCGACATCGTGCTTTTAAAGCGATAGCATCACGTTCTATCCAGCCACTGTACTGCGCATTTGATAACCAACTACCGTTAAAACTGCACTTTCTGGGCATTTTTACCAATAGTTAAACTTTCTTAGTCATATTTTATCACGGAAATATCGCGAACTTAAAAAATTAACACATTACGGCAACTATTTACTGTTAGCTTTACTTACTTTACACAACTGAAAATCCCAGCTTGATCGCAATTTATAAAATGACGCCACGTTTGTTTACGCTGAGAAAACAATTTCTTCTGGTAAAATTTATCGCAGACTTCACTCTCTTAGGTTCGTTTCGCATTCGTATTTATTACCATACTTTGTAGTAGTAGCCGAAACTTGCCGATCTGCATAATCGATCTGCATAATTAACTTTTCTTTTTGGGTTGAGAATCTCGGGCTTTCTCGCTAGCGCGAGACTACCGAGACTTGTTGGCAGCGATTGCTCAATAACAATACAGCTATTGTGAGCGAATATCATGTTATGACACGACCAAGCCAACACCTTGTTTCGATAACCTGTCTCACTTACAGCGGAATTTTATGCCATTAGATTTTTTAAAGCGAGATTTTCATTTTCCATGACTTTTTCATGACTTTGACCAAAATTACGATTTTCCATGACTTTTCCAGGCCTGGAATTTAGATTTTCAAATTCCATTACTTTCAAGGTTTTCCATGACCTGTGCGAACCCTGACTAGCGTAGAGAACGAGACTCGGATAGGGGTAAACACAGAAAATGAAAAGAACAGCAATAAGACCAACTACGGCCTCCACAAGTCAACTAGTCTCTATGAACAGCCGCAGTCTACAACTGCATCTCTAACATCTGCCTATCGATTCCTGTCTGGATTTTCCGCCGAAACGGTCCATATTTAACACGCCTTTTTTATACGAAAACTGGATAAACGTGCGAAACGAACTATGCAGTCAATAAAAATATATCGGCAACATCAGATTGCCGTAAATAGTTTAGTGAATTATTCTCTTTAAACCATTCAGTCTTCGTTTTATTCAAAGTAAACAACAGGCACGTTTGTCTGCGCGTACATTCTGTTTTTTCGTAGCTTCTCGCTTCGGTTGACGACTCACGTGACGAGCGAGTCCGCGCTAAAACACGGATCACGTATTGCGTTGCCGGACGGCGCCCGATTGTAGATTGAACAATCTACGAGGTTGAATAGAAAAGGTCTGATTGAAAATATTTTATTTTAAAATTGTTTAATAAATAAATGAATAATATTAATTATATTAGTAATAATCAACATGATAATAATAATAAGAAGAAGAAGAAGAAGAAGAAGAAGAAGAAGAAGAAGAAGAAGAAGAAGAAGAAGAAGAAGAAGAAGAAGAAGAAGAAGAAAAATATAATAATAACAATTTGATGTTAAAGAAATAAAAAATTAAATAATAATAATAATAATTATTATTAATATTATTAATAATAATAATAATAATAATATGATGAAGAAGAGGAGGAAGAAGAAGACTTTTCAAGTTACTTTATTACGATTCACGTGCCATTAAAACATATCACAAATTCATATATCACAGTCAATCAATATAATATTAGGGCAATAATAAAATAAAATAAGCGGATTGATATCACATAAAAAAATTAAAAATATGATTCAAAATACAGTTTCATGTAAGAGCCATTAATAACAGCTATATTATATAAAAATTAAGTGCGTTGTTTTCAACGTGACAAATAAACTTGTTGACAGCCCAAAAGTTTTTAAAAATTTCCAAAGAATCTATGTTCAAATGATGTTGAAACTCAATATGTATACGTGATCGTAATCTAGATATGCATTCACGAAGCGGGTCTGTCTGATGAATTTCATCTAAGAGGCGTTGTCTGGTTACATACGTTGCCATTTTAGCATTCGCTATAATCCAATTGCTGAGACGATGACGTATTTTACGCTCGCATTTAGCAGAGCATTTCGGACAAGGCATACCTTTTATATAGTCATTCATTGTAAAGGTTTTGCTCTCCTGTAATTGCAAAAACGTTCTTCTAACAGCTAAAAGCAAAGGTTGAAGGCGTGGACAAGTTAAAAACATATGAGTTATATCTTCCCGCTCACCACAATAAGGGCAGTTATCATCAGGGCGGTAACCAGCACGATAAAGAAATACTCCTGTGTTTAACGCATTATGCATAACTTTCCAGGACAAATCACCTTCATAACTCGTACATGGATATTCATAAAAACAGGAACAATTCTCTAGCGACGTAATATCTAACGATAACACATCTGCCCATATACTATTATTAGGGTTATGTAAGCTATTCGAATAACAATGCAGCAATGAGAGTTCATAGATGTCTTTCCTACAAATAGTGGGAAGAGACACACAATATTCGAAGGCATCGCTCATACAGGAAAGTTCGATTTGGTATACAGACCTAGGAATGTCATCAGGACGTTTTAATAAGTCATTCCATTCAGACGGAAAACTATTCAATAATTCGTTAAGATTATTTTGGAGAATTCTTTTAGACCGATTGCAAATTTTCTGACACAGTTCATCAATTGAAAGCATGTGATCGCTAACAACAATATCGCCAACCGTAGTGACATTAGCATGTATAAAATGATGCAGTAAGTAGGCAAGCCCTGTCACAGAATTTCTTATCAGTGGATTGAGGAAAAGTGGCTCGTTTATAACATCAGCTTTACACACAGGTTGTGATGTTCTCAACACGTTGAATGTAAACCAAGCGTTTAACAAACTTTTATAGAACAATGGAATATCGTGTTTATTATTAATATCTAAGTATGTATAAAATAACTGATGATCATAATTTAAACTATAAACATGTTTTAAAAAGTAACTAGAAAACTTGAAACAAGAATGGCACGAATAAATATTTAAAAACGATTGTACATAATCAATACGAAATGCACGTAACCGAGATTGTAAATGCACTAATCCTTGTCCACCATATTCTAAAGGCAGAAACAGTTGTTCTTTAACCAGCCAATGTTTTCCCGCCCATACAAAATTAGTTAGTCGCTTTTGAAGTGTATGTACAATATCAGCTGGTGGGTCAATAACAGCAAATCTATGCCAAAGCTTAGAGGCAGCCAATAATTTCGCAATAATAATACGACCTCTAAAAGACAAAGCTCTTGACAATGTCAAGCAACTTGCAAGCTTATTATTAACATCAGCCTCTATGTTATCCCAATTACGGTTATTGTAATCTGGTGAATTCCCGATGAAAATTCCAAGAATTTTTAGGCCCTCGTTATTCCAGGTAATCCCCAATGGAGTATCCGTGCGATCCTTCCAAGGACCCTCCCAGAGAACCCCAGTTTATTCCAAATTAACTTTCGCATTGGACGCAAGTCTTTATCACTGGTAGCGAAAGCTGTCAAATCATCAGCATAAGCTGAACAACCAACCGTTTCCTCGGCAGTATTAAGCACTGCTATTCCTTTTAGGCCTTCAGTAGAACATAATTTCATCAGTAGTGGCTCTATACAAATCGCATACAAGGCCCCAGACAAGGAACAGCCAACTTTTTGGGAGATGATTGGTGATGATTTAAATGCTGTTTTTACCCAATCCATTCAGGATATGCGATTAGCTACGTCATGAAGGCGAGCTGTTATTACATTATTGCCAAAGAAAGGTGACCCGAGTCTCATTAAAAATTGGAGACCTGTTTCACTTTTATGCGTAGATCTAAAACTATTTTCGAAAGCTCTATAATCGCATTAGCGATGTTCTTAGAGAAATAATTCACGAAGACCAGAGTTATTGCGTACCACGTATATCTAGATTATGATCACGTATACGTATTGAGTTTCAACATCATTTGAACATAGATTCTTTGGAAATTTTTAAAAACTTTTGGGCTGTCAACAAGTTTATTTGTCATGTTGAAAACAACGCACTTATTTTTTATGGAATATAGCTGTTATTTTTTTTATGTGATATCAATCCGCTTATTTTATTTTATTATTGACCTAATATTATATTGATTGACTGTGATATATGAATTTGTGATATGTTTTAATGGCACGTGAATCGTAATAAAGTAACTTGAAAAGTCTTCTTCTTCGTCTTCTTCTTTTTATTATTATTATTATTATTTAATTTTTAATTTTTTTTAAAACAAATTATTCTTATTTACTATACTTATATATTTTTTTAATTATTATTATTATTATTATTATGTTGATTATTATTATGATTATTACTAATATAATTAATATTATTCATTTATTTATTAAACAATTTTAAAATAAAATATTTTCAATCATACCTTTTCTACTCAACCTCGTAATACGTGATTTAGCGCGGACTCGCTCGTCACGTGAGTCGTCAACCGAAGCGAGAAGATACGAAAAAACAGAATGTACGCGCAGACAAACGTGCCTGTTGTTTACTTTGAATAAAACGAAGACTGAATGGTTTAAAGAGAATAATTCACTAAACTATTTACGGCAATCTGATGTTGCCGATATATTTTTATTGACTGCATAGTTCGTTTCGCACGTATATCCAGTTTTCGTATAAAAAAAGGCGTGTTAAATATGGACCGTTTCGGCGGACAATCCAGACAGGAATCGATAGGCAGATGTTAGAGACGCAGTTGTAGACTGCGGCTGTTCATAGAGACTACAAGTCAACATGTAACCAAATGCTAAGCGCATAATTTAACAATAAGTGTAGGTCGTGCACCACTGCTAACACGGGAACACCCATCTGCACCACAGCATTTCCGCAAATAAGTGCGAACGTCTTAAATGTAATGTCACTGATATATTGACGGTTTCAAGGATACTTAATTAAGCGCCAACAGTCAATGCATTTAAGAACAAACTAGATTATCACCTTTAAAAAAAAACTGAACAAGCCATACTACAACAAAAAGACATTGAGGCAATAACATGGCACTGGTTTATGTCTCTCATAAAAATGATGATGATGAATGCATTCTATTGCCAAAACTTTGGGGGTGGGGTGGGGGGGGGGGGGTTAGTGGAACCAACGTAAAGCCAATCACAATTAATTATGCATCTGACACCATTTACTATTAGTCGATGTTTTTATTGGTTTCATTGTATGGTCGGTCTGTAAAATAATCCTCTATGCCTATGATCATTCCACAGGCATCTAAATTCTAAAAACGAAAACTGGTGTCGTTGAAATAGCTTCGACATTTGTGCTGAAAAATTATTTATCTTCTGTATCAATAAACCACGCATTAGATAAACACATACAATTAATCTAAACTTCATGATTATGCGTTTGGGCGGCATATAAACAGATTTTACTGTTACGAAAACTGATTCTATGAATGCCAGTCAAGTCGTCCCATCTCCCAACTCGTCCCATATAGGAAAGTCAAGTCGTCCGAAAAGAATAAGTCAACTCGTCCCTATTTCCAAACGGACGGGTCGGTCTATTAATTTAGGACGAGTTGACTTTCCTAGATGGGACGAGTTGACTTTATAAAACGCGGCGGGTTGGTGATTGGGACGAACTAACAATATTATCGGCCACTTGCCGAATGTGGTCCACTCTTCACTGCCAATTTGTATTAAGAGGCCACCTATAGTGCAGCAGAGTATCCACTTAATTGTGCACTTTCTGGTACAAGCAAGAGATTTTGTATAATGAATCTACATACACTACAGATGATTTTAAGAACTGGACCCATCCCGAAAGTCGCCTGGATCTACCGTGGTAGCCATTTTTACTTTTCCGGTATGCGAAACCTATTTTTCACTATTTCCGGTACTAAATAATGACGAATGAACGAATTATTGTAGACAAAATTAACATAAAGCATGTAGCATATACCATCAAGACATGCAAGATAATGGCATCTCCCAAAATGAAGGAAAAATTATAGTGGCCTATTATTTTATCTCCCAAAATGATAGAAAAATTCAAAATGGCCGCCAATTTGCATATTTCATGGCCGCCAATTTGCATATTTAATGATATGTTGATATGTATAAATTATCCCAACTTTAGGTATAACACTAAATTATAGTTCTTGTTGTTTTTCAGGTTTAGTAGATTAGAGTAGATGAACATCTTTTAGCCATGGCCAAACGTTTCATGCTAGTAGATCCTGACCAACCAAGTGGATCAAAACAGCCCAAGTCACTCACATCCACAAATTGGGACCTGTGCGCATTGTTCCAGAAAGATACAGGGGATGCTCTCCAATGTCCCGTGAAGAAATTGAATCAAAGTGTTGGAAGTGCGTATAGGTCTTTCGCTAATAACATGGATGAATTTAATAAAATCAGGTGTTTACCAATGGACATTGACATTGACCGACTTGATGACGGAAGTGGTATCGAAGCAACATTTGAGAGAAATCTGGCAGCATGGCACAAAACATGCTTGTTAAAATTCAGTGATTTGAAACTAGAACGTGCAATGAAGAAACAAACTGTAAAGGACAAAATACCCATTTCAATGTTTAACAGACGTGGTTCAGGCCAAGCTAAATCAGTTGAACCAACATGCTTCTTTTGCGGGGAACTAGCAGGACAATTGGGTCTTCGTGAAGCTTCAACCTTCGATATAAATTTTCGTGTCCGCAAATGTGCCCATGACTTACAAGATACTAAACTGTTGGCAAAGTTAGCCCCGGGAGATATGATAGCGCAAGAGGCAAAATACCATCCCAAATGTCTAGTAAATTTATATAACCAAGCGTCAAGGACGGCTACCACCATTAATTGTGACAAACCGGATGATCATCTGCATGGTATTGTCTTTGCACAGTTAGTTGCGTATATAGAAGAATTCCGAACAGAGGAAGATACAGCTGCGGTCTTCGAGTTAGCCTGTCTAGCAGATATGTATGCAAAGCGTCTTATCCAGCTAGGGGCTATTATTGCGGACAACAGAATTCACAGCACAAGACTGAAAAACAGATTGCTAGCAGCAGTTCCTGACCTTATAGCTCACAGAGATGGTCGTGGAATACTTCTTACTTTTGACCAGAACATTGGAGGTGCACTACGAAAGGCATGTGACCGTGATAGTGAAGCACTGTGCTTAGCAAGAGCTGCTCAGATTGTGCGTCAAGAAATGTTCAATCAAAAGTTCTCTTTCAACGGATCATTTCAGGAGGGTTGTCAACAGGAGTCCATACCAACCACTTTGCTGACACTCGTAGAAATGATACAGGAAGGCCCGAACATTAAAACTCAGACAGAAAACGGCTCCTCAAATAGAATTGCTGCTCTTTCCATATCTCAGCTCTTGATGTTCAACAGTGTTAAATATGCACGGGCCGCCAATTCAACAAGTACAGCACGCCATAGTCGTGACCGTGAGAGTCCCCTTCCCATATACGTTGCTCTTAAAATTCATGGTCTCACCCGCAAGAGATCTCTGGTTGACACGTTCTTTAGTCTGGGATTGTGTATATCGTATGACAGGTTATTGCAAATAACATCAGACATTGCGAAGGGGGTATGTACACGATTCGAATTAGACAATGTTGTGTGCCCACCAAAGATGCGCCATGGATTATTTACCACAAGTGCCGTTGATAACGTAGACCACAATCCCAGCTCTGCTACTTCACATGATTCATTCCATGGAACAAGCATTTCCATCATACAGCACCTCTCTCATGGATCAACTGGCATGGCACGTGACGAACTGGTTATTAATCAAGACACCTCCTCGACCAGAGTGGTACCTCCATTACCATCAAGCTTCACATCTGTTCCACCAGCTTCACTACGAACAAAAGAATTCAACGCACCAGTGGTGTGTGGACCTGTAAAGCCTCCAGACAATCGACTTACAGTTGAAGCCTCAGATGAAGAGAGAGTTTGGCTGAACAAAGTGATGACGGCCACAGAGAATGATACATTTGTGAGTGGAGACTGGATATCCTGGTCAGCCTATCATGCTGACATGCAGCAAACATCTTGCCCTCCATCTGCACTAAATGGCCTGTTGCCCCTGTTCCTGGACAATGCACACTCGGTGGCGATGATTAAGCATTCTATGGATCTAGTCAAGGCAGCTGTTCAGCATCTCAACCCTGGTCAGATTCCTGTCCTTGCTGCTGACCAACCCTTGTATGCCATAGCCAAGCAAATACAATGGACGTGGTCAGATACACATGGAGAAGACTCCTTCATAATAATGTTTGGCGGCCTACATATTGAAATGGCAGTCTTAAAGGTAAGTATAAAACACTGCTTCCAGTACAGTGCTTCAAGTATATTCCTCATGGTTAAATTTATTCCAAAATATCCAAAGATATAATACATACATGATAACAAATTGACATTTAGTATCTAGTACTCTTAAATATTTTGAAATTATATTGACTGAACTGGAAATTTCAATAAATATGTTCACCAATATCATAATGTGTTCATCTAATAAATGACAAAAACAGTGGCTGTCATAATTTTGGAAAATGTCCTCCTACACAGGTCATGAAACGACTATCAGAGAAAATTCCCAACTTGATTGACTGTACTGTGACAGCTAATCCAGCTGGAAATTTTCAAAATAACTTTTGTTTTGGCACTCTAAACCGTCATCCAAAATATGAAAATAAATAATTACTAAATGTTTTAGTCATTAGAGGATTACCTAATCTAAACACTACAACTTGATCCAAACATTGTCAAAATACAAGTTGGAACTATGTGTGCTGGTCAATATTACCAATGAATATGATACAGTTTCTTCTTCTTCTTCTTCTTCTTTATCGTTTTGAGGCGGTTTTTCCAGGCTGTGCTGGGTTCGCCTTTGTTCTTCCTATGGCCTTCCTCCATTTGACACGGTCCCTGGCGTCCCGTTGGTCTATTCCCAGCAGTCTCATGTCGGCAGACACAGTATTCTGCCAGGTCTTTCTCGGCCTGCCAGAGGGAGCTGTCCCCTCCACCGTCACTTTGGTACAACCCTTCACCCAGTCGGCGTCATCCTTCCTCTCCACGTGACCATACCATCTCAGTCTGCTCCTTCTCATCACATCTCCAATCGCCTCCATTCCCGTTCTTCTTCGGAGTTCTGCACTGGACAGTCTGTCCTTCAGAGAGACACCACACATCCACCTCACCATCCTCATCTCAGTTTCATTAAATAAATCTCTTAATCCTTTAATTGTTACGATTGGCCAAGAAAAGTATAATGCGTGCTTGATTGGATGTTCATTTCGGGATATGAAAAGACAATAAGTCAGTAACCCCTACCTTAAGCAACACTGTTATACATCATCCTACCCACAGCATATTATGCCTTTAACATTCTCATTATCAAATTCAGATTCTCTCCAATGTCCATCTGTATACACCAAGAGAAGCATTTTTGTAGACTTTGCCAATTGAATAACTGGTTTGCTTATCGGACCAGTCTTTCCAGTGATAACTTCTCCAAAAGTGTCTTCTCTTCATCTGCAAATCGACATTTTCCAAGGCAAAACATTTTAGACTTGTATGATTGGCAAATCGCTAGGTCTCCCCAGATAATTCCATCCAGGGTTTACAGATAGTGTGTCGGGCTTTCATTGCACATGTGTGAATGTCCTATTAAGCATACTAAATCTACAAACATTGTTGTCTTATATTATAGCTTTTGGGGGATTGGCTCGAAGACAGTGGATGGACGAGTGCTCTGACACAAGCTGATGTTGCAAGCTCTGGCACAGCAGATTCGTTCATTTCGGCAAGCCACGTGACGAAAACACGCCATGCTCACCAGGTCACAGCAGCGAGTCTACATTGCTTGATCCATCAGGCATACACAGAAACGTCTCCAACTACTCTCAGCTTTGACGACTGGTGTGCACAGCGGGCAGTTCAAAGTGTCCATTTTGATTACTGGCTTACCGTTCTGTCCTTAGAGATCATGCTTCTCATCTATGTAAGATCAATTCGGGAAGGAAATTTTGATTTGTATCTACAATCACTAGCACAGATCACACCATGGATGTTTGCATTAGATCATACACACTATGCCCGCTGGTTATCTGTTCACATCCGCGACATGATGATTCTGTCCTCGAAGCATCCAGACATCCTTGCAGAGTTTCGTTCTGGAAAATTCGTGGTCCACAAAACAAGCAACAAATTTTCAGCAATGGCAATCGACCAATGCCACGAGCAGAATAATTGTTTGGTTAAAACATCGGGAGGAGCAGTTGGACTGACTGACAATCCTGCAGCATTGCGTCGCTGGACTGTTGCGGGCCCTGAAGTGGCACGGCTGGTTAGAGAGTTTGAAGAAGATCAGATAATTAGTGGATCAAAAGTCAAGCAAAACCTGGAGGGTCTTCATCATGACCAACAACCCGCGGTCCAGTCTGCCTTTCTGAAAGATGTCAAGTCCCTCATAGCAGTTATACAAGAGATGGGAAATCCATTTCTGGAGGACAGTGCCGATCTTCTCGTTCTAGACACGAAAGATATTATGAACAGTTCAGTTGCTGAAACTATCAGAAAAGTGAAAACCCTTGGTGAGGAACAGTTCACTAAGTTTGTTGATGAACGGTTATCCAATTGTGTTAAGCCTGTTACAGATCCATTGCCCAAGAACAAGTTACCTCTCTTCAGCCGCCCATCAGTCAAAGTACTGTCAAAAGATAAACTACAGTTGCAGTCAGTAAAGAGTGATTGTAATTTGTTCTCTAGGTTATATGTGGCTTGTCAGGCGAGAGATGGTGATGTGGACCAATTCTTCTGCCATGAAAATCAAGGATCCCCTCCATCACTGTCATTAGGGGGTAAATTACGGCTTGGTACAAAGGCAGATCTAATGCCTTGCATTGAAGCAGGGACAATCACAACAGAACAATCTCCAGTTGTTGATGCCAAATTTCTGGATGGTGCCGCTGTGGTCCAGATGCTGAATCCTGGAACAGCAAAAACCTTCTTAGAGTATGCACAGCAGGTGTTTGTGCCTTATGTATCCTCACAGCTTCAGAATACCAATCGTATTGATATAGTGTGGGACCAATATCAGCCAGCTAGCCTTAAGGGTACCACCAGGCAAAAGAGGGGAAAAGGTGTGCGTAGACGAGTTGTTTCCTCTTCAGCAATGCCCAAGAATTGGAAGGATTTTTTGCGCGTGGACGAGAACAAAACAGAACTGTTCAGTTTCTTGTCACAACAAGTTATGCTTTTGCAAGGAGACGGAAGGAACATATATGCAACTGATGGAACTAATGTGATCTGCTCTTCTGAACAGACAGATATCTCAGAACTGTCGCCGTGTTCACACGAGGAAGCTGACACGCGTCTGTTTTTACACATGGCAGATGCTACTAAGAAGGGTTGCAAAAAACTATTGGTGCGTACCGTTGATACTGATGTTGTGGTGTTGGCAATAGCGACGCTAAACAAAATACAAGCAGATGAATTGTGGGTTGCATTCGGTACAGGTGGACATTTCAGATTCGTAGCCATCCATGAAATAGTTACAATCATTGGACCCCGGAAATCTGCTACCCTTCCAATGTTTCATGCCTTTACGGGCTGTGACACGGTGTCGTCATTTGGGGGTATAGGGAAAAACACAGCGTGGTCAACGTGGAACTCATTCCCTGAGGTAACTGAGGCACTTGCGGAGCTAATGAACATTTCAGAAACTATCAGTGACAAGTCTATGGAACTATTAGAGCGCTTTGTTGTCCTCATGTATTCTAGAACAAGTGATATTATTAGAGTCAATGATGCTAGGAAGCAACTGTTCGCCCAGAAATCGCGTACATTGGAGAACATTCCACCAACTCAGGCTGCATTGGAGCAGCACATAAAGCGAGCCCGTTACCAGTGCTACTGTTGGAATATGTGTTTGTCATCAAATCCGCAGTTGCCAAATCCGTCTGATTGGGGCTGGATTAAGAGTTCCACGGATTGGCAACCATTCTGGACTACGCTCCCAGAAGCATCGAAGTCGTGCTATGAACTCATACACTGTAGTTGTAAGAAGACATGTCGAGGACGGTGTAAATGTATGAAAGCAGTGCTTAAATGTACTTCACTCTGTGCCTGTTCAGGAAATTGTCAGGATTAGAATTTGATATTAGAGTTCCAAGTTGACTTCTTAGTATTAATCCATGAACTATAATATGTTATACAAACGTGTAAGTTGGTAGTTAATGTGAACATTATCAACTACCATTTCACTACGCTAACAACAGTTACTGTACCCATTTATCAATCAAGTATTTCTATGTATGATTAGTATATTAAGTGAGTAATTTGATAGGTATTTTGAATTATGTGTGACAGGATATATACAGTAATTTTAGTGGCAATAATTATGGAACTGTTGATTATTTTGAAAATAATCGACTGAACGCTTTAGGTGGATTAACCATGCACCAAAGACTTTCAGTCAAATTAGTTTCAGAAGATTTAACAGATTCAGAATTATAACACATGGACGATGTCGTCTCCACTATTCCAGCAGTCAAACAGTTCACTGTTTCACTAGGGGATAAATTTAATTTGGCTTAATTTTGAAACCGTTAATTATTTTCAAATTATCCTTCAGAATCAGAGATATACATGTATGTCTGAAAGAATTTAGCGGCCTTACAGTTAATAAGGATGTTTATCGTCATCCTCACCGAACATGAGGACGATGGTATTGCTATCGGGTCTGTCTATGTGTGTGTCTTTGTGCATGGATATATCGGAAACTACTGGTACGACCTGGCTGAAATTCTCGAACAACAAAGGTCGAATTTCATCATGATCCAGCGAAAAGTGTCCAAATTCGAATGGATTGGATCAAAACCTGGATCAACTGATATCTTGAAAAGGAATTATCTAATTTTCCCCAAATTTTAAAATAAGAATGTGGGATGTAATACTTAAGATTACATTTAGCAGTAATTTGAACTGAATCCAGATTAAACCAAAAATCCGAAAAATGTGAAAAACCAAGCAAAATCTAATTTTTGCAAAGTGACACAGATGGCGAGGGTCTTGTTCTATGAGTGCTCATTCCATTTTATATTGCTTGTATATCATATCTACATACAAACATAGACAGGGCTTATATGTCCCTGTAAAAGATAGTTACTACAATAAACCTACTTACCAGCGGTTCATATTTTTAGCTCACCTGGCCTGAAGGGTACATTGTACATATTAGGTGGAGACGACATGTCATGATTTTATTTCGGCGAGATCTGTCTATATTTGCTAGAGTTATCTCCCCTGAAGTGTTTCAAAATCGTACAAAATTTGTTCCCGGGCCAGATCTCGAAAAGTTTCGAACTCTGATTAGAAATTCTTTTCACAGTGTACATATTAGGCGGAGACGATGTGTCATGATTTTATTTTGGCGCGATCCGTACATATTTGCTAGAGTTATCTCCCCTGAAGTGCTTAAAAATCATTAAAAAAATCTTTTTCAGGCCAGATCTCGACAAGTTTCGAACTTAGATTAGAAATTCTTTTTTCAGTGTAAATATTAGGTGGAGAGAAATCATCTTTTCTAATTCACCTGTTACTTAAAATTTTCCTCAACTTTTTAGCGGGGCGGGGTATTATGCACCGTTTGCTGAGCTCTTGTTTATTTCGTGATTGTCTTCGTGGCCATCTTGGATTTCAAAAATATTATGGGCAATATATGTAGTTATCGTCACTGTAGTCCAATATTTATATTGTGAATTTAAAGATCTCTCTCTTTTGAATCCGAATGTCTTAAAGCTAATGTCCAGGTGAGCGTCACAGGCCCTTGGGCCTCTTGTTACAAAGTGCTATGTTTTGTGGCAATTTTGAAATTTTTTGCCGTCTTGGAACTTGATTCTATTGATTGTTCATGTTTAAATGTAGTAAGCATTAAAGTTGTATATATTTACTTAGTTAAATTGAACTAATTCCTTTAGTAGAAGTTGACACAGAAACTGTAATGGCTCAAATTAGATTCCGAATATGGCAAATCTTAAAATTGCTGCCAAACCCGTCACATGTGACTTTCAGGATGGGTCCAGATCTTAAAATAATGGGGATAGAATCCCCAATCTCCCTGCCAAATTTCATGCTTGTACCACAAAGTGCACAATACCTCATATATTTTGGGTTAATCTGCTGCACTACTATACCAATTATAAAACCACTTGACAGTGCGCTCCTGAATACACGGATCACTTTCATTAAGGGACCACATATGCCAAATTGATACCTCTTGCCAATGTAGTCCATCCAACACTGGCCACCATATGTATTGAACACTTACCAATTAATACGGCAATGCTACTTGTCAATGTGAATCACCCTATTCTGACCGCATGTATCTACCGACCACCTAGATGTCAATTGCAAACATTGACTAGCTATATTAAGAGACCGCTATACATTTAATGACCACCTAGATGTCAATGGACCTTTCAATTTTTAGCTATGCCCGCCCATCGCTAGCTACGCTCCACCCACACCTCGCAGTGTTGGGATTGATCGATCCTCGAATGCCCTAGCCATCAATTTCTTGAAAACTATACAGGGAAGCTGTTGAATATTTTGTAACAGAATATTTATTAAATAGTAAAAGCAAACAATTTGTACAATAACACATATCCCGTCTTCAAATATGCGTTCGTGACATACTTATCGACATCATTCATTATAATGTCATTCTACACATCACGCAGTTCATTATGACGTCATATGATGGGTGGGTACTCTGGAAAGGTGAATTGCCAACATTGACCACCTGTATTAGACCACTATATTTAATGACCACCTATACCACTTGTCAACATTGACCACTTGTATTAGCAGGCTACGGTTGACGTAACCATACATTGATTCATAGAATATTAATTGTGAAAATAAGGTCTTAAAATTTAATCCGTTGTGTACCATTATCACTAGGCGTAGATCACCGACTACTATTAAGTAGTGCTTTCCTTAAAAGTACCCGCCACAAAGCTTACTTGTGGCGGTTGGGTGTTTGTTCAACTTATTATAACCATTTGAATCCGAAAAGCAAAAACAATATAGCATACGGAAACTGTAGTTGATTTAACAAAAACAACTTGTAAGCTGAGAATTACTATTTGAACAGCACATCTCCCAAATATTACGCAGAGATACGAGAGATGGCAGCCTATATTGAAGCTGCAGGTACCAGTTCTGCATCTGACTTCTTCCCTAATTTGCATAGTACAGCGCTATCCTCACCACCATCATCACCTCCATCAGTGTCGCCATCTCTGCCAGCTTCGCTATCTCCACCTGCTTGCCATTTCTGCCTGCTTCGCCATTTCCGCTTTCTTAGCCAGCATCACTATCTTCGCCATCTCCACCTGCTTCGCCAGCATCACCATATCCGCCTGCTTCGCCAGCATCACCATCTCAGCCTGCTTCACCATCTCTGCCTGCTTCGCCAGTAGCAGCAGCAGCAGCAGTATCACCACCTGCGTCACCAGATGCAAGTATTACGTTTGCGTTGGATTCATCCATATCAACACCATCGCGACACGAAGAGTTCAGTCTACAGGATCAAACACATGCAGATCTTGAAATCGAAGAACCAGCGATGAAAAGCTACGAGATTGTCGAAGGTGGAACCCAACGCCGTGGTACAGCTATACCAGAGGCAGCATGGCAACAACAGTAACCAGTCAAATTAGTTTCAAAATATTCAACAGACTACCTGTATAGTTTTCTGGAAATTGATAGTCATGGAGTTCCGAGATCCATCGATCAGCGGTGCTTAGGTAGAGATGGGCGGGGCATAGCTAAAACTGGAAAGGTCCATTGTAGTATCTACTACAGCTGTCTGTTTTTGTTTTGGAAACATGTTACGTTATAATTCTGAGCTATAATGTATGTAGTTATTACGTTTTCTTCACGTCCGTCGGAGGTGGTATATCCGGCTGACTTTCTATTGTAAAGTAACGTTTCGACAATTTTTTCTAACATAATTAATTCATACTAGACACAATTCGTAAATACAAGTTACTTCGTATAGATTTGTTATTTAATGAAAGCCATTCAAACATTTATCCATCCGTAGTTCACCTGGAAACGGAATGTTTCATCACATCCGTGAGCTCCATCGTCGTCGCCACTCTTATATAAGGCAACGCTTATTATATCCATCCTCATCTGAGCCACCACGTGCCAGCAGATTGTGGTTGTAGGCTTTTGAATTTTTTAAAACTAATTTGACTTGAATACGCCGCTATCCTCATCATAATAAATTTGTCATTTCCATAAGGAGTTAAGATAATCTGATAGTGTTAGAGAACCGCCATCCTTTTTGCCCAGTAGTAGTTCTCTACCCGAAAGTTGTTGCCATCTCTTAATTAGTGAAAGGTGTAATAATAATAATAATAATAATAATAATAATAATAATAAAAATAATAATAGCAATAGTTTTCAGCAGTGGTGTTGCTGCCCACATTACTCTTCCAGTTCTGATTATGGGCCATGGTTAATCTCTTGACTAAGTCTCTTAAAGAGCCACCCACCATTCATTTTTTGCACGGCTTTCATGAAAAGTGTTCCCAAAATCTTTAATGAATGGGCGACTTTGTTGATGTCGCAATTTCTATATGTGGTCCATTGAGACAACCAATCACAACAACAAATGTATGTGGTTCACTAAGACAAGCAATCACAGTAATATTCCAAAAATCAATGAATAAACTGCGACCGTGGGAGTTCAAAATAAAATTCACAGTTTCGGCGCTAAGACAACTCCCACTAAGACGTGAAATAACACACAACGTAATTACAGGAAACCACGTCACTAATTTGAACCAATGAGAAAGCACGTTATGTCCACTTCGATTTTCATGTAGTATTGGCTTTAGATACGAGATCAGTCTGTATTTGGACTCGGACTCTTTTAGACGTATTTCTGCCCTGCTTTGTCACTCGAAATTTTGTTTATAAAATTTGAACATCTGGAAATAATTCAAATTTTTATTCAAGTCTAATTTTCGTAGTAGATTTTGATTCGTATGGCCTATACCTAAATTCGTAAATAGCTAAATAAGATTTCTTAGCTCCTGATTCAATACTGTGTATCTTTTACAATCTTGAAGATGGAAGAATATTATGTCAAATATTCTTCATCTTTTAGGTTTGAAACATCTCATAGTAGCTAAAATAAAAGTCTGATGACAGATTATGGACGCTGAATTGGATGGTTTATAGATTAGAAATTATGTAGAATCTATATAGGGCCTATTACTATTTCAGCCCTATGTAATCCATTATCCATTACAGATAGGTTCGAATAGTATAGACGGAACTCTTGGAATACCTATTTTTAAAAACATCTGATAACTTGAGATTCTGTCGTATATAAAAAGATCGTCCTCAGTACAACCCGCCCTACTTCTAACTCGTCCTAGGTCAACTCGTCCAATTAGTGTTCATATGCGAATATACGTAGTTATATTATATTATTCGGGATTATAGAGCATATATTATGTGATTAATGCAATGTTATTTGATAATCACATAGTATCAGAGCTCTATTATCCTGAATAATATAATATAACCATGTATATTCATATATGAACATTATTTGGGACGAGTTGACCTAGGACGAGTTAGAAGTAGGGCGAGTTGTACTTAGGACGGGCTGTATTTAGGACGAGTTGACTGGATACCGATTCTATCATTTAGTTCAAGATAATTTATTACTTGCATGACATTTACCAGAAAGCTGATGTTCTCCATGAAGGTCGACGTCACTCGATCAATGGTTTCTTCACATTTAAATAAATTGGACATCTCTGACCGTGATCTGTGATGTATTTATAAACATTCAACAGCAGACGACAGTATTCTTCTTCTTCTTCAAGTTCTTGCTCTGGTAAGTTCCTCCTGTCGTATGAGACCCGTGGCTGGTACTGTCACGACGTACAATGTAATGTTCTATTGTAAGTTATGAAGGTAAAAGGAAATTAGTTTGCATTTAACTACTGTTTTATCTACATTTTCAAGTGCTGTCCAAGGTAAATGCAGCGACAATTTCTACATGTAGATTCGTAGATTGGATAATGAGAAATCAGGATACATATATTGCAGTCTCTTTCTGTGTAGAGTGTGAACGAGAGTGTGACTTAAAGATGCTAATATGCATGTCAGATTGTCATTTCTTGGCAGGGAGTAAATATTTGATAGTTTTCTGCAATCTATTATGAGCTAAATGATGATGTGCTTATGTTGCGAGATCTTGTTCCTGGCTGAGAGACCAAATTCTTTCACAACTGCTAGTTTGATTGGTGCACTATGTTGTTCTGTGATGGATTTAGTGATTGGGAACGATTTAAGGAGGTGGACTGTTGTCTCATCTTCTAGCACACAGACAGAACCTGTCACACTTACAGTGTAGTTGCTAAACTTTGCTTTCACGGATTGGAACATGTAATACCCGGTCAAGAGTCTAGACTTTGTGAGCGCCATTTTAACTCCGCCGGTCAGTGAAGGGTATGGTTAAAAAGGGAAATTTTAATTGGTTCCGATCACCAGCACTTCTCATAGTACTTTTTTATTGTTCTTGGTTTAACTTTTTGGGGAAATTCCGTACATATTAACATATATAATATGGAATTTTACTGAGGAATTTTAAATGTTTATACATAGGCGTTTTGTTAGTATGCTTGTTATATTGTATACACTATATTGTTTTATGTATGTTTATGTAAGGGGTAAGGGGTTGCTTACTGTACATATAGGCTATGCTTCTAGTGGACTCTGTGTATGCACAATATATACTGTAAATATCAATAAGCCAAATAAATGCAAAATCAATTCAATTCAAGGTGTAGTAAGATATTCAACAATATCTGGTTGTTGGGGTGTGAGCAGGGGATGGGGTTGGGGTGGGGATGGGTGGGGCTGGGGGGGGGGTTGGGTGGGTGGGGGGGAGGTGGGGGGCAGAGGTGGGGACCGCAGGGGCCTGCCACAGTCACCATATCCATAGTGAGTTGGGGGCAAACTCATATATTTGCAATGGCTACCAGCAAATACCCCACCCACCTTGATAAAAAAGTTGTGGAGTGGGGTTGCAAATTATAAACTGCCATCATGTTTTAAGCTTCACGATTTAATGGGGAAAATAATTCTTGTCTTGTCTTGTCCTGTTAAATCCTGTTTCTTGGACGTTGGTCCTTTAGACGCACCTCCTTATCTAGTAGAATCCTAAGTTGTAGAATCATCTGTACTCTTCCGTAGAACTTCTGCATAGTCATTATAGAAGTTCACGATTCACATTTTTTGCAGTAATGGAAAGTCTCTGATCAAGTAATCGTACTAATATAGATGACACGAACAAACGGGTTTAATTTGATTAGGGTTTATGACAGCCTCTTACCATCATCGGGTGGTCATGCCTGTGCTCTTGCTTTCCAGGATCATCTTGCTCCGTGAATGGTGCAATACATAGCAGAGCCCCCTTGACACTTTGCTTAACTTTGCTATTTTGTAGGAGTCAGTTTACTCAGTGATAAGTCTTCCAGGATCTAGGATATCATGCAGGCACGTTTCCTTTGCTGACGGGAGGCCATAATGCTTCAGGATGTTCAGAACTTAGTCTATATGCTTGAATCTAACATGGTTGAGCAATTGGCATACAACAAGGAAGTGCATCATTGTTTCCTCCCCGCCTCTACAGAGAGAGAGCATGTAGTTGAGGCTTTTCAGTTTCTTGTTGATCCTCCAAGCAGGTTGTACCCATGCACCAAAGGTTTAGCGTGGACTGCAGCCTTGTGCACTGAAGTTTTGTCTGTTTTATAGCTGCCCCATACCCTATGGGGTTGACCAACCCTACAGGCATCTAGATCCAGGTACTGGAGTGCGGTCTTCTCTGCAGCTTCCTCCTTCAGTTTCCTTTCACAGTGTGCATTAACATGCAATGACACAGTTTTCTTCCAATGGCTTTTGCTTGGGAGATCATTTATGAGACTGTAGGCAGAAGGAAGGTTATACCTTTGCAGAATATGTATGGCCGTTATTACCCAGCTGTGAGATGTTTGTGATTTTACAGCAAGCTGTCGCTCGATAATCTCCCTTTCAACATAATTTTGTCTATGGAGCATACTGATAAGGAAACCAAGGACTCTTTTGTGTAGTTGGCCTTCTGCAGGCAGGGCTCTGAGTTATAAATTTCGATCATGCTTTAGACTTCGAAATTCAATGTGTATTCGTAAAATAATTTTTCAAATCAAATAAAAGACCAGTTCTGGTCACACATCCCCCGACCACGGCTTTTTAGCACAACCCCAATTTTTAAAATTCAAATATTGTACGTACAAGCTTTCAGGAAATCAAGGGTTAGCTGGTCATTACAGACAAATTTTGACCAAATGCAGTCCCAGTCAAGGTCTCTTGCAGAGGATTGTATTTTCGAAATTAGAATTAAATCCATCCAGGCTAACTGAAGTTATCAAACGGAGACCAAATACTTTATGATTTTTCAAGAAATCAAGGGTAATAACTCTGATGGATCTGAACACATTTCACCGATGTACAATCACTATCGAGGTCTTGACATAAGGAGGTGATATTCCAAATTTAAAATGAATCCATTAAAGCTAACTGAAACCAACGAACGGAAACAAAATTTTTTATGATTTTTCAAGAAATCAAGGGGGATAACTCTGATGTGTCTAGACACATTTCGCCGATACGCAATCTCCACCGAGGTCTCATCATTAACGAGTTGATATTCCAAATTTGAAATGAATCTATTCAAGCTAACTGAAGTTATCGAGCGGAAACCACATATTTTACGACTTTGCGAGAAATCAAGGGGGATAACTCCGGTGGGTTTGGTCATATTCCGCCGATATCCAATCCTCAACGAGGGCTGGTCATAAGGAGTAGACATTCCAAATTTGAAATGAATCCATTAAAGCGACGATGTTGGGGGACTGATGAAACATAGGGAACATATATAATTCTTAAGATTCATAATGGTAGTATTAGCCAATCGGGCCTCGAACAAAGCCCACATGAAAGCCCGCTCAGACATTATTGAGATTCGTAAAAAGTTATAAACATTCATCATGCTTTATGCTTCGAGATTTAATGGGGAAAATAATTGTTCACATGGTATGAAATATATACATAATTCTTGATCGAATCGTAATTGTACTGATTGCCCAATCGAGCCCCGAACAGAGCCCACACAAAACCCCACTCAAAGCTCTAGCCCACTTTGCCCGTACTCAGCCCAGTCAAAAGATATAAACTTCGATCATGCTTTAGACTTCGAAATTCAATGGGAAAAATAATTTTGTAAATGAAATGAAACACAGGGAACATAATTCTTACGATTTAAAATTGTATCAATAGCCCAATCGGGCCCCGAACAGAGCCCACACGAAAACCTGCTCAAAGCCCTAGCCCACTCAGCCCTTTCTCAGCCCTGTCAAAATTTAAAAAGCTACGTCATGAAATATTCTTTGAGATTTAATTGGGGGAATGATTTTCCACATGAAATGTGACACAGGGAATATAATTATCACGTTTTGTAATTTGATCAAAAACCCAATCTGGTCCCGAACAGAGCCCAAACAAAATCCCACTCAAAGCCCTAGCCCAATCAGCCCTAATCATCCCAATCAAAACCCTAGCGGGACCCAATCGGGCATGCTGACTGGGAGCTACCACTTAAAACGCAGGAGAAAACTTCTTTCCAACCCACTCACCCCAACCCCAGCCCATACACACCTCCAAATCAGCTCCTGCATCTCAAAATCCGACACACCCAGCTGGTTATCATATTATATCTCCTGCCAGCCATGGATAATTAAACTGACTTAAAAGAATAACAACACTGCTGAATATTTTCACATGAACTTAGACTAACATCCATTTTGCTATCCTATATATATATATATATATATATATATATATATATATATATATATATATATATATATATATATATATATATATATATATATATATATATATATATATATATATATATATATATATATATATATATATATGGATTTTTTCCATGATGTCATTACAGCATTATTTCAGGCCTGTGGTGTTATGGTAACCTATTGAAAACGTTCTCCATCCACCTTAATTTATTTTAGGGGACCTGAAACGGGTTACTCTAATCTGTTGATTTTAGTATGGACATCAATGAGGTTTCTCAGGTTTAGGTTACCATATTTCTCCTTAAAACATATAAGGCAACCTCATTCGTGTTCTCGCGAGATCTCCTATGCTAAACGGGAGCGAGATAGCTCTCGTGGATATTGACCGGCCATTAGCGTAGTAATTTTCCCCAGAATTTCGGGATTTGCTTTCTTAAATACCAGGACAGTTAAAATGCAAAGAAATCAACTCTGTATATAACAAAGAATATTATTTAACCTAAAAGGCATCAATGTTAACCAAGCAGCCGTCGCTATAGACGGTTATTATAGAGAAGATAGTCCCCCATATTTTCTGCTTATATCCAAAATGGCTGCGCCCATGATAAACACATATTTTCACGACTCTGAGCTTTGAACGTGAATATACTCGTGTTGCTGTGGATTTATTGAAAAAATCAACCGAAACATTTACAGCTACATCCGTCCAAGGGTATCGTGTAGCTGTTTTGTCCAGGAGATAAGTCTAAAGCCAGACACAGATGATAGTATAATCCACAGGCATTTGAAGTTTACCCGCCTATTTCATATTATTAGCTAACAATATGAAATAGGCGGGTAAACTTCAAATGCCAGTGGTATAGTCGACGAAAATACAGCGAGTGACTATAGTTATCTCGTATTCAACTATGCCAGGCCAAGATATCTGATGAAGCATTAAGTGTGTAACATATGCCTATATATTTCTCTTAAATGGTTGGTCGGTCAGTCTGAAAGCGTTAACCTAGGGGCGGATCCAGGGGTGGTCCGGTGTACTATGTAATATTACACGCACACACGCACGCACGCACGCACGCACGCACGCACGCACGCACGCACGCACGCACGCACGCACGCACGCACGCACGCACACACACACACACACACACACCCAAGTGGTAGAACGACTTCCATATGGCGCGCTCAAACGACGTGCATGCGCATTCGATATTGTAACGTTTTGCCGTGGCTAAACGACTCCCCTATTAGTCCAGTAGAAATCAACAGAAATATAGGCTAACCCGGACATTTTGTATAACAGACGATTTTGTGTTCCAAACACTTTTTATGACTGTCCAGAGTCCACACAAGAAATTCTCACAAATTCACACTTGGGGAAACCTGATTTTTAACCCTTTGAAGTTAGAGAACGAAATGTGAAAAATCTTTAGCATAAATAGGTAATCTGTTGAGAATTTTTATCAAATTAGACCTACTGACAATTGCTATTGTCAATTGTGTATATGACAACAGATCCCAGTCACATAACCTGTAAGACATACTAATGTAAATTAAAATTAATCAGTAAAACCTGTCTATAACAACCATATATGATTTGATACATGAGTGTGAATTCCAGAACATGGTACATCAATGTATGACCAGTTTTTTTAAAGATCTGACGGAGAGAGTTACACATATGGACATCATGTTGATCGCAGCTATGCAGTCAATGATATAAATATTCCTAACGCTATTATTCTTACTATTACAATAATATATAGTCCGGGGTAAATTTACAAAATTAAGCAAGACACTCATCCACAGTTTAGGAACATGTATATGAGGCTGGGTGGCCTCCACCAACTAATGTCCTTTCTTGGAGCGGGCTGTAAGATCATGGAGGGGAGTGGGATCGATGATTTGTGGGCAACGGTGTATGCTAGGAATTCCCCTACCTAGGATAATGGAGGGAAAAGCTTACACAAAGACATTAAGAGCATGCCTCCTTACAGATGCCGCATTGCATCTTTGGCTAATTCAACCCGATGTTGATATAATTTCTCTACAAGGCAGTGCGGCAGACAACACACCCAGCAGTACATATGGTGAATCTGAATTTGCAGAGCTGCAAGATGAAGAAAGTGGTGTTGATCCTGATAGCGATGATGCTTCGGATGAGCAAACAACCGAAACAGAAACATGCTGTGAAAGTCAAACACATATGTCAACGGATGATATGTGGTCAGAGCTGCGCAATTTATACGATGCTATTATGTCACATGATATTTCAGCAGACAATGTTTGTGACAATGACGATTTGCAAGACCTATTTAAGCAAGTTTCTAATTTGAAGGAAAACGTAGAGAAATCAAGAACTTGTAAATTGTGGTCGTTGTTCATGGAATTTGTTGCCATTGTACGATTGTTCACCAGGGCTGATCGTACTAGTAATTGGCTCCTTCATTTAATGTTGCCATTCTTTTCTGCTGCAGGGCACAACAATTACACAAAGTGTTGTCGCCTTTACCGCCAAGATTCTGATGATCTATGTACTTGTCTGGATGGTCCCATGCACGAAGGGCACTTTGCTGTACGCAGGAATGCTAAACTGTATTGGAGTGGTACCTGGTCTGATATGACAATTGAACAGAGTCTAATGAGAGCTGGGAAGACACAGGCTGGATTGATCAATATAACGCACAAGGAATCCGCTAGAACAAAATGTCTTCTCACTGCACACATCATAGCACAGTACACACACGCTCTGTGGTCATTGACTGACACGTTCACCAGGACATGGTCGGAACAACACAGAGATGTTCACCCTGCAAATATGAGACGAGATGTAGAAGACATGAAGAAATTCACTCTGTCTCAGAGAACACAATCCATTCGCAGTTGAAGACGACCATCTGAGAAATATCGCAACTGGTTTGATTGCAGACCATCGTGTTACTGCCGATGATGCCATTGATATTGGTCGAAGAATTCATGAGAAGTTAAATGAGAAAAGGTTTGGCGACATTACGCTAAAGAAAGCAGATCAAGCTGTACCATTTGCTGTCATGCGAAAGGTAGTTAAAGTAGGAAATGAAGATGTCCATATGTCTTCCCAGGAGCTGTACCATCGCTTAATGTCAACTGCATCTGTTTCAGGACCTCCAGACAAAGCGATCTTTGAATACGAGCTTGCAACGGTATGTCCCGCCCTCTTCCACGATGACGGACCTATGAAGAAATCGCAAAAGTCACAACTGGCGAAGTATATAATTGAAATGAACACATCAATGCTACACCAAGAGACAACAGAGCCAGCTGCAAGAGTATTTGATGGCTGTGCACCTTTGCATCGGATACCATGGCCTAAGGTTGGAACAATGGAGACCGTTTGTAGCTCATTCGTAGCATCAGTAGTACATTATCAGAGGCTTGATGCGCCTGTATGCATTATATTTGATAACTATCAAACAGAGACCACAAAAGATCAAGAACAGCAGCGACGACGGCTTAATCAAGTTGGCGCTCCTGATGCAGCTGTCCAAGACAACACACCTGTTCCAGGAAACAAAACTGGATTTCTATCAAACAAACACAACAAGCAGAATACCATAAATCTGTTGGCAAAACATTTATCAGATGCAGGTGTTTAGGTGGTACATGCAGTAGATGAAGGCGATGCTGATGTGGTGATTGTAAGGAGAGCATTAGAATTGGCAGGAACTGAAAGAACAACGATAGTTGTTGCTCACGATACAGACATATTGATCTTACTCCTCTATCATGCAAGCACCTCTGCAAATATTTTCCTACAAACAAGGCAACATAAGCTATGCATCAAAGTGGCCACAGAGATCTTAGGCAAGGAATTGTGTATGTGCCTGCCACTCGTCCATGGTATGTCAGTTTTATATGGCATGGGCAAAGTAAAGCATATGAAAATGATCCAATCTTCACCAACCCTCAGACAAGATGTATTTGCATTTGGCGACATCTCCAGATCAAAGGCGGATATAATGGTTATTGGAGAAAAGTACATTAAGTCTTTGTATAGTGCTGGATCAAGAAGTCCTGGCGTAGACAATCTCAGATACATGACTGCCATCTCTCCTAAGCATGTACCAGTTGAAAGGATGCCACCACACGTAGGGCAGCATACTTCCATAGCCTTCGGGTTCATCTCCAAGTAAGCACATGACTTCACCTAAAAACTGTGTTAAAGAAAGAAGAGTATGGTTATGCAGTAGAGCAAGGATCAGTGACGGTGATCATTACGGACAAGTCAGCAGCGCCTCCGGAGATACTTCTAAATGTAAGGTGCCAGTGTAAAAGCAGCACACGTCTGTGTTCCTCGTGTAGTTGCTCCAAGAAAGGCATTCCCTGTAACATACATTGTAAATGTGAAGGTCACTGCCTTAACAGCTCGAAATTTGAAAGTGAAAATGCATAGACAAATTTCAGCCATTCTGCCTGTTCGCTGTGTTTCACAACAGTCGCTCAGTTTGCATTAAATTTATAGTTTATCAAGTGATTTTGATGATGACATACTTTAAACTGTACAACACTTACCAAAACACGGTTTTTAGAGTCAAAATACATATTACCTGGTTATTGGTCATCGCCTTGGCGGAACACACGTGTCATGC